>OZ010591.1:24269463-24336963 GCA_963932145.1 Acanthosepion lycidas
AAGGACTTTGTTATTTTTTTTTTCTTTCTTTCTTGACTAATTCTTTCTTCCATCTAAATTTTAAATTTTTTTACTTTTCTTTGCTTTTGTTTGTCTAATTCATTCTCATTTTCATTCTTTTTTTTTTATAATTCTTTTATTTTAATTTTTTACCTAATTTTTAATTCTTTCTTAATTAACTTTCCTAATTCATTCTCTTTTTCATTCATTTTTTTTATAATTCTTTTATTTTAATTTTTTACCTAATTTTTAATTCTTTCTTAATTAACTTTCCTAATTCATTCTCTTTTTCATTCATTTTTTTTATAATTCTTTTATTTTAATTTTTTACCTAATTTTTAATTCTTTCTTAATTAACTTTCCTAATTCATTCTCTTTTTCATTCATTTTTTTTATAATTCTTTTATTTTAATTTTTTACCTAATTTTTAATTCTTTCTTAATTATCTTTCCTAATTCATTCTCTTTTTCATTCATTTTTTTTATAATTCTTTTATTTTAATTTTTTACCTAATTTTTAATTCTTTCTTAATTATCTTTCCTAATTCATTCTCTTTTTCATTCATTTTTTTTATAATTCTTTTATTTTAATTTTTTACCTAATTTTTAATTCTTTCTTAATTATCTTTCCTAATTCATTCTCTTTTTCATTCATTTTTTTTATAATTCTTTTATTTTAATTTTTTACCTAATTTTTAATTTTTTCTTAATTATCTTTCCTAATTCATTCTCATTTTCATTCATTTTTTTTATAATTCTTTTATTTTAATTTTTTACCTAATTTTTAATTCTTTCTTAATTAACTTTCCTAATTCATTCTCTTTTTCATTCATTTTTTTTATAATTCTTTTATTTTAATTTTTTACCTAATTTTTAATTCTTTCTTAATTAACTTTCCTAATTCATTCTCATTTTCATTCTTTTTTTTTTATAATTCTTTTATTTTAATTTTTTACCTAATTTTTAATTCTTTCTTAATTAACTTTCCTAATTCATTCTCTTTTTCATTCATTTTTTTTATAATTCTTTTATTTTAATTTTTTACCTAATTTTTAATTCTTTCTTAATTAACTTTCTTAATTCATTCTCTTTTTCATTCATTTTTTTTATAATTCTTTTATTTTAATTTTTTACCTAATTTTTAATTCTTTCTTAATTATCTTTCCTAATTCATTCTCTTTTTCATTCATTTTTTTTATAATTCTTTTATTTTAATTTTTTACCTAATTTTTAATTCTTTCTTAATTATCTTTCCTAATTCATTCTCTTTTTCATTCATTTTTTTTATAATTCTTTTATTTTAATTTTTTACCTAATTTTTAATTCTTTCTTAATTATCTTTCCTAATTCATTCTCTTTTTCATTCATTTTTTTTATAATTCTTTTATTTTAATTTTTTACCTAATTTTTAATTCTTTCTTAATTATCTTTCCTAATTCATTCTCTTTTTCATTCATTTTTTTTATAATTCTTGTATTTTAATTTTTTACCTAATTTTTAATTTTTTCTTAATTATCTTTCCTAATTCATTCTCATTTTCATTCTTTTTTTTTTATAATTCTTTTATTTTAATTTTTTACCTAATTTTTAATTCTTTCTTAATTAACTTTCCTAATTCATTCTCTTTTTCATTCATTTTTTTTATAATTCTTTTATTTTAATTTTTTACCTAATTTTTAATTCTTTCTTAATTATCTTTCCTAATTCATTCTCTTTTTCATTCATTTTTTTTATAATTCTTTTATTTTAATTTTTTACCTAATTTTTAATTCTTTCTTAATTATCTTTCCTAATTCATTCTCTTTTTCATTCATTTTTTTTATAATTCTTTTATTTTAATTTTTTACCTAATTTTTAATTCTTTCTTAATTATCTTTCCTAATTCATTCTCTTTTTCATTCATTTTTTTTATAATTCTTTTATTTTAATTTTTTACCTAATTTTTAATTCTTTCTTAATTATCTTTCCTAATTCATTCTCTTTTTCATTCATTTTTTTTATAATTCTTTTATTTTAATTTTTTACCTAATTTTTAATTCTTTCTTAATTATCTTTCCTAATTCATTCTCATTTTCATTCATTTTTTTATAATTCTTTTATTTTAATTTTTTACCTAATTTTTAATTCTTTCTTAATTAACTTTCCTAATTCATTCTCTTTTTCATTCATTTTTTTTATAATTCTTTTATTTTAATTTTTTACCTAATTTTTAATTCTTTCTTAATTATCTTTCCTAATTCATTCTCTTTTTCATTCATTTTTTTTATAATTCTTTTATTTTAATTTTTTACCTAATTTTTAATTCTTTCTTAATTATCTTTCCTAATTCATTCTCTTTTTCATTCATTTTTTTTATAGTTCTTTTATTTTAATTTTTTACCTAATTTTTAATTCTTTCTTAATTATCTTTCCTAATTCATTCTCTTTTTCATTCATTTTTTTTATAATTCTTTTATTTTAATTTTTTACCTAATTTTTAATTCTTTCTTAATTATCTTTCCTAATTCATTCTCTTTTTCATTCATTTTTTTTATAATTCTTTTATTTTAATTTTTTACCTAATTTTTAATTCTTTCTTAATTATCTTTCCTAATTCATTCTCTTTTTCATTCATTTTTTTTATAATTCTTTTATTTTAATTTTTTACCTAATTTTTAATTTTTTCTTAATTATCTTTCCTAATTCATTCTCATTTTCATTCATTTTTTTTATAATTCTTTTATTTTAATTTTTTACCTAATTTTTAATTCTTTCTTAATTAACTTTCCTAATTCATTCTCTTTTTCATTCATTTTTTTTATAATTCTTTTATTTTAATTTTTTACCTAATTTTTAATTCTTTCTTAATTATCTTTCCTAATTCATTCTCTTTTTCATTCATTTTTTTTATAATTCTTTTATTTTAATTTTTTACCTAATTTTTAATTCTTTCTTAATTATCTTTCCTAATTCATTCTCATTTTCATTCATTTTTTTATAATTCTTTTATTTTAATTTTTTACCTAATTTTTAATTCTTTCTTAATTAACTTTCCTAATTCATTCTCTTTTTCATTCATTTTTTTTATAATTCTTTTATTTTAATTTTTTACCTAATTTTTAATTCTTTCTTAATTATCTTTCCTAATTCATTCTCTTTTTCATTCATTTTTTTTATAATTCTTTTATTTTAATTTTTTACCTAATTTTTAATTCTTTCTTAATTATCTTTCCTAATTCATTCTCATTTTCATTCTTTTTTTTTATAATTCTTTTATTTTAATTTTTTACCTAATTTTTAATTCTTTCTTAATTATCTTTCCTAATTCATTCTCTTTTTCATTCATTTTTTTTATAATTCTTTTATTTTAATTTTTTACCTAATTTTTAATTCTTTCTTAATTATCTTTCCTAATTCATTCTCTTTTTCATTCATTTTTTTTATAATTCTTTTATTTTAATTTTTTACCTAATTTTTAATTCTTTCTTAATTATCTTTCCTAATTCATTCTCTTTTTCATTCATTTTTTTTATAATTCTTTTATTTTAATTTTTTACCTAATTTTTAATTCTTTCTTAATTATCTTTCCTAATTCATTCTCATTTTCATTCTTTTTTTTTATAATTCTTTTATTTTAATTTTTTACTTAATTTTTAATTCTTTCTTAATTATCTTTCCTAATTCATTCTCTTTTTCATTCATTTTTTTTATAATTCTTTTATTTTAATTTTTTACCTAATTTTTAATTCTTTCTTAATTATCTTTCCTAATTCATTCTCTTTTTCATTCATTTTTTTTATAATTCTTTTATTTTAATTTTTTACCTAATTTTTAATTCTTTCTTAATTATCTTTCCTAATTCATTCTCTTTTTCATTCATTTTTTTTATAATTCTTTTATTTTAATTTTTTACCTAATTTTTAATTCTTTCTTAATTATCTTTCCTAATTCATTCTCTTTTTCTTCAACTTTGATTTTTATTCTTTTTCTTTTATTTCTTTCGATTATCCTAACTCCTTTTCATTTTTCTTTCCTCATGCTTTCTATTTTTTATAATTCTTTTTCATTTTGTTATAATTCCTCTTCATTTTTTATAATTCCTTTTCATTTTTTTATAATTCTTTTTTGAAACATAATTATTCCTGTTTTTCTGCATTTGTTTTCTTTTCTGTATCTTTCCTTGTGTTTTTTTTTTTAATTTGCATTTCTTTTTCTTAGAGGTTTTTCTTTTCTAATTCCTTTTTCAACCAAACATAATACTTCTATTTTTCTGTATTTTTGTAAATTTACTAATATTTTTTTTATTCCTAATCCTTTTTTCTTTCTTTTCTCATTTTTTTGTTTATATAAATTTATTTTTCATTACAAACTTTTTCTTTAATTCTTTTCCATCATTCCTAATTTTATAATTTTTTTACATAATTTTATTTTCAAAGTCACTATTCTTTTATTATTATTTCTTTATATTTTCATTCTTTATCTTTTCTTATTCGTTATTCACGCATTTTCCATTTCTTTCTTCATTTTTTAAATCATTTTCATACTTTTCGTTAGAGATTTCATAATTCCTAATACTTTCTTATTTCTAATTTTTCATTCCCTTTTTCTTCTTTATTTATTATTATTTTTTCATTGCTTATCCTTTTCCCTTTCTTTTCTAATGTTTTTTCTTTCTTTCCTATATCCTTTCTTTATTTCTATTTTTTTCTTTAATTCCTGATTTTTTCATTCCTTATCGTTTTTATTTTGTAATTATTTCTTCTTTAATTTCTAATTACTTTTCTTTTCTAATTTTTTATTCTTTGTATTATAATTTTTTCATTCCTTTTTCTTTTCTTTGTTAATTCTTTCTTCGTTCCTGATTCTTTTTTGTTTTTTTCTAAACAGTTTTTCTTCAATTGTGAAATCTTTCTTTTTCTTTGATTCATAATTTTTCACGCCGCTCCATTTTCCTTTCTTTTCTAATTCTATCTTCTCTAATTCCTAATTTTTCATTCCTAATCATTCTTTCTTTTCTAATTCTTTCTTCTTTATTTCTTGGTTGTTCATTCCTAATCATTCTTTCTTTTCTAATTCTTTCTTCTTCAATACTTGATTTTTCATTCCTAATATTTCTTTCTTTTCTAATTCTTTTTTCTTTAATTCTTGATTTTTCATTACTAATGATTTTTTCTTTTGTAATTCTTTCTTCTTTAATTCTTGATTTTTCGTTCCTAATCATTATTTCTTTTCTGATTCTTTCTTCTTTATTTCTTGGTTTTTCATTCCTAATACATTCTTTCTTTTCTAATTCTTTCTTCTTAAATTATTGATTTTTCATTCCTAATCATTCTTTCTTTTCTAATTCTTTCTTCTTTATTCTTGGTTTTTCATTCCTAATCATTCTTTCTTTTCTAATTATTTCTTTTTTAATTCTTGATATTTCATTCGTAATCATTCTATCTTTGTTAATTGTTATTTAGTACTTGACTTTTATTTCACAATCGTTCGTTCTTTTTTAATTATTTCTTCTTTAATTCTTGATTTTTCATTGCTAATATTTCTTTCTTTTCTAATTCTTTTTTCTTTAATTCTTGATTTTTTATTCCTAATCATTCTTTCTTTACTAATGCTTTCTTCTTTATTTCTTGGTTTTCATTCCTAATCATTCTTTCTTTTCTAATTCTTTCTTTTTATTTTTTGATTTTTCATTCCTAATCATTCTTTCTTTTCTAATTCTTTCTTCTTTATTTTTTGATTTTTCATTCCTAATCATTCTTTATTTTCTAATTCTTTCTTCTTTAATTCTTGGTTTTTTCATTCCTAATCATTCTTTCTTTTCTAATTCTTGATTTTTCATTCCTAATCATTCTTTGTTTTCTAACACTTTCTTCTTTAATTCTTGCTTTTTCATTCCTAATCCTTCTTTCTTTTCTAATTCTCTCTTTTTTAATTCTTTATATTTCATTCCTAATCATTCTTTCTTTTCTAATTCTTTCTTCGTTAATACTTGATTTTTCATTCCAAATCATTCATTCATTTTTAATTCTTTCTTCTTTAATTCTTGATTTTTCATTGCTAATATTTCTTTATTTTCTAATTATTTTTCTATTCTAATTTTTTCTTTAATTCTTGATTTTTAATTCTTAATCATTCTTTATTTTCTAATTCTTTCTTCTTTATTTGTTGGGTTTTCATTCCTAATCATTCTTTCACTTCTATTTCTTTCTTCTTTAATTCTTGATTTTTCATTCCTAATCATTCTTTCTTTTCTATTTCTTTCTTCTTTAATTCTTGATTTTTCATTCATAATCATTCTTTCTTTTCTAATCCTTTCTTCTTTAATTCTTAATTTTTCATTCCTAATCATTCTTTCTTTTCTAATTCTTTCTTCTTTAACACTTGATTTTTCATTCCTAATCATTTTTTCTTTTCTAAATCTTTCTTCTTTAATTCTTGATTTTTCATTCCTAATCATTTTTTCTTTTCTAATTCTTTCTTGTTTAATTCTTGATTTTTCATTCCTAATCATTCTTTCTTTTCTAATTCTTTCTCCTTTAATACTTGATATTTTCATTCCTAAACATTTTTTCTTGGCTAATACTTTCTTCTTTATTTCTTGGTTTTTCATTCCTAATCATTTTTTCTTTTTAATTTTTTCTACCTTAATTCTTGATTTTTAATTCCTAATCATTCTTTCTTATCTAATTCTTTCGTCTTTAATTCTTAATTTTTCATTCCTAATCATTCTTTCTTTTCTAATTCTTTCTTCTTTATTTCTTGGTTGTTCATTCCTAATCATTCTTTCTTATCTAATTATTTCTTTAATAATTCTTGATTTTTCATTCCTAATCCTTTTTTCTTTTCTAATTCTTTCTTCTTTAATACTTGATTTTTCATTCCTAATAATTCGTTCTTTTCTAATTCTTTCTTTAATTCTTGATTTTTCATTCCTACTCATTCTTTCTTTTATAATTCTTTCTTCTTTAATTCTAGATTTTTCATTCCTAATCATACTTTCTTTTCTAATTCTTTCTTCTTTAATACTTGATTTTTCATTCCTAATCATTTTTTCTTTTCTTATTTTTTCTTCTTTAATTGTTGATTTTTAATTCCTAATCATTCTTTCTTTTCTAATTCTTTCTTTAATTCTTGATTTTTCATTCCTAATCATTCTTTCTTTTCTAATTCTTGCTTCTTTATTTCTTAGTTATTCATTCCTAATCATTCTTTCTTTTCAAATTCTTTCTTATTTAATTCTTTATTTTTCATTCCTAATCATTCTTTCTATTCTAATTTTACTTTAATTCTTGATTTTTAATTCTTAATCATTCTTTCTTTTCTAATTCTTTCTTTAATTCTTGATTTTTCATTCCTAATCATTCTTTCTTTTCTAATTCTTTCTTCTTTATTTCTTGGTTGTTCATTCATAATCATTCTTTCTTTTCTAATACTTTCTTCTTTAATTCTTAATTTTTCATTCCTAATCATTCTTTCTTTTCTAATTCTTTCTTCTTTAACAATTGATTTTCATTCCTAATCATTCTTTCTTTTCTAAATCTTTCTTCTTTACTTCTTGATTTTTCATTCCTAATCATTTTTTCTTTTCTAATTCTTTCTTGTTTAATTCTTGATATTTTCATTCCTAATCATTTTTTCTTTGCTAATTCTTTCTTCTTTATTTCTTGGTTTTTCATTCCTACTCATTCTTTCTTATCTAATTCTTTCGTCTTTAATTCTTGATTTTTCATTCCTAATCATTCTTTCTTTTCTAATTCTTTCTTCTTTATTTCTTGGTTGTTCATTCATAATCATTATTTCTATTCTAATACTTTCTTCTTTAATTCTTAATTTTTCATTCCTAATCATTCTTTCTTTTCTAATTCTTTCTTCTTTAATTCTTTATTTTTATTCCTAATCATTCTTTTTTTTCTAATTCTTTGTTCTTTATTTTTTGGTTTTTCATTCCTAATCATTCTTTCTTTTCTAATTCTTTCTTCTTTAATTCTTGATTTTTCATTCCTAATCTTTTTTTCTTTCTAATTTTTTCTTCCTTAATTCTTGATTTTTAATTCCTAATCATTATTTCTTTTCTAATTCTTTCTTCTTTAATTCTTGATTTTTCATTCCTAATCTTTTTTTCTTTCTAATTTTTTCATCCTTAATTCTTGATTTTTAATTCCGAATCATTCTTTCTTTTCTAATTCTTTCTTCTTTATTTCTTGGTTTTTCATTCCTAATCCTTCTTTATTTTTTAATTCTTTCTTCTTTAATTCTTGATTTTTCGTTCCAAATCATTCTTTCTTTTGTAATTCTATCTTCTTTACTTCTTGATTTTTCATTCCTAATCATTCTTTCTTTTCTAATTCTTTCTTTTTTAATAGTTCATTTTTCATTCCTAATCATTCTTTTTTTTCTACTTCTTTTTCTTTAATTCTTGATTTTTCATTCCTAATCATTTTTTATTTTCTAATTCTTTCTTCTTTATTTCTGGGTTTTTCATTCCTGATCATTCTTTCGTTTCTATTTCTTTTTCTTTAATTCTTGATTTTTCATTCCCAATATTTCTTTTCTTTTCTAATTCTTTTTCATTAATTTTTCATTTTTCATTCCTACTCATTCTTTATTTTTCTAATTCTTTCCTCTTTAATTCTTGATTTTCATTCTGAATCATTCTTTCTTTTCTAATTCTTTCTTCTTAATTCTTGGTTTTTCATTCCTAATCATTCTTTCTTATCTAATTTTTTCTTCCTTAATTCTTGATTTTTAATTCCTAATCATTCTTTCTTTTCTAATTCTATCGTTTTTAATTCTTGATATTTCATTCCTAATCATTCTTTCTTTTCTAATTCTTTCTTCTTTAATTCTTCATTTTTCATTCCTAATATTTCTTCCTTTCCCAATTCTTTTTTCTTTAATTCTTTTTTTTTCATTTCTACTCATACCTTATTTTCTAATTCTTTCTTCGTTAATTCTTGATTTTTCATTCCTAATCATTCTTTCTTTTCTAATTCTTTCTTCTTTAATTCTTGATTTTTCATTTCTAATCATTCTTTACTTTCTAATTCTTTCTCTTTTAATTATTGGTTTTTCATTCCTAATCATTCTTACTTTTTTAATTCTTTCTTTTTTACTTCTTCATTTTTTATTTCTAATCATTCTTTCTTTTCTAATTCTTTCTTCTTATATTCTTGATTTTTCATTCCTAATCATTTTTTCTTTTCTAATTCTTTCTTCTTTATTTCTCGATTTTTCATTCCTAATCCTTCTTTATTTTCTAATTCTTTCTTCTTTAATTATAGGTTTTGCATTCCTAATCATTCTTTTATTCTAATTCTTTCTTCTTTATTTCTGGGTTTTTCATTCCTAATCATTGTTTCTTTTCTAATTCTTTCCTTTTTAATTCTTCATTTTTCATTTCTAATTATTCTTTCCTTTCTAATTCTTTCTTCTTTAATTTTTCATTTTTCATTCCTAATCATTTTTTCTTTTCTAATTCTTTCTTCTTTAATTCTTGATTTTTCATTCCTAATATTTCTTTCTTTCCTAATTCTTTTTTCTTTAATTCTTTTTTTTTCATTTCTACTCATTCCTTATTTTCTAATTCTTTCTTCGTTAATTCTTGATTTTTCATTCGTAATCATTCTTTCTTTTCTAATTCTTTCTTCTATAATTCTTGATTTTTCATTCTTAATCATTTTTTCTTTTCTAATTCTTTCTTCTTTAATTCTTTATTTTTCATTCCTTTTCATTCTTTCTTTTCTAATTCTTTCTTCCTTAATTCTTGATTTTTCATTCCGAATCATTCTTTATTTTCTAATTCTTTCTTCTTAATTCTTGATTGTTCATTCCTAATCATTGTTTCTTTTCTAATTCTTTCTTCTTTAATTCTTCATTTTTTATTTCTACTCGTTCTTTCTTTTCTAATTCTTTCTTCTTTCATTCTTGATTTTTCATTCCTAATCATTGTTTCTTTTCTAATTCTTTCTCCTTTATTTCTCGATTTTTCATTCCTAATCATTGTTTATTTTCTAATTCTTTCATCTTTAATTATTGGTTTTGCATTCCTAATCATTCTTTTTTTCTAATTTTTTCTTCTTTAATCATTGGTTTTTCATTCCTAATCATTCTTTCTTTTTTAATTCTTTCCTTTTTAATTCTTCATTTTTCATTTCTAATCAGTCTTTCTTTTCTAATAATTTCTTCTTTAATTCTTCATTTTTCATTTCTAATCATTTCTTTCTTTCTAATTCTTTCTTCTTTAATTATTGGTTTTTCATTCCTAATCATTCTTTCTTTTTTAATTCTTTCCTTTTTAATTCTTCATTTTTTATTTCTAATCATTCTATCTTTTCTAATTCTTTCTTCTTTTATTCTTGATTTTTCATTCCTAATCATTTTTTCTTTTCTAATTCTTTCTTCTTTATTTCTCTATTTTTCATTCCTAATCCTTCTTTATTTTCTAATTCTTTCTTCTTTAATTATAGGTTTTGCATTCCTAATCATTCTTTTTTTCTGATTCTTTCTTCTTTAATTATTGGTTTTTCATTCCTAATCATTGTTTCTTTTCTAATTCTTTTTTCTTTATTTCTCGATTTTTCATTCCTAATCATTGTTTATTTTCTAATTCTTCCATCTTTAATTATTGGTTTTGCATTCCTAATCAAGCTCTTTTTCTCATTTTTTCTTCTTTAATCATTGGTTTTTCATTCCTAATCATTCTTTCTTTTTTAATTCTTTCCTTTTTAATTCTTCATTTTTCATTTCTAATCATTCTTTCTTTTCTAATTTTTTCTTCTTTACTTCTTGATTTTTCATTTGTAATCATTCTTTCTTTTCTAATTCTTTCTTCTTTAATTATTGGTTTTTCATTCCTAATCATTCTTTTTTTTTTCTAATTCTTTCTTCTTCCATCATTCTTTTTTCTTTTTTTTCTAATTCGTTTTTCTTTGTTTGTTAAATATTTCTTTTTTTATTATTCATAATTTTTCACGCATACCTTTTTCTTTTTTTCTAATTCTTCATTCTTTAATTCCTGAATTTTTCCATTCCTGATCTTTCTTTTCTCATTCTTCATCCTTGATTTCTAATTTTTCTTTTTTTTACTAATTCTTTCTTCCTCCTTGATTCATAATCTTTTAACTCCTAATTTTTTTTTCTTTCTTTGGTAATTCTTTTTTTTGATTTATTTCGTTTCACTTCCATTTTTCTTTGTTGAATACTTTTTTATTCTGAATCCTTGTACTTTCTTTGCTCATTCTTTTTCATCTTTTTTCTAATTTTTTTTTTAATAATTTACATTAATTTACTTTCCAATTCTTTCTGATTCTTTTTTCATTCCCACTGTTTTTCTTACTATTTTCTTACAAGCACTTTTCTTTCACTGTTCACACTTCCTTTCCAAATTACTTATTTACTTATTTATTTTCTTTTACCTTCATTTTTCTGTGCTTTTTGTTATTTTTTCCATTTTCCTTCTTTCAGTCAATTTTACCTCCATTGATATTTTCTCTGCATTTTCATATTCTATCAGTCTTCTTTCATTCATTTTTTATTTCTTCCACATTAAATTTTATATCTCAGTTTTTTTTTTTTCATTCTCTATTTATTTCTCATCATTATTTCCTTCCTGTCTTCTTTCTTTCATCAATATCTAGCCATGGCAACCACTTTGTACCTTATTCAATGCCTTGCAAACCAAAGGTCCTTGGGGTTAATGGCCCAATACAAACTTTGATCCATTCAGCAAGAGACAAATCTTACAACTACAACGTTGACTTTTATTCCGTACAATTTATTGTACAGCTATAGTCCCGGGTGATTTTAACAAGAAAATGGCTTATTTAAAATTAGCAACTCCTTGCTGAGTGTAAATTGAAGATGCTAAAGCATTTACAGTGGAAACTCAAAAAACATTCCTAACAAAGAATCGAATGCATAAAATTGTGTGTGTGTATATATATATATATATATATATATATATATATATATATATATATATATATATATATGTTTATATATATATATATATATATATATATATATATAATAAAGAAGTTTATGGTCAGAGTTGAATTATACCAGGAAACAGTAGTATTAAAAAAGTGTTCAATGCACATATAAAAAGATAAAAATTTAACATTTAGAGTTTTAAAATATAGGAAATTAGGATATCAGCTGATTTCGCTACCTTGGTTTCAACCTTTCAGTATCGTCAGGCAATTTTGGTCAATTAATTTCCTGATGCTTTATTTCTTTAAACTTATGTATATTTCATTTAATCCCCCCCCCACCAATACATTTCCAATACACTTGATTTCCCCCCTCCTCCTCCCATACCACACGTTATGTGCTTATTCATTCATTTATTTTTAAAAAATATAATGTTCATAAATTTTTATTTTGAAAAAATAAAGTGTTAGTAAATCAGTTGACTGAAATCCCCTGAAGATACCGAAAGATAGTGGAATCGGCTGATTTCCTAATTTTCTATGCTAATTTTTATAATCTTCCTAAAACTAGATCTTCTTCTGATCCATGTTGCACAAATTTCTACCACTGGCTGGATGTCAACACTTCGAAACCCAAGACCAAACTAAAAATTCCGCCATATGTGCATTGGCTCTGCACACACCTTCTGCTTTCCTCAAATACCCCCGCAAAAAAATACAAACCAATTTTTTACTCAATATCACCCATTCCCACTTGAAGAAGTGAATTAGGAATTGAAGCCGATCTGAGCTTATGAAAAGGACATAAAAGCCCGTCAAAAGGAGATCTACCAGGAAAGATTAAACGTAAGAATCTGGATACAAATTTACAGTTGGTGATCTATCGATTAAACCACATTCAAAACTTTGAGCAGGGTGTAGCCAAGAAAAATAAAATACTGGGAGGTGATCAGTCCTGGGAAACAGCTGCCCATGTCTGTACCTCCTTCATTGCACTAGAGAGGGAATTAGTAGTCATACCAGCACAATCAACTGTTGCAGGGGCTGGGCAATTTTTACCCTGGCCAAGTATATGTGCATGAATTCCTCACATTAAACCCAACCTTGTGTCATATCATGTCTCAGTGTGGAGATGGGTTAAATATTACAAAAAATTCTACTAGGATTTATTATTGATGGGCACAGTGTTAATGATATACGATATCTAAATAACACAATGTTGACATCATACACAGAAAGTAAGTTGTGGGAATTCATACAAAAAGTAATAAAAGGAAGTGTGAAGAAAGGACATTCATTGTTCTGTGATGTACTGGCCTTGTCTGAATGTACAGGCTGTAATAGTTAAATTTTCGTCTAAATTACACAAAAATGAAAATAACACTGACATCTCATTTTAACAGATATATTTACTCAAATTACACAAAAATATTTTGAAATACTAAAGAGTAAATTTATTCAATAAAATCGCCATTGGCTTCAACCATGGCCTCCAGACAACTTCAGAATCTCCTGCATCTTTTTTGGACAGTCTTCTTGTCTAAGTTGGTGAATGCTGCCATAATCCTTGCCTTCAGTTCATCTTTGGTTTTAAAGGAGTTTTGTTGGTCTCTTGTATAACTGTACCTCACACATAATAAGGGGATTGCAGTCTGGGGAGTTAGGTGGCCAGATGTCAGGGTTGATGTGGTTGCAGAAATAGTCTGACAGCGATGACTGGATTCTCCTTCTTGTGTGACATAGTACAGGATCCTGTGGCCAGATATAGGTTCTTCCAGCACCCACCCTCTTGACCCAAGGCAGCACTACCTCCTCAAGGCACTTGATATAGGCCTCTATATTGAATTTGAGACCCTGTGGGAAGATAGATGGAGGCATAATGTCATCATCACTAGTTATCACTCTAAACACCTTCATAATCACCATTAGACTTAACCAAGTTTTTCTGAAGCCTCTGCACTATCTTCAGAGTGACACCCAAATACTCTGAAAAGTTCATATTGTAGCTACTGGTGTGAATGCCAATCAGTGCAGCATTTCTGGCATAGTGAATTGTGACATGGTGCTCTTTTTCTCACAGACGGTGCCCAACTCGCCAACTGTGCAGTCATCAAAATAAAAAATAAACACTCTGCATATGCAAAATTAAAAATATATAATGGTGAAAATTTACGCATTGCACGCTGTAATTTTTTTATACATATATGTAATTTCTTTGAGGGTTAAAAATACATCATCAACCCCACAAAGGAAATATATAAATTATAAACAAATCACATACAAGATACAACACAATAAGTGATGTAATGGAATAACCTGCCACCCCCATGAATGGCAGTACTATAGGTGGTAACCACCTATAAGTATCTGTGAGGACAGCGGATGGGAGACTCGAGTTGAGATCTGCAAGACTAGTGGACTTCGGATAGCAGCACGGACACAACTGTACTGACTTGCGACGACCGTGCGCATAACTATTACTTCCTTGCTTGGTGTACTTGTTTCTACAATAAACCTGTTACTATTTATCCACCATGTTTGTCCATTCCATATTCCTATTAGCATGGAATATAACAATAAGCATAAACAAAAATGAAAAATACTTTAGCATACATTTCTAAGAAATGTTTTTATATTTCAAAGTACATATATATATATATATATATATATATATATATATATATATATATATATGTATGTATGTATAAAGAGATAAAAATCTGTGCTTATCTGGTACCTGCCTTGTTTAGCTGTTAAAGATGAAGAGAGAGAAAATTTGATTTTTGTTTCATTTGGTGGCAAAATGCCTGTTCTGGTACATGATGGGAGTTTTCATATTTATTTAACTATTTTTTTGTAATCTCAGTTTTTCTTTCTTTGTTGTTAATTATCTATATTTTAAAGTAATTTTATTACTTAACTTTTAATTTTTCTTTTATTATTTATTATTTTGGTTTCATACTCCTACATATTCTAGTACGAAGGGTTAGAAGTTATTTAGTAAGTTATTTGTTGTTAGCACTACAGAGTAACCATCAATTTTAAGAAGACTAGATTATATATTCACAATCAAAAGAAATTTTTTTTTTTTTTTAAGCGATTCACCCAAGCAAGGTGGGAAGCCACTAGGACGCAAGGGGTTACAGAAGATTTGGAGCAAGATCAGATAGAAGTGATAGAGGAAAAGATGAAGAGAAGGATAGGAGATAGATCAAGGCAGTTGGAGATGTCGATTGACATTACATTTGAATAGTTGGAGATTATAGCTCTCAGGGAAACTGGAATAGGGAAGGGAGTTCTACAGGCGAGACGTGCGTGATATGAATCTATTGGAGTAGAAGAGACAGCTACATTTAACAGTTTCGACAGTGAAAGGGTGAGAGCGGGATGCCAACCTCATAGGGCGCTTGAATTCATGAAGTCTGGGAACATGTGAATGCAGTTCCTTGGAGCAATTACCATGAAAGTATTTGTAAAAAAGACAGAGAGAGGAGATGGCGTGTCTGTGAGAGAGCGACTCTAGAAGAGATGCCAGAACAGGGCCAATTATATTGCATATCTTATCAAGAACCCCGAGGCAAACAGAAGGGGATCCAGACCATATATGGCAGCAATACTCCATGCAAGGGCGAATTGTTGATTTGTAGATCTGGAGGATTGATTCCGGGGAGAAAAATTTCCTGGTGCGGCACAGGGAGCCAACTTTCCTTGTGGTGGACGAAGTAATTGACTCAATGTATTTGTTCCATCTCAGGTCAGCAGTAAACGTGAGACCGAGCAGTCGCAGAGAGTTGCTCTCGAGAAGTTGAGCGTCAGACATTCTAATGGAGGGCAGGAAAGGATCTCTGTGGTGATTAATAGAGAGCAATAGTCAATATATATGTAATCAGTTGGAGACAAGTTTAGATATTGGGAAGTGTCTATAAAGAGTTTGGAAAATGTGATGCTGAAATCGAAAGTCATGTTGGAATAGTAAAGATGTCTTCATTTATGGCCCTTTCTTACACTCATACAACTCCACAAAGTCACCCTCTATCTTGAGTGGCTCTCAGGCCTTGTATTGGGTGAAGATTGGTAAACACATTGACATAAAAGCTTTAAAGCATAAAGAAATAGAAAAATAAAAAAGTGCTGAACAGCTGTATAATATCAGTCCTTCTATGTAGTAGTCAATACCGGACAATTTCCTCACAGATGAAGAGGAAGCTGGAGCCAGCTGTGATATGGTTCTACAGAAAGATGCTGAGAATATCATGGAGTGAGCCTGTGAGCAATAAGAAAGTTTTAAGGAAAATGGGAATGAAAAAGACACCTTTGTTTTGAATCGGGCAGTTGAAATACATAATGAGGAAAGAAGGCTTGGAAAATATGACACTCACAATGCACAGTGAGTAAAAATAGGAGTAGATAGGTTTGCTTACTGACCAGTTCACAATCCTTCTTTGGTTTTGTTGTGGCCTTGTTAGGGCCAGAAATAAACACACACGGTAGGAATTGAGTTAAAGAAATATATTAACAGAAACAGTAATGCAAACATATACAAATAAGAGTATTACAGCAAGAATGTTTGGTCCAACTCTCAGAGCTGATTGATGAAAACTTCACCTTCCAAAAGGCAGTACCTGCTCCTATTTATAGCTGGGAGAGTCCATCCATGTGTGGGTAAATTACCATAACATGTCTTTTAAACAGTAGTAGATGTTTAGGTCTTGTTCCCTGTTTTGGATTGGGTTTCTGGTTCCTTCTAAAGTCATTTTCATTCTCTTTCACTCCTAGTATCCCCCTGTATCTTAATGGCATTATCACCTTCACTGGAGGTGAATTAAAAAAAGTAAATACCATACAGAACGAGCAAAACAGGGATTGGGAGGGAAAGTAAAAAAAGATAAACATTGCTAAGAGCTATAAAGGACTAGAAGTTGTGGAGAGCGATGATCACCCATGTCCTGAAGGGACATAACATATAGAAGAAGAATTATTTTCATTATTTTTATTAATAAAATATATTTAATCTCCAGCACCTTCCTCAGTATTCTTATCTATCTTGACCATTTTATAGCTGTTTCTTATTTTTGGTTTCACTTTGGACTGATTCAGTTTCTCTTTCTGCCTGACAACAACTCCTGTATACCAGGAAATGAGTAAAAGCCAAAATGTGCAACTCTTTGAAGTCATTTTTATGAGTCCTTCTGTATTTAGACTGAATATATTTAAAATTTGTTCATCTTACCATCAGTGATGCAGCAGGTATCGAACTCGTATTGATAATCATGACAAACTTGTTATATCCAATTATAATATTATTCGTATCACTATTCTTGTCAGTCTAACATCGATAATGTCATGTTTGAAACAGACGCCAAGGGATTACTGCTGGATATCAGGATTTACCATGAGTGGCCATGATCTTAACAACATAAGATATGCAGATAACACTGTGCTGATGGCAGGCTTGGACAGAAAACAATTAGCCATTAATTATAAGAAGACAGGATATATGATTGTCAGCGAGAGAGATGGCCGAAATTGTGAGCTTTGGATTGGAGTCATCAAAATCAAGTCACAATAGGAATATAACTCTCAGTAGTGTAATAACAAACAATGGAATGTGTGACACAGAGATTCAAAGGTATATTGGAATAGCAATTTTTCCAGAAAAATAAGTGCACTGAAATGCTCTCCATATCTCTACTGTAGCTGTACACAATTCTTTGATAGATGAAGAAATGGCTCAAAGTATCTCAAGATTGGGCTCTTAAAGTGTCAGTTTTTGCTTATTTCTTTTGTTCTAACAATTATTTTAACAGGAGCATTCTGTTAAGTTGTTCATTTATTTATCTATTTGGATTAATTTATTTTACTTGTTTTTTCTTATTTATTTACTTATTTTTTATTTTGTATAATAATGTTATTTACTCTTTTCATTTTTTAAGTAACATAGTAATTTTTTTATCATTATATAGCAGTTATAGCTATTTTTTCATTCAATTTTTTTGGATTGAGTGTTCTTCTAATGGTTATTTTGGTGGAATTGGTTTGTTAATTTGTTTATTATTTACTTTATTTATTTATTTGGATTAATTATTTTGTTTCATATGTATTTATTTTATTTTTTTTTTATTTATTCTATTTTGTCTATTCCCATGGGAGTGGGTTGTTAATTTGATAATTATTTGCTTGAGTTAAATTATTTTACTTGTTTTTTATTATTATTTTGTTAATTTTATTTATTCTTTTCAGTTTTCAATTTTAAGTAATGTAGTAAAAATTTGTTTTCATGTCTGCATTCTGAGATGAGCTCAGATTGTTTATTTAGTAATTTATTTTTGTCTGTGAAGGTAATAATAGCTATTTTTTCCTCCAAGCAAAGTTTGCAGGTTTTGGCTTGAGTGTTGTAAGCTGATGATCTTTTCCTTATTTTCCATAATATTTTTGGTGTGATTTGCGTTTTTGTTTTTAATTTCCCAGATATACTTAGAAAGCATTGTGCTGTTCACATATTTACTATTTGTGAAAGATGTTTTGTGCACATAGTTTCTTTGTTTCCAGGGTCTTTCAGTTACTCCTATGTATATATTTTTTTTCTTTACCTGGTGATTTTACCATGGCTTGGTATATTACAGTGTCTTTTAAGCAATTACCATTTAAGGGACATTCATTCTTTATTGCACTGTTGCACGTGGGTTTAATTTGTTCAGGTGGTTTGTTAATAGTTTTCTTGTTGCGCTTTTTTATTATTTGTACCATGTTCTCGGTGCAACTGTTGCTGATTTTTAAAGTGTTTTTGTTGAATATTTTGTAAAGAGTGCTTGATTCAGGGAAATGTTTGTGTAAGAGTTTGAAGAATATTTTATCTATGTTTGTTTTTATGTTTTTGCTGTACAGAGGGTTGAACCATATGATATTTCTCTTCTTTTTGGCCTTTTTTTGTGCTCTGTGGTGAGTATGTGAGTGTTGCTCGGAATCCACTATCTTTTAGGGCTGTTTTTTAGTCTTTCTTAGCTTCGTTAAATATAATTTCAATGGAAAAATTGTCGGAAAGCCCGCGGTTAATCGATTTTGGTGTCTGTTTGATTACTGAAGGTGGGTGATTGAAAGATGTGTGCATATGCAATGGTTTATCATGGTTTATGATAAATAGTATTAACTACATTTAACAGCCTGAATGTCCGAGAAAACTCAGAAAATATGTGTCCTTACTTAAATATTTGTGTCTGTAACCCTCCAATAACAATGGAAGCCATTTTGTTTTGAATCACCCTTGCTGCACAAAAATAAGTTGCCAGATCCACAATCACAAGAAAGTAACTTTTGCCCCATATTTTCAGATCCAAAGCCACAATTTCCGGGATTGACCAACCACTTCAGCTATCCACCTTTGACTTGAAACATCTTAACGTCAACTCCATCTGGCTACGTCATCGACAATGCTATCACCTTGGCACATACCGACTTGATAACATCACAATGTAAACACGTCCTGCAAGGAAGCGACTCCGACTCCACAACCAAGCAACTCTCTCCTCAACCATGCAACTCCAACTCCATAAGGAAACGACTCTGACTCCACCCACCACTGTGATGCCAATCCACCAACAAGTGTGAGGCTGTTCTAGAGAACAGGCCTACTGACCACGCCAATACAATGTCACCCCTGTTCCATAGAACAGGCCTACCAACCAACAAAAACGGCCTATTACTGTGACCTTGATCAACCAATGTGCAGTGACCTCACATCAAACCCATACATGAATTAGGTCAACTCCCAGTGCTACCCTTACACCTGACCACAATCCCAATGAGTGACCATTGAAGTGGACATTCCATCCAGCCCTCAAAGTTTCTGTACAACATACTAACAATAAATGTTGTTCAAGTCTAACACTCATTATTCCTTTTCCCTTGCAACCATAAACTTAATATAACAGTACCAAAATAAAAATGTTAAAATTAAAAGACAAAGATCCTCTATTTTATTTTATTTTTTTCTTATAACTCCCTTGCTGTTCATTTGAAAATAAAACCTATTATTCGTCTGATGCTAACAGATGTTATTCTTCTTCAAATCTAATTCTTCCAGCAATTATTCCTTATATATCTGCTTTTCTGGGATTCTGTAGAAACTGATGGTGCCTCTCTGATTTCCCTTGAGGTTCCTGCATATCACCTAATCATGTTGTACTTTGATTCTTCTCTGTAATTCTGCAAGGAATCTTTGTTTGGAAATGTGAACTAGTCCTACTATTTTGGGGATTAGTGTACTTGAAGGAAAAGCCATTCTCTCAAAGATTACAATTATCTCTGAAAGCATTCCTTAATTTAATTGTACAATTGGCTCATAGACTCTGTAATCATCTTTATCTCAGTGCAGAACTAATTGTCTAAGCTTTCTTCATTTGGGTTGTCTATGAGAAGACAGAAAGTACGATCATCAGCTAGAGAAAAATCCCAAGATGCAAGTTTCAAATTGGAGATGTCAACATTGAGCAAGTACAGAAATTTAAATATCTGGGAAGTTTTTTAACAGAGAATGGAAAACAAGACACCGAAATCCAAAAACTGGTAAAATGTGGCATTCTAACACAGGGGTTTTCAAACTGTGGTCCACAGGCCACCGGAGTTCTGCAAGGACAAGATAGGGGGTCCGTGGACAGCAAAGACTTTTTTTATGGGTGACGTGCAACTTATAATGAACTGGAAGAACTGGCGGAAATTTCATGCGACAGAACTTTAAAAATCAGTTTTATGCAGCAACAACTTTCGAAAATTCTTGCTCACTGTAGCCTCTCAGTATCCATTGTTATCTTGAAAGGCAGTTAAGGTTTTGTTACCGTTTGCAACAACATATTTATGCGAAGCAGGATTTTCGGCACTAACCAATCTGAGAAACAAATACAGATCCAAACTTGCTCCAGAAAGTGACTTACATGTATGTTTATCAGTAATATCGCCAAGAATTGACAGTTTCTGCAAAGCCAAGCAAGCACATCCTTCTCACTAAGTGTGTATTAAAAAATCCTGTGTGTGTAATTGACAATAAAACTATTTGTTAAATACTATTGCTGTTTTCATTTACATCTAAAATTAATATTTTAATATAACAAAATTAAATTTTGTTACATTTTGCAGCAACATGCAGCGTTAATTTATTTGAACACTTACATCTAAAGTAAACTTTAAATCAGCTTTTATTGCATTAATGCAAAATTATATGTTATATTCAGCAAATATTTATGTATAGATTTTATAAGCGTTTATAAGGAGGTCCCTCAGGTAAAGCCTGAAATATAAAGGGGTCAAAAAGTTTGAAAACCCCTGTTCTAACAGATAAGCAAAGTGCCAAGAAACAAGAAAAAATTTGTTAAAAAAAAAAAAGGAAGCTGGATTGCTATGTGATATCTGTCCCTTTATATGGCAATGAATGCTGGACAAACTCCTCACAGATGAGAAGAAAACTGAATTTAGTAGAAATGTGGTTATACTGAATGTTCTATGGATGATCCATGGATGAAATGAGTAAGCAACAAGGAAGTCTTAAAGAAAACGACCAAATATGGTCATCAGTAAAAGAAAAATCTCAAGATGTGAGTTACAAAATGGAGATGTCAATACCAAGTAGATGCAAAAGTTTAAATCCTTGGGAAAATGTTTTAATGTCGCATCTGCAAGAAAGTGACTGTAGATGAGATGCCAGACCAAGACCAGCCATATGGCATATCCATCATTTGTAGATGGCCCTGGAGACACTCAAGAAAGGGGGATATGTTAAGGGGTTGTTTATATGGATATGAGGGGAAGATAACACATAACCCTAGACTTGAACAGGTTAAGCTTGATTTGGGAAACATCCTCTTGGGAGTCGGTTCCACATAGCAGTGGTTCCTGAGAAGAAGCTGTTTGAATACTATTGATTCAATGTAGTCATTAAGTTTCAAGTCAGTGAAAAACATGTTCATCCTCCTTTATAGCACTGAATGCTGAACAATCTACTTACAGATGAGGAGAAACTGAAAGCTGCAAAAATGTGGTTATACTGAAGGATATTGAGAATTGCATGGATGGAGTGAGTAAGCAATGAAGATGTCTTTGAAAAAATGGTAACAAAAAGAATATTTATAGTCAGAATCAGGAAGAGATAGCTGAAATCTATAATGAAGAAGGTGGGCTCGGAAAACTTAATCCTCACAGGGCATATTGAGGGCAAGAGAGATAGTGAAAGGCATTGAGCCACCTACATGACAAGCTTGTATGAATGGATGATAGAATGGAGCAGGCAGCCTTAGCAAAAGGAGAAAAACATGGAAGGGCTACAATGGAGAGGAAATTCTGGAGATCCATGATAGCCCATGTCCTGGAAGGATATGGCACATGGAAGAAGAAGGAAATTTTTTTAGTATTCCTTAGAGTACCAGATGGTTAAGAAGCATTTCCACCAAAAACAATTATGAAATAAAATCGATAAATAAAATAATATTAATGAATAATAAAAAATGTAAGACATACATGTGTGTGTCTGTTTATATATATATATATATATATAGATAGATAGATAGATAGATAGATAGATAGAGAGAGAGAGAGAGAGAGAGAGAGATATGCCCTATGCAAACTACCAACCTTGGTTTACATTGCAAAATATATTTCAAGGACTTAATATATATAAGGATTAAAATCTAAGCAAAAAAGTTTTCAAGAGTAATAGTAATTTGAAGATATATATCAAAAAATCAATTTAAATCTCCTCAGAGCTATTAGGTTGGTGCAAAAATAATGTCGTTTTCTCACATAGTAACATTTGTGAGAAAACGACATTATTTTTGCACCAACCTAATATTAAAGCCTGAGTCATCAGATTTTTAAAAACTTGAATTAAAAAAGATATATTTAAAAATAAAAATGCGTAGAAAAAGTTTCCTTCAATGCCAACAGAAATATTTTTGTCTAATTCACTCCATTTTTACTGTAAATCAAATAAATTTTCGTAGTGGAGGAGTTACATCCCTTCTGTCACCAAATAGGTTTAGACTTTATAAGAAAATATTCCTGATTAAAGTATACAGTGTCTAATTCTAAGTTAGAATTAATTCAAATTTGTATTGAATTTTTGCTTCTTTTTTTGGAGCAAAAAAAAGAATTTATGAATTTTAACTCATCTTCATTTTTAAAATTTATTTTAATCGCATTCCAATTTTCCCTCCTCACTTGTTATTATTATTGAGTCTTGATTATGATGGTATATCGCCAACGAATACCTTTTGAAAAAGTATTGGTCAAAAGGATCCTAAAGTTTCAATAATGACCAATGCTTTTTCAAAAGGTATTCGTTTGTGATATAATGACATAATCAATCATATGTTATAAAATAAAATAAGTCATATCTCAGCTGATTTACAGGCAAATACTCAAGAGCGAGAACAGGATGTGAATGGGACAAAGCCCCGTCACAAAATGAACATTATCTTTTTTAAGCAGCCTTCCGAAGCTACGATACACGAAATTCAAGCCGACATAAACGACATGCTGACTGCCCTAAAATCAACTACTTCAACACCTCCCACCGCTCAAACAAACGGCGATTACAGCTTAATGATGCGCCAACAAACCATACGCGACATATTGAAGCTAGAGAGAACTTTTCACCCTGGACACGACGTCAACCGATTCATCACGGCCCTAAACAAAGCATACACAATCCACGTCACGCCAGAACTCAGTACCTATCCCAGCCTGGAATGCGAATTCGTCAAGTCTGATAAAGATTTACTGGACCAAAGTATCTTTCAGCAGATGGTTGACTCAAAAAAGGACATCTCCGCCTTCGAACAACTGAAGGAATACTTATTATTAGCAGCCCACGGAAGCCAGATGACTAACTTCCAACACCTCAGTTGAGCCTGGGATCTGGAACGGCGAGACGGCAAAAAGTTAACAGACTTCGCTGGTCGACTCGGAAACACCCTTAGAGAGGCAGCCGTCCACATAAAAAACAAATACAAAAAAGACAAAAATACAGACTTAACAGTCGACGGACTTATTTCCATCATCGGCGCTATGCTAATGAGCGAAAAGGTGAAAATTTGGAACTCAAATCTTTACCCACATCTCGTCAAGACAATGGACAACCACTATTCAGCCATTGGCATAGCCTCCGAAGCTCAAATATACCTTGATCGCGGCGTAAAATCCAACGACACGACTTCGTACAACACTGTGTATTTCACACAGAAACCACAGCGGTCAAACCAAAGAAACGCGCCACCCCGACCCGGCAGTCAACAGGTGGCCACCGAAGAGACCTGTTCACAGCAGGAGAGTGCCAGCATCAACATGTGTGAACTACTATGAGAGATCGACCTAGATCCGAAGCCGGCTTATGAACTTTACCACAAGGGAGCTGTCCCAAACCCTCACGTTCCTGTTGAAATAAACCACGTAAATCTATTTCTGCTGTTGTCGTATTTCTTTCTTGCAACCATACGCTTATCTATAACATATATATATATATATATATATATATATATATATATATATATATATATATATATATATATAATGTTTCATTGACAATACAATGTAATAGTAAATATATAATACAATTTTGACAACTTTTATTTTGATATTTGATATAATTTCCCTCTCAATAAGTATCATAATAAAAATTGTTATATTTCTTGTTTGATGATGCCAACTGATCAGTGAAACATGTCAAATAATAGTTTTCAAAATTGTCATATATATAATTCAACATTAAAAACATTACTTTTTGTTTATTAGGTATTAAATTATATCCCTTAGCATCCTCCATAGTTTACATGTACTTACACAGTTAGCTTTAAGAAAATTTTAGAGTGCATTTAAATTTTAAGATTCTGAAAACTTAGCAATATTTTTCTTCCATTTATAAATGCATGTTGCAAAATAAAATCCTTACATTTACTTTGATAAAATCCCTCAGCCAACAAAACACATTGGTAAAGGTTTTCTTTTGCCTTTATTCATGTTGTCTTTTTACAGAGATATTTTATTTTTTTATATCAGATTTTTTTACACACACACACACATATATATATATATATATATATATATATATATATATATATATATATATATGTTTGATTATTAGGTTGGTGCAAAAATAATGACGTGACAATGTCGTTTTTTGATCTATTTTTAACGTCAAAAAACGACATTATTACGTCATTATTTTTGCACCAACCAAATAAAAAGAATCAAGAATGTCAGTCTAACACTTATTGTATTTTTACATTTTTGAATAAGATGTTGAGTATTGGATTTGAAATTGTGGATAAACTGTCCAAAGTTCATATTGTGTTATAGTTTTGTTCAACTACTTTTGACTGTCTCAGTCATTTTCAAGAACCAGTGTGATGTGATAGTTAGAATTCCTTTGTTTACATCCTGGCATTCTTTGGAAAGCTGAAAGTTTGAAATAGTCCATGGTGATAATGGGAATGAGGCCAAGCATAATACTCAATACCTCATTCGAAAATTGAAAAAATACAGTAAAAAATTAAATAAAAAATAAAAATTCAGCAACAATAATAACAACATTTACATCACTTAGAGTCCTTCATGGTTTACCTTGACTTTTACAATTAGCTTTAAGAATATTTTAGAGCATTCTTAAATTCATAATTTGAAAACGTAACAATTTTCTTCCCTTCACGTTACAAAATAAAATCTCCACATTAGCGTTGATAAAGTTCATCACGGAATGAAATGTGTCAGTAAAGAAATGTTTTCCTTTTGTCTTTTATTTATATTGTTTTTACAGATATATTTTATTTATATCTGAAATTTTTACACAAACACACACAGATATATATATATATATATATATATATATATATATATATATATATATATATATATATATGTACACACACACTATGGACCAAAAGGTTGGGGCTACCCTCTGGATTAAATAATTAATAAGTTTCATACCTTCTTCAGTTTAATTGAATCCTAATAAGCTAGAATGATGAATCTATGTAACCCATTCGTATATGACATCCAGTCTTTAGAGAATGGTTTACTGAGGTGATTACCATTAGCCAGCCAGGTAGAGTAGGCAAAAAGAGCTAAAATTGTAAGGAATTTTTATGCAGTAATTGGTTAATTTTAGTATTATTATTATTGTTTCTGTTGTATACACTTTTCATTCTGGGTCGCAACCAGAGACCTAAGGTCAGAAATGGCTTCATGCCATTTTCCACTGATTATTTTTGTAAAATTAAAATAACTTAAAATCACATAGATTTTACAGAGAAAAAGCTCTTTGTAACATATGAGTTGTACTTCTGAAAAGTACAATTTTTTGTATTTCTTTAAGGCATGGGCTTCCAGGAATTACTTCAATGAATCTATTGGAACCATTTCCAATCAATCTGAGGGCTACAACTACAACTGGAATTATTGATATCCACATTTTTTAGATTTCCACTTTTTATTTTTATAGTTTTTTGAAGATCTTCAAAGATATATTACAATCTGCAGAACTGCCATGTCAAAAAGAAAGCACATTTTGTTCTTGTGGTATTTTCTCACAATATCTGGGCAGTTATCTTTACTTTTTCTGCCTGTGTGTATTATAAAGTCCCATAAAATTGTTACAGGTAACTGTGTAATTTCTTGCAGTTTCCTTCTCATAAAAGTTGCATATTTTCCAATGCAGGTATTGGCCCACTCTATCATGCCGAGTTTCATATTCTATGATTGCCAATACCATGCAACCTGATACACGATGGTCAGTTGTTTCTGGATATTTATCATAGAATCTGCATTTGGGGTCAACACAATTTTTCAGTATGTCTGCTTGGTAATTTCTGGTTAGAAAACATTGGATGGTTTCAGCTTTTAACTCTGCCTTACGTGAACCCTGTGCAGGTTTTGTCTATATCAGCTTATTTGGTACGGACAAAGTATTGACCATGATGAGGCTTATCTTGTCACCATTTTTGCATTTGGTATATATATTTGGCAATTAGTAAAGTCCCATTAAATTCTTACGGGTCTGGGCGATGTTCATACCAGTTTCTTGCAGTTTCCTTCTCATAAAAGTTGCATATTTTCCCATGCAGATATTGGACCACTCTATCATGCCGAGTTTCATATTCTATGATTGCCAATACCATGCAACCTGATACACGATGGTCAGTTGTTTCTGGACATTTATCACAAAACAGCATTTCAGGTCAATACAATCTTTCAGTATGTGTGCTTGGTAATTACTAGTTAACAAGCATTAGTCTTGTGCAGCAAAAATAAAACCTTCAGTTTCAGCTTTTAATTCTGTATGACATAACTACTGATCGGTACAGTGTTTGTCTACATCAGCTTGTTTGGTACAGGCAGAATATAGACCATAAAGAGAATTATTTTGCCATCATTTCTGAATTACTATTATTATTATTATTATTATTATTGACCCTTTTGAAAAAGAAAGGCTCTCAGTTCAAAAAGAGCTAGTAAATTAGTTTTGAAAAAGGCATGGATTCTTAGGTGATTCTTTGTATAAAATAGAAAAATTTGGTGAACAACCTGTTTTATACTTTGAAGCATTTAGTGTACTGCACAAAGCTCATTCAGCTAAGCAGGAAGAAGGAAAACTTTCTTCATTCTTTGTGTCTCATAGGTGGGTCATGAGTACAAGATTCTTTCTGTTTTATACTCACTAGGAGCTTATTTACACCAATTTATTGTTTTAGTAATAAATTTATTTTAGTCATTGCTCCTTATTTGTTTTATTTATTTTAGTCATTGCTCCTTATTACCCCCCCCCCAATTTTTCAGTTTTGGCATTTATTGATTAATTTTTGTATGTTTTTTTTTTCATTGAATCTTTCTGAAGAAGTGTTGGATGAAAAAGGTTCCTTTAAAAGAAAACGAATGTGCTCCATTATTTTTATAACAATTTATAAATTCTGTAGTATCAAATTTTTATTCAGACATATATATATATAGACTCTCCCTTTGTTTTTGATTATGAGGATCAAGCAGCTCAGTTCTTAGAACCCAGATTAAACTACCCACACATATCCTTCTATTATATGGGAGGGAGGGTTTGTACAGAACTAACCACATGTTTTGGAAGAGCCAAATACAGAGAACTGGTGCATAGTATGTACGAGGTTCCCAAATGAGCCTCCTCAGGTATGGAATTCAGAATTGTCTTTCTCCTAGACCTATGGAGGCATAGTGGATTAATGGTTTGTAGCTCAGATTAAGAAATCAGAGAGAGAAGATTCAAATTCCATTCAAATTCATTATGTTCACTTACGTGTCATTAACCTGGGGAAAGATATGAATCATTCTCTTCTCCTCCCAGCTATAGGTAAATAGCAGGAAAGAACATATATATATATATAGACAGATGAACACGTTAGATGGGCTATTAGAAATATTAACATAAATCAACAAGAACATAATACTTCCTCAAATAAGCCTAAACATGTCAACCTACTATACCACTGTCAAATACACTCTGATTACAAACAAAATGAAAAAATACTAAAAACTCATAAGTACTAATATATCCTCCATTGTTCCCAGTAAAAAAAATAAAACTAATTATATACTATACTAAATTTAATACAACAAACTTAATCATCCACAATAGCTCTTTTTATCAACTAATGTTTTGCAAAAGACCAACATTGTATAGCAATTTAAATGTCTTTTAGAAAATTGTATCTCTGATAAAAACATAAATATATATGTTGGTTTCATGACAACAACACTATTAATCTATTGTACAACATTTAAAAGAACATTCTTGTCCACATTCATATTTTGGTGAAATATTAATTGACAATACAAGCATACTCCACCATGAAAGTAAAAAAAAAAAACTTCAAATTCTTGAATCGATCTATATAATAAAATGAAACCAATATTAAATAAAATTAATTATGAGTATGGCAACAATGTTTTAAAATTTCTATAAAAACAAATGTTTTGGAATGCTCAAATTGTAAAAAAAAATTTTTTTCACTTTTTCAAAAAAATTGCTGGTTTTAAAACATTAATAATAAAAAAAAATTTAAACTAAGTTACTCCCTCACATATCCCTAAAGTAAATTGACTATAACAGAGTATGTACATGTGTATTTTTAAAAATCCACAACTATCAATTACACTAATTTTTGTCTTGGCAATTTTACCCTTGAAGATGATCTTGCATGAGATTGAAAGTACTTGGGAAAATAAAAGAAATAACTAAAACTATGGTGTCTTTCTTACCCAGTTTTGTAACAGCACTAAGAAATTGATCCATGAACTTGAAAGGATTAAAATAAAAATAGATAAAATATGTTGAGATTATTCAACCAAACATGTTTGAATGAAGATATGCTGCATATATATATATATATATATATATATATATATATATATATATATATATATGTGTGTGTGTGTGTGTGTGTGTTTACTTGCCTGTTATTTCATTTTCTTATTTGGTTTAGTGGTATCTTAAGTATTAATTGTAAGACATTAGTTTATAATTAAATTTTTATTTATCATTGTTTGAATTTATGTGCATATGCATGTATTTATATTCTTGTACATACACACACACATTCATGCATGCAAATATATAGGTATACACACATACACATATATACACAAAGAAATGTGCATATATATATATATATATATATATATATATATATATATATATATATATATATAAATAAATATATCAATTTATATATTTATATATCAATATATATCATATATATATCATAGATATATACACAAGTTTAATTAAAAACAACAGACAATGTAGTGTGGTTAAGATTTTTATTTAATTTTTTATGTGTTCTTATATTTTTTTTCTTTTCTGACCATAGAATATGTAGAAATGTTCAAGCACTTTCAGCCATACTTTTAGCCATTATCAAGGATGAATTTTATTTCTACTTTAAACTGTATGTATGTATTTTTTATTGTATGTATCTAGAGCTATAGGAATATTTTATTTTTCAAACATGGTCAGGACATTGTGGCAGTGTTCATAGTTGATATTAGTGAGTGTTGTTTTTCTTTTTATTAATAATGCTTCCGCTATATATATATATATATATATATATATATATATATATATATATATTTAAGTAATTCGTCAAGTCTGAAAGAAACCTCAACAGAATGCAGAAAGCACTGGATGGCCGTTTCATCCTATATTTGGGAATCATCAGCAGTGCGCATCCACTACCGAGAATTGAAACCCTGACAGTTAGGTTGTCAAGCAAACATCATACCAACTGTTCCAACAGGCCTCAGTGATGAAGAGATTGCAAATCAGACTCAACTTAGCGCCGCTTGCTCACATATTCCGTGAGTTCTACTGAGTTCTCTCTAACCATAGGACTGTGCCCCCTGGAGCCACGACTGCTATCACCAAGTCGCTCACTCTAGAGCATTAGAAGCTGATTCAAGCAATGATATACACATGATAGAAATTATTAGGAGGATTTGATAATTATATTTAAGTAATTCATCGAGTCTGATGAGTCCCAAATATAGGACGAAACGGCCGTCCAGTGCTTTCTGCATTCTGTTGAGGTTTCTTTCAGACTCGATGAATTACTTAAATATAATTATCAAATCCTCCTAATAATTTCTATCATATATCATTTTCTATATATATATATATATACATTCATACATGTTTCATTAAATAATATAGACAAGTGTTGTCTATTTATTTTATGTAAATTCTTTTCATAATATCTGATAAGTTTAATAACATTATTGTTGAATGAAGAAAGAAATTCACAATACTGATCCATATTTTTTAATACAATCTAAGCTTTTGGCTTACATAAGCCATTATCAAAGATGTCAATTACAACATATTAAGCAATATACGGACAAGACAGTGATGATAGTCTGTGATTGTTTACATAGAAGATTTCTTAGCAACGATAAACATGTGCATATAAGACACTAGAAGTGAAAATCGCACTGCATCTCATGACGTCACACGAGAGTGAATTGGAGAAGTATGAAGTATGGGAAGCCGGGTGTGTATATATATATATATATATATATATATATATATATATATATTAGATGCACAGTGGATTAATGAAACTTGGTTTAGTAAATTGGGGCTTTTTACATGTTGATGAGGCCATTATATTTTTATGATGATAATACTTAAAATTATGAGAACACATGAAAAAATAAATAAAAACTTAATCGCAGTATCTTGTCAATCATTTTTAATGAAACTTGTATAAAAGAAGAATTGCTGCCCAAATACACATATCTATCTATCTATTCTGGACTCTGCTTATGTCTATCTATCTATCTATCTATCTATCTATCTATCTATCTATCTATCTTCATTTCAGCCTGTTCATATCTATCTTCATTTCAATCTATCTATCTATCTTCATTTCAGCCTGTTCATATCTATCTTCATTTCAATCTGTTCATATCTATCTATCTATCTATCTATCTATCTATCTATCTACTTCTTTTCATATCTATCTATCTATCTATCTATCAACATATCAATATATATATATATATATATATATATATATATATAGCTAGATAGATAGATATAATGTGTCATTCAAGGAAGTAGATCTCTCTGACTTTATTTGTCCATGACCTTTTAGAAAAGTGTTCTTACTGTTTAATGGCTATCATTGCTTTATTTGTGTCGCATAATCAAAATTCCATGTCTCCTTCATTATGATATGTGTCAGCTTCATACTGACAATTGATATTTATGGATGAGAGTACAGATACATTTTTTTTATCCGGGGAGGGTGAGTGGATTTAGAACGCTACCTCAATTATTGTAGATGATATTTTTCTTTCGGCTTCTGACTCACAGCTAATAAATTTAGCGCCTCCCTTCCATATTTGTCAGTTCTTACATTTATCTATCTCAACTGAACTTACTAAAACTCTGAATTACATATTATTATCTTCTTCATAATGCCTTCCAGTCATTAAAATTTTTTTTACACAAAATTGAACCAGTTTCTTTCTTTTTTTAATATTGAATTTTCCACGTTTTTTTTCTTTTGCTGGAGAGTCTGTCTGAATTTTTATTGTGATCCTATAATTTTATCACTAAGGATTATTATAGAATAACAAATCTTTGAGGCATTTTCTATTTTATCATTTTCATATTGTTTCCCCTTTCTGTCATAATCTGTCATAATCTGTTTTGATTTTATTGTTGGCTGACAATGTTAAGCATTTTGACAGGATTATCCTGGCCTCTCCAATCAAAATCCATCTTTTTTCTTTATTATTTGATCTCTATATTTTTGTTTTTGATATCATCTTAATCTTCATGTTAGTCATATGATTTGAGTGAATCGTCATTTTCTGATTGTATTTAATAGATGTTCTCTCTCCAGAAATGATAGAGCCATTTTACATGAAAAGAAGAAAAAAAAGTAGCTTGTCTTGGGCAATGAGACTTTTGCCCTCTTCAAAATATTGTTGGAGAAATTTAATGCTTATCCCAATGTCTCTTCATTTTCAAAACAATCTGCAAATCCCTCTTTCAGGATTGCCATCAGGTACCTCATCAAACTCTCCTTAATCACATTCACTTATCCCAGCGTCACTTCCATTTTTCAAAACATTCTGCAAAACCCTCTTCCAGGATTGCCATCAGTTGCCTGATAACATTCAACTTAATCTCATTCATGGCATTTCAAAAGCAGTTTCAGCTTTGGAGAAAGCAAGAAGTTGCAAGAAACCAAATGTGTATATATAAGAAAATGTAGGTAATATTAACTTTCAAAAAACTCCATTCTTAATATCACATATGAAATTGATAATAAAATCCCTTTTCTTGATCTATTAATAATAATACATTTACTACCTCCCCATACAAAAAAACATCGAGCATAAACACTTTCACTTTAATCTATAAAAATGAATGCCCTGACAATGACAAAATTGCTTTTATACTAAAATTTGATACACTGTGCCAAAGTTGACTCCTCCACAAAAAATTTTTTACATTGAATTAAAAAACATTAAACAAACTTTCATAAATGATGACTTCCCTAATTACATACTTGATGAACAAAAATCCTTGATTAACAAAAATCCTTGATTAACATAATTCAAAAAGAACATAATATTTTTCTCAAATAACCCTAAACATATCAACCTCCTATACCGTAATCAAATGTACTCTTGCTATAAACAGAATGAAAAAGTTCTAATATATTCTCCAATGATCCCAGTAAAAAAATAAAACTAATTATTTTATTCAAATTAATTTCAAACTAAATTTAACATAACCAGCTCAATTATATGCATAAATTTTTCTCCATCAACTAGTGTTTTGGAAAAAACCAACATTGTATATCGATTTAAATGTCCTTTAGGAGATTGTATCTCTGACAAAAATGTAAGTATATATGTTGGTTTGACGACCAGAACATTATCAAGACATGTTACACTTCATTTGTCAGATACAAGTTTTATTACACAACATCTAAAATCACATTTCTTTCTACCATTAAAAGACAATGCCAATATACTACACCATGTGAGTTGACAAAGTTAAATACAAAAATAAGTAACAGAATTGTCCAACAAACAGAATTGACAAAGTTTACAATAAGCAATGACAAGAGAAAAAAGAAAGAATATAAAACAAGCAAACAATATATGCAAGACAAATCAACAGTAATATGGCAAAAAGTTCTCAAAATAAAAATTGGTATTGACACACAAAAGCAAGTTTAGATAAGAGAACATTGCATTCTGACTTCAAGACAAGAAAGATCAGGACTGAGTCAGGTGAAATTGTATTGGTTAGGAAAAATTTCAGCATGCATTTATCTGCTTCTGCCTATAAAAAGAGAGGGAAAAAGTGTTTTGCAGTCAATCCCAGTCGAGATTGAAATCAACACCATGAATATAATAAGCCAAAATTTCAAATTCTCAATGCTCTGTATATCAAAATCAATCAACCAACATTCAAGAAAATTTATTAGGAATATACCAACAACATATTAAATAGCATATAACATTTAATTTCCTTTTACATTTCTATGAATTTCCCGTCAGTTTCCTTATATTGAAATGCTTGTTTTGCAAAAAATTCCATTGGTACAATGGAGAGTTTAAAATTATAATATATATATATATATATATATATATATATATATATATATATATATACACAGAGTGTTGGTAGTAATAAAAATCAGTGCACAATGTAAATTAATGGAGCTAAAATTTATACTAAGAATAATTGAACATTTATCACCACTTGTTGCTACTCAGAACTTTGGACATATATTAATTTAATTGTCAGTCACAACTATTTCATGGCTATAGCAATAGTCAGGTACACACACAATCATACATACATACACATACACACATATATATATATATATATATATATATATATATATATAATATATATATATTTATATACTCAAATGGATAAATATAAATAAATGTTTGTGTAAGTATCCAAATACAAATACATGCATATATATATATATATATATATATATATATATATATATATATATATATATATATATAATATATATATATATGTGTGTGTATTTGAATTTGGACACTTACACATACATTTATTTATATTTATCCATTTGAGTATATAAATATATATATATATATATATATATATATATACTCAAATGGATGAATATAAATGTATGTATGTGTAAGTATACAAATACAAATATATATATATATATATATATATATATCTGTCTTGTCCACAGAACTGATCTGAGAATTTAACTATATATATATATATATATATATATATATAGGGTGTCCATAAAGTTCGTGTGCACTTTAAAAAATTATAACTTTATTTGTATATGTGATAGAAATAATCTTTAAAAAATGTTATAAAGTTTAATGTGCCTAGTTTTAAGTATAGCTAAAATAACTTATGTGATTTCAGACATTACTGTAAATCAGTTGGCAAATATTTTCTGTGAACTGTAAAATCGTATTACCCTTCGTGTTCCTAACTGATGGAGGACATGTGGAAACTTAAATAAAATCTCAATAAAACCTTAAAAATATAGATTTCCTTCTTTCTAATCCTTTACGGATTATTTCTATTGCAAAGACAAATAAAGTTATAAATTTTTTAAAGTGCACACAAACTTTATGGACACCCTGTATATATATATATATATATATATATATATATATATATATATATATATATATATATATCCTTTGTTGTAAGAAAGAGAGTGTACAATGCTAAATAACAGAGCTATTAAGTATATATTAACAAATATACATAATATCCTATGCTGACAGTACAACTCAGAGTTTCATGCTCAATGCAAGCATCAGGTACTAATTTGAATTTACCCCATTTGATTAACATTTCTGGTTCTCATGAGATACATTGTTGTTTGGCTGGATTATAACAGTAGATAAAGATTTAATTGCACTATAGTCTAATCTTGAATTTGAATTTAGCCTCAGGTTTACATTTAAGATTGAAAATAATAATAATTAGAAATTCTAAATCTAATTAGGTTAACTCTTTTTTTGCTTAAAAAATAGTGATAAATTAATAAAAATAAAAAGTTTTGTAGTGATAAAATGATAATAAAAGTAAAATAAATGATACTATAATAATCACCTACTTTACATGGATGATCTCAAACTCTTTGCCAAAGATGACAGTCAGTCGAAATGTCTCCTCAATACTGTAAAATGTTTTAGTGACGACATAGGTATGGATTTCGGATTAGATAAATGTGCAAAAGTAACATTCAAGAAAGAGAGAATTACAGAAACACACTCAATAGATTTAGATTTTGTCACAAAGATTAAGGAACTGGAACAAGATGAAGCCTAGAAGTATTTAGGAATTAGCGAAGGGATGGAATACTGCATACCCAAATGAAGGAGAATGTAAGAAATGAATACTACAGGCATGTCTGGTACTGAATACTGATCTGAATTCAAAAAACAGAATATCAGCCATAAACACCTTGGCTGTTCCTGTGATGCAATACAGTTTCAACATCTTTAACTGGACCATAGCTGATATTAAATGAATGGACATCAAAATGAGAAAGCTTCTCACCTGCCACCATATGCATCATTCCAAAGCTGATGTTGATCATCTATATGTGCCCAGATCCAAAAGAGGCAGAGGATTACTTCAACTAGAACTGTCTTACAAGACTACAACAGTTGGCCTTCAAAGATACATGAAAACTATAGAAAACTGGATGATGATATGTGTGAAAGAAGTAAGCAACTTTGTTCAGTAATAAAAGAAACTAACAAGTTCAAAATGGAGTTTCAAATGGGTGAAGAAATACAAGTAAAGCACAATACAATGATGGAAGCTGCAAAATATTTAAAAAAAGAAAGCAAATGCAACTGACCAGATACAGAAATGATGACAACATAAACCACTTTTCAGTGAATACTCTGCCTGTACCAAACAAATTGATGGAGACAAACCCATTACCCTTCAGTGGCTATGAAGTGCAGGGTAAAATCTGAAATCAAAGGTTTTATTCTTGCTGCACAGGGCCGGTGCTACTAAACCAGAAATTATCAAGCAAACATACTGAAAAATTTGGTTAGACCAAAATGCTGATTCTGTGGTAAATATCCCAAAACCATTGACCATCCTCTATCAGGTTGCACGGTATTGGCACCCACTGAATATAAAACCCAGCATGACAGAGTGGGCTAATATCTGGATTGTAAAATCTGCAACTTCTATGGAAAGAAAACTGGAAGAAATCGGTATTAACACCACCTAGACCCAGTTACATAAATAGAAGCTGTAACAATTTTATGGGACTTTATAATACATACAGACAGAACAATCAAAGCTAATTACCCAGACATCATTGTTAGAGACCACAAACAAAAAAATTGCTTCCTTATTGATATGACAGTCCCTGCAGACTGCAATGTATCTTTGAAGATCTTTGAAAAGCTATCAAAATGCAAGGACCATGAAATCAAAATTATAGAAATGTGGCACATGAGAACATCAACAATTCCTGTTGTAGTTGGAGCCTTCAGATTCGTTGGAAAAGATTCCAATAGACTCATTGAAGGGATTCCTGGTAGCCTATGCCTTAAAAAAATAATAAAAATTGTACTCATGAGTACAGTCCACACCTTTCGAAGGGCTTTATCTATGCAAAATATGTGTGTTCTTTCATTTTGTTTTTTTTAAATTGCACAGTGGAAAATGTCATGATGCCATTTCTTACCTTACGTCTCTGGATAATCCTGAAAAAAAAATGAGTATACATCAGAAATCAAAGGAAATATAATAATAATAATAAAAAAATAATAACAATAATATTGGTAATAGCATAACCAAAAATAAGATAATAAAAATAATGGTTATATAGTAAAAATGGGTAATAATAAAAATAATAATGATAACATCAAAACCAGTATCTGGGGCATCAGAGACTGGGAAAATTATATTAATCTGAGTCAACATGCTTGAGTAGGACTTTACTTCTGTGTAAGCTGGTGCTCATTAACTCACTTCTTTTGTTTAACATATTAGGGTTGCTCATATTTTTTTAGGATCAACTTCTCAGAAAGACATAAGCTACATTTATCACCTTTCCCATTAAAAGGATTAGTTTTTATTACTTACTCCTAGGTGATAGTTGCGTTTCTATTCTCACTTTTTATTTTCCAATAAAATTTATAGAGGTCAGTGCTGTTACTATATTTAATATTCCTTAATGTCATTTGGTGATGGTAGAAGCATGATTTCCAGTGGTTTCCAGTAGAGCCGACATAAAACTTAACCTTGGGGCAGGATTTATTTTTTCGGCAGTTGTTATGATATATTTTTGTTGTCTCGTGATGTATATTGGTCAATATTTTTAGCTTTGACATTGTTTTCATTGAAAATTTTTCCTGTATTAGGGAATGTTTGAAGTGTTTATGGATTAAATTCATAAAAATTCTTCTGATATTGGTTTTGATATTGCTGCTATAATAAAAGAATAAAATAAAAATAAATAAATAAATCTCCGTAGACGCACAAGCCAGACTATGCGAAAACTTCCTCCGTCGTAAATTTAGCCACCCCCACCTTACCGTGACCCGGCATCTATGAAAGTAACTCTATACTGATACAAATTATTAACACCCCACCCCTGCCGATTCTAAACAATCCGCCCTTGATGTTACCATGGAAATTTTTGATTTCAATTCTGACCATACTATTAAAACTCATAAATTTCAGAAATAAGTCATTCCCAAAAAATTTTGCTTGAAGATGGAACAGAGCCTACTTTAACTCAAATTAATTCAAATATTATTTTGAAGTTTTCGGCTCTTGTTTTGAAACATGAGACCTCTTATGTAGCGTGTTGGAATCATATTTTTAAATAAATAATTATATTTATGCTCTACTTTTGTATCGAGCACTATTTTTTAAAAATAATTACAAAAATACTAAGGAACTTTGGATTATTTACCAAACCAGTTTCTTTCCTATTTTCTACAATATTTTCACATATATATATATATATATATATATATATATATATATATATATATATATATATATATATATATATGCACACACACACACACACATATATATATATATATATATATATAATCGACCTTGCTAACCAGATGGTCCTTTGTAGCTAAACTGGCATATCATGTCAGGCTATTTGACAGTTCTGTGTAGGATACAGGTTCGATTCCTGTCAGAGGACACATATTTTCTATGAAAATTTCTTGGACGTTCAGGTTGGTAAATGTTGTTAAAACTGTTTAGAGCATTTACTTAAATATTTATGTCTATATAAATAACATATAACAATAATATATATATATATATAATCAATACCCCATGCATGGCAGTAAAGTCACTAAGACACACAAGGTTGCTGGGTGTGGAAGAATTAGAAACATTACTAATGAGCAGGAAGAAAAATAGTAATCAGGGCGACAGTAGATAGCAATTGACATTTCATTTAAATTTTTGAAGATTAAAGTTGACTGGAAAGCATGGAGCCAGAAGAGAGTTCCACAAGTGAGAAGTGCAAGAAAAGAAACTGTTAGCATAGAATTTATGGTTACATCTAAGCCAGCTCAGTTGTATACACTTTCTCTTTCTCTTTATACTTATAGATATATAATTCATAAATGTAAAAGACAATAAGAAAACTGTAATGGTAGCCAACGCATTTCATCCAATGTGGACTTTTTCAAGGCAAAAACAAAATGAATTTATTAAACAAAATAACTAATAATAACAAAAGCAAAATGTCCTTAGCAAGTGAAAGAATTTAGAGAACGCTATTTTCATATAGTTAACTAAAAATTACATCAAGTATTGTCACGTGTGAAGATATTGATTTTATTGTTGTGTTGACGAATTCAACTATTTTCTTTTGATTTCTTGATACTGTTGTGTATGTTTGCTTGGGAGAGTAGTAATTCTGTTAAGGAAGGTGAAATAGGGAAAAGGCCCGATTAATATTTGGGTAATATTCAATGGCAGCACTCTCGAGGATTTTCCTTCTGAGTGAGTTACTTTCTTTTTTTATGAGTGTAGCATTTTTAAAATCAAAATTGTGGTTGAATTGATTTCTATGTATGACTAGTGCATTAGCTAAGTTGTTTTTTGTGAGGTCTCTTTTGTGCTCATAAATATATATTTCTGTGCAAATTGGTTCTCTGCGTCATGCTAGGCAATTTTTCTCATAAGAATCTCTCTTACACCTTCATAAGTCTACCATTTGTCACTGCATTGAACTTTTCTGTCACTTTTCCATCTCTTTAATGTATTTCCCTGTGTCTTTTCTGTAAATATTATCATGTTAATTGTTTTAATAAGCTTTTCTTTTTAGTACCTTCTTTCTCACCAAAATCTGACACATTTATAAATCAACCATTCATCATTAGTAGCTTCCCTGTCCCTTTTCAATAAATATTTTGTTAGTAATTATTCTTTTGAGCTTCTAGTGAGCTGTCCTCCTTAGTATTAGGTTGGTGCAAAAATAATGACATAATAATGTCGTTTTTTGACGTTAAAAAATACGTCAAAAAACGACATTATTACGTCATTATTTTTGCACCAACCTAATACTTTGATTTTATAAATTTAAGTACAGTACTAGATTAGCAATTGAAATTGCTCAATGCAGCCGTAAGTTCTATGCTAACAGTTTCTTCTATTGCACTTCTGGAACTCTCCATTGACCTTTTGCTTTTCAGTCATCTTTTCTGTTCAAAGATTTAAATGCAGTGTCAATTGTTATCTTCTGTTCTTTCATTGTTCTCTCCCCTTAATAATGTTTCTTTTCTCATATTCTTTCAGATGTAGTAACCTTTTGCTTCTTAGTGACTTTATTGCCTTGCTTTGGGTGAAATGATTTTTAAAAATATCTTGATAATCTTTACTCTCAGGCAGAACCATAAAATATTGCATTATATTTTCAACAATATAAAGAAATAATTTTCTTTTCGCATATTCTTTCACACTCAGTAATGCCTTGCATTTTAGTAATATTAATGTAGGTACCACAAGAGATTCGTGATACCTAAAGTTTAAAATGAATTTCAAAAAGTGAAAAACTGTTCTTGAAGGTTCTATTTTAGTTTTAATTTTAAGCTAATAGATTAAATTTAATAGAGGCATCTCTCAATTAATGTGTATTTGATTAATGCATTTTCAATTAGTTTGCTAAACTTTTTAAATACCAAAATTCGATTAGTGTATACATAATACTTTATTACTGTAGTAAAACATTCTTCAGTTTAACCATAGTAATTGAAAATTGATTTTTATAGTTACCTATGTACACATTAGCTGCACTAATTCAGGGATTCTTGTATTTCCAATCTGTAAAATACTTTGCTTAAAACTAATTTAAATTGACTGGAAGGATTTTTTTTCTAAAAATACTGACTTCACCATCATTTTTAACCATAGTTCATCACAATGTAATTCTCTTTATTAAAGCATTTTTTCAAAAATAAAATATATTTTTCTGACACTAAATTTGGATGGGGGTATTAGCTGATCTAAAGTTCAGTTAATCTGATCTTAATCAAATATTATTTTTGGTATAAAATATTGCAGAAATTCATTTTTTTAACACAGTAACAGTTGTTTATTTAATCTGTTGACAACTTGACAGCTAGATGACAGCTTGATGTTTACCTTATGTGTTTCTATGGTTGATATATCCTTAAAAAATAACTGAAGAATATAATGTGAGCACTTTTTTTTTTAGTAATTTTTACATATATATATATATATAAATCAATCTAATTAGAATTTTAAAACATGAAAATATATTTATTATTCATCAAAAAATTTTTTTTCTTAAGACAACAGTGTCCTTAATGTAAAAGTTTTTTTAATTCAATAATGTCTTAGTTATATTCCATTTTTTTATTTTATGTTTCAGAGCAGATTTTTGGTAAGTGGAGATCTTGTTTGACCAAGGATATAGGTTATTTAAATTCTCCAAGTCATTCTGCTAATATAATTTAGCTAATATAAACATTAAGAGTTATGCCAGTGAATTTCTCAAAACTTCATAAAATTAAATAAGTTGAGTGTAACAGATGTAAAAAAATATTTTTATCAAAAGTTTCTAAAATGAACATTTCTGAAATAATTTAATTCATTTGTGAATAAGTCCTGAAAGTCATTTTAATTCCTTCTCTTGTAGAGAGCTACAAAGCTGGTTTCAATAAAGATAAACTTCAAGTGAAAGTGTCAATGAAATCTGACAATCATTTGGTTTTTGCAAGAATTTCCAAATCATTGTCTTTTTCAACACAAAGTATATGCTAAAATTTGTTATGCTAATTTATAGACCACCTTCTGATACAAGAAAAACAAGATTTTTAACCAAAATTTCAAATGTTCTAAAAAGGATAAGAAAATATAATTAAATAATCAAAAATCATTTAGTCTTTCCTCTTAATAATAACATAAATATTTTGGTGCTAAAACTTTGTTTTTATCAAGTTTGGGGCATTTTTTCATCATGGTATGCTCTTTTTTCAGCTATTTTATGGAGGTACCTTGCTTTGTGTGAAGATTTACAGAAAAAAATCTTGATTGTCATTACTGCTAGGCAGGGCCATAAAATTTTAAATTCTATTTTCATGAAAAGAAAAAAAAAATATTTTTCTCATATTCTTTCATCCTTGCATCCTAGTGACTTAAATGCCTTGCTTTGGTTGGTCTGTTCTTTTAATGGCATATCAATACCTTATGGGTCATTAAATGCTGAAATTTTAATTTTCTTGAGAGCTTGGGAAATTTTTTTTTTAAACATGTTGCTGGTAATTTTTTTTGCAAAAATCTATTGTTGGTATTTCAGTGTTTTAACCACATTTTGGGGGGTTCACTATTTGCTCATAGCTGGGATCCTAACAGGTGCTACCACCCTGGATCAGGATGGACCTTGGAACACAGGCAGTTAATAAGTGGCTCCACACTCCTCAAAACCTTCCAATCAGAGGCCTTGCTGCCAGATGTAGTTTATTGTCATACCCAGGACAATTACCTCAGGTGAAATGTTTAAAATAAAATTTTTGATAATCTTTTCTACCAAGCAGGGCCATAAAATTTTAAATTATATTTTCAAGAATATAAAAAAAGAATTTTCTTTGAAAAAATAAATTAAGTTTCTCTTGAGTACAAGACTGAAAATCAGAATGCTTTTGAAATGATTGATTTGTAGAAGCAGACAACACACTGGATTTTTGAAAGACACAAAGATCTGAGATCATAGTAACCTTAGGTTGACTAATGAATCCCAGAGCGACTCTTTGGTGAAAACTTCTGCTTGCTTCTATTCTACAGATAAATGCAAGGAGTGGTGGCGTCAGATTAAAGAGTCCTTTTAAAGTGTATTTTCACTGAAAAGATCTCATGTTGCCATTAGTCGGAATCATAAAAAAATTTACTCGACACTTTGATGCATTTAAATTTCATTCCTCTTTTATGGTTTTGTCGAGTGAAGTTTATCTTTATTGAAACCGGCTTTGTAGCTCTCTACAAGAGAAGGAATTAAAATGACTTTCTTTGACACATTGAGAAAGGATTATGTGTCAATGAAATGAATTGTCAATTAGTATTTCTTTGTCAACTTTGGTCGCTGAACATCTGAATCAAACAATTATTTTAATTCAGCACGAAATGATTGACTGAATCATCAAGTTGTTTCCTTTTGTGTAGGCATTGTTTTCTTTTTTGGTTTGAAAACAGATTGCTGGACTTTTGTTCCTTGTCAACACACATTTTCTTCTTTGTTGAGCTTTTGAGGATTTCTTTCCTTGGTTCATTTTCTTCTCTTTTCATTCAGTTTCTTTCTTCTGTTTTTCTTTGCACTTTTCCTATTTCATCTCCTCTTTTTTTTATTTTATTTACTGTCTTTGATCTTTCATTTGTAATATTTATACTTTTGGCTCAATCTCTTCTTTTTCTGTTTCATTTAAATTCTTTTTCAACCACTTCATTAGTTCTCTTTCATCATTTTTCATCATATCTTTTTTGTTTCCTTTTTTTCTTTGTTTTTCTTGATCATTTTGAGTCAATTCCATCAGCATGTCTGATGCTAACCTCCACTAAATTGACTCATTGCACCTTCTTTGGATAACATTCTCAGCTGACATGAAGTGGAGAGACTATATTGAATCCATTGCTAGATCAGTTGCTTAGAAGGTCAGTTTGCTGTATCATGTGACACGGTTTTTCTCCCTAGAATCTATCTTACATATCTATAAGTCTACCATTCACCCCTGTAAGGAATATTGCTGCCACATATAATCAAATAACCCTGCTATTTATCTTGAGCTCCTTGATAAAATCCAAAGAATCTGCAATATTATTGGTCTTGATCTAGCACTTTAGCTTCACTCACTTACCCACCACTTGCCTCACTCTGACTTTTCTATAAATATTTTCATGGTAATTGTTTGAATGAGCTCTTCACTATGGTATCTAGACTTTATGAATTTAAGCGCAGTACTACACTGGTGTTGAGATCTTATCAATTTACAGTTGATCTGGTTAGATGTCACACTAAGTTCTATGCTAACAGTTTCTTTTCTTGCATTTCTTACTTGTGGAACTCCCTTCTGGCTCCATGCTTTCCAGCCAACTTTAATCTGCAAAAATTTAAATCCAATGTCAATCGCTATCTAATGTCCTCTTGATTACTCTTTCCTCTTCTTGCTCATTATTAATGTTTCTGTTCCTAATTCTTTCACACCCTTCACCTATTGTGTTTTAGTGGCTTTACTGATACTGATTAAAAAAAAAAGAAAAGAAAAAAATCTATTATGATATAAGCCTGCCTACAAGCTTTCTACATTTGAGAGTGTGAGTATTTGTAATATAATAAAAACACTTGGTAGTAACTTATGGAGCTTCATTAGACTAAGTCAGCTTTGGTGCTGAAAAATGTTATATTTAAGTAATAGTTAAAATTGAGAGAAGAGATTGGGCTGTGGCTATTTTATTACTACAATATCCAAAACAAAATTGGAGAGGATGAGATAAAATGGAAAAGCTGTAAGTGACACATTTCAATAACAACTGTTGGTTTTGGCTTCTTCAGATTAAAATGAAAGATGAAACGGTGTGTAAGAAAAATACATTCGGTTTTTTTTTGAGAATAAGAGGGGCATATTTTCATTGATCTGATTTAAAATCCAACCTACACCAATGGCTCTAATATATATATATATATATATATATATATATATATAATTTATTTTAGGATATTAAAACAAAAACATGTTAAAAATCACTACACAATTGCGATTGTGTTTCAACAGATATCAGTATATCTCCTCAGGTGATTTTAAATTACTGTGACTCACATAATCATAATTATGTAGCAATTTTTAACATGTTTTTGTTTTAATATCCTAAAATAAATATACAGATGGAGTATAAGTCCACTGTTCGTAGCATTTACTTTTAAAAAAAGTACTCAATACAAAGTAGAGCAATATATCATCATTATTATTATTTTTATTATAAGAGATTATAATAAAAGCATTTTGAAATCACTACACAAAAGCTTTCATGTTTCAATACTTTGATTGTACTTCTTCAGGCAATGATAAGTAACTGGTGATTAAATGATTTTTAAGGAAATTTAAAAACAAATTTTTATCTCTTTTCTGAAAGTTAAAGTGCGGGTATAAGGTCAGAATTAAAAATAGACTTGTGGGTATGTTTTGATTAACCAATTAAGTACTAAATAGAAAAGTATTCTCTGAGGGTGGAAGTGGGTGAGTTATTTTTTTATGTAACAATAAACTAGAACATAGACCTGCCATCATTGACGATTGCATAAAATATGCCAGCAACATATGTTGCTGGCATATTTCAAAATGTTTTTATGATAATCTCATATAATAAAAATATAATAATAATAATAATACTACATATATATATATATATATATATAAACCAAACATGCAAACAAACCAGGTACTCCAATGCATTCCATAGTATCAGGGATAAACATCGCACCCCATAAATTAGCAAAAGCCATTGCCAAAATCCCCAAAATCTTTGGTTTCATTGGATGATTTAAAATCCAGAAGATACCAATGGCTCTAATGTATGTATGTATATATATATATATATATATATATATATATATATATATATATATATATATATATATATATTTGGAAAGTACTTTTAAAATAAGTGGTTCTCACTGTTATAGTTCATTTCTTGCCTCATTTAATTATAATATACAGAAAAATATTCGTGGATATTAAAGGATTATGATCAAAATAAGCAAACATAATGTTTGTAATTTATTCAATCAGACATGCCTAAAAGATACATATGTGTGTGTGTATATATCATGAAATGGGCTAAGTTTGACAATTATTTTAATATATTTTCTGTTTGTACATTATTTTTATAGATGCATATATTTAAGTAAATGCTCTGTTTATAATAAACTGTAAACTGTAGCTAAATGGTATAGCATGTCAGGCTATATGACAGTTCCTTATCGAATACAGGTCTGATTCCTGTCAAATCACATATTTTAAATGAAATTTTTCGGACAGTCAGGGCAGTAAATGTTAATACTGTTTATAATAAACAGAGCATTTACTTAAATATTTGTATCTCTAAAAATAACATATTAACAGAAAATATATATATATATATATATATATATATATATATATATGTATATATATATATATATATATGTATATATATATATATATATATATGTATGTATATATATATATATATATATGTATGTATATATATATATATATATATATACATATATATATATATATATATATGTATGTATATATATATATATATATGTATGTATATATATATATATATATATACATATATATATATATATATATATATATACATATATATATATATATATATATATATATATATATATATATACATATATATATATATATATGTGTATATATAAAGACAAACACAAATGACCTTTTTGGTTTCTGGTCATTGGATTTGATAAGGTATTTTAATATCTTGCCCTTCTTATCCTCAAAAATCCCAATACATATTCCTTACACAGTTTTGTCTTTTCTTCTGACCTGAAGAAATTGAGACCAACAGACATCTACAAGATGCATCATTTATAGCTTTATCTCATTATCTCCCAATTTGAAGCAATGAAACAGTTTTTTTTTCATTTTTCATTTTCTTTGTCTCTTTTTGTTTGACTTTTTATTCATTTCCTTACACTATATCTTTTTCTTCTATTTTCATTCATTTCTAATTCTTCTTTTTCGTAATTCATGCATTTTGATTGATTCTTTACATTTTTCGTTAATTTTCTTTAAACTTTATTCATTTTCCTTTTGGCTCTTTCATTTTCATTCATTTTTCATTCATTATTCATTCATTCCCTTTTAAATTAATTAGACTTAATTTCTATTTTTATATTTGTCTTTTTAAAAACCTTTCCTTGTATTTCAAATTTAATTTATTTAAAATTATTTTTCTTCATTTATAATTTTTTTCACTTTTTTTATTTTTTTTTTTTATTTTATAACTTTTTCTTTCTTTTTCTGTTTGTTATTTCAATTTAATTTTATTACCATTTTTTTCTTTCCTGGTTTCAAAAAGTCATGTACTTAAATAACCTTTTCAGATTGAGACTTTCATATGGGTACTATGCATGGTGCCAAACTCATTCAGAAATATCTAAACTGTTGGCTGTAGAAAACTCCTTTCTCAGATGGTTAAAAATGACTAATTATGATGGTTAAGTGAAGTGTTTAGGCTTTGGTAAGGACCATCTTTCCTCAGACCTTATGCACTGGCATTACAGAATTACAAACAAACACCTGGATGAAATAAAAAAAACTGCATCACTGTAGGATTTTCAAGAACAGCAACAACTAAAATAGATATCGCATGTTACTCAAAGGAAAAATAATGGGCATCAAGATGTTGACATTCCACACTACTTCAAGTAAAAGGTTAGGAAGTAAACCCCCATCAATACTGGAATGAGTGATAACAGCTACTGGGCTTGAGAAACTTATTTTCCTGAAGATTCTTCCAATATTAAGGGAATTATCTCTTGACTTTCCAGATGATTCTTTGATGTATTTTCGATTTTCATTATTGTACTCTGTTAGCTATCACTTTTTTATCCATCACTCTCCATCTTCTCAGAACTGTAATTACTCACTCTGTTAGTGTATTTCCCTACTTGTTTCCCAACTTATTTGAATCAACTTACTTCTTTACTTGATTAATTTCTTACCTCCTTCTCTCATAGTTCTTGTCAAGCATCAGAACTCTCTCCTCCTGGCAATTCAGAACATGTTGGAGTATGTGTTGATATTTCTTTTGAGTCATTTATTAGGAACCTCCTATTCACAAGATTTCATTCTGTTCTCAGATCACTGATTGGGATTCATTTTGTGACTTTCTTCAAGATGCCATTTGGATTGGTATTTTAACCTTCTTATTGAGAATTGTGCCACTGGTTTCTTCTTGAGTTAAATCAATGCTTTTATACCTTCTCAGAAATACCAGGCAAAACCCCAGTCTTCTCCTTGGTTCACACCATAACCCACATGAATCAATTTTTCTGGGTGGACCAGCATGATAATTCTGATCACAACAAAGGCCTCTTATAATAATTGTAAACATGTTCTCAAAGAGGCTGTTTCTTTTTTTCTGATAGAATGCAGTGCCATATAGCATCTAACAAGTATGACGGCTCTGTAATAGTATGTTAAATAAGAATAAGTCTTCTATCACTCCTCTCATCATCTAACTTGAGGTGTTAACATCTTTGCTCATAAATTCTCCTCCAATTTTACTCTTGACTTGTATGGAATATCTTTGCCTGAATTTCCCACTATGATATAAATATAACACTGTCCATCATTTCTGCTATCATCTCTGAACTGGATCCCCTCAAAGCATGTGAACTTGATGGTATCCCTGCAATCATTCTTAAAAGATATGGTCCTGAGCTAGCTTGTGTTCTCTCTATACTCTATAATAAATTCCTTGATGCTTCTTGTTTTCCTGCTTGTTTGAAATCCTCTTCTGTAGCTCCAGTCTTTAAGAACTCAGTCTGATCCTTCTATCAGCCTTTTATCTCTTTTTGGCAAAGTACTCCGAATTGGTTAAGCATCTCACATCACATAGTTTCCTATTAGTTAATGGAATATGGTTTTCAATTCTCTTGGTCAACTTCTAATGTGATAACAGTTATTGCTGAAAGAGTCTGTCAAGAATTCGATAAGAAGGGTGAGGTTGGGCTGTTTATTTGGCTATCTCGAAGGCGTTTGACAAGGTTTGGTATGCTGGTCCTTTTCACATGTTGAAAGGTTACGGTATTTCTGCGTGGCCATTCTTATGGATCTTTTTCTTTAATGCAGGGCTCTATCCTTGGACACAAGTTGTTCCTAATTTTCATCAACAAACTTCCTGATAGAATCAGTTCTCAGCTTGGTATCTATGCTAGATACACATAAATGCAAGTCTATCTTGCCCAGGAAACATTACTGCTGCCACAGTACATGTGGTACCCTTATAACCCTAAAAGGTGCTTTAAAAATTAGTCTGAATAATTTATCTTAAAAGAAATATTTAAGATAATGAAAACTAATTTTGCTCATTTATCTAGATTTCAAGCAGTAAAGAAAATGAGACATAATAATCATATATAAGTATACCAAGTTCTAATGGACAAAAAATTCCATTTATGCCACAGTTATCTCCAATGACTCATTTGCACACAAATAAGTGAATGATTGCAAAGATTTGTACCAAATAACAGAAAACACAAACATTACAATTTCTGATGTGTTAACGGTTATTTTTGAAAGAGTCTATCAAGTTTTAGATAAGAATGGTGATACCCTGGCTCATGCTTTGGATATCTCTGAAGAATTTTGACAAGGAATAAAGGTTATGGTATTTATGAACAAATTTTTAATCTGATTCAGTTTGTTTTATAAAATCATGAAATGAAAGTTCTCTTGAATGGCCACTCTTCTAGATCTTTTTACATTAATGCAGGTGTCCCCACAGGGCTCTGTCCTTAGACAGACATTGTTCCTAATTTTCATGTTATTCCTGATATCATCAGTTCTCAACTCAGTATCTATGTTGATGGTACAACTATTTGCTCCTGTGTTAATAGTAAATCTGATAGGTTTGATAAGGTCAAATTGGCAGCTGATCTCAAAAATTACCTACAATCTGTTGTTAACTAGGGCAAGAAGTGCCTTGTTAATTTTAATGTCTCCAAAACAAAACTATTCTTTTTTAATCATTTGAGAGCACCTTTTTAACCATCCATTAACATAGCTGATGTTAACCTCCAAGTGATTGACTCTTTGCAACTTACCAGGCTAACATTTTCCACTGATATGAATTGGAAAGATTATATTGAATCAGTTGCTATGTCTGCTGATAGACATTTTTTCTCATCAGAATCTATTTTATGTTTATATAAATCTACCAATCACCTATGCATTGAATATTGTTGCCACATGTGATCTGGTGCTTCTGCCATATATTTAGAGATTCTTGATAAGATACAAAGAAGAATCTGCAATGTTATTAGTCCTGACCTAGCATCTTAGCTTCAGTCATTCCTACTGCTGTAACATAGGTTCTCTGAGCCTTTTCTATAAATATTTTCATGGTTATTGTTCTGATGAGCTTTTCTACTTGATACCTAGACTTTATGAATTTAAGTACAGTACTAGATTGGCAGCTAGGTCTCATCATTTTACAGTTGAAATGGCTACATGTAACTGTAAATTTTATGCTGACAGTTTATTTTCTCACACTTCTCGGTTATGGCTTCTTGCTTTCCAGTCAACTTTGATCTTCAAAAATTCAAATAGAATGTCAATTGTCATCTTCTGTTCTTTTATTGTTCTCTCTCCTTAATAATGTTTTCTTTTTCTAATATGCTCTCACACTCAGTAAACCTTGTGTCTGAGTGGCTTTATTGCCTTGTTTGGGGTGAAATGATAAAAAAAGAAAACAATTAGATAATAACATAAGACTTGAATCTTCGTTACATTTTATTCAACTCCAGATTGTTATTGTTGTCTTATTTGCGGTGAAATTATTATAACAAATAGCACAAATGTAACTAGAATAGTAAATAATGACATAATCATGATGTTGGTCTTTCACATTGCTTCAAATAAAAGGTTAGGAAAGAAACCCCCATCAATACTGAAAAAAGCTATATCAGCTACTGGACACGAGAAACCAATTTTCCTGAAAAAATTTTTATAATAAAGATTATATAAATTTCAACCAAATTGTCCAGTTTACACTCCTTTCTGGTCTTTTGAATAGGGATAGAGGTTTATCCATTGTTTCCTGTTTAGGATTGTGTCTCTGGTTCCTTCTAGAGTTTACTTCAGTTCTATACTCCTAATGCTAATATAACTCCACACAGTAACCCTCTAAATTTGAGTGGCTCTTGTATTGGGCAAACATTAGTAAAAAAAATTGCTCGGTCACTGAATGTGAAATCTTTCCTTATAATAATGGCAAATAATACCTTTACCATTATTATTTCTATAAGCATATATTTTTCTTCTCTTTTTCTCCTCGTCATCATCCTTCTCCTCCTTCATTTTCTACCTGTAAAATAACCACAACCACAATGGTAGTAGTAATTCTCAATTACTTTATTCTTGTACCAATGAGATACAAATACAAAAATACGCTTAGGTCCTGGCTACTCTGCTGTTTATTTAACATCAGAAAAGGTAACTTATGTCCTGTGGAAGTTTCCCATTATCTAATGAAACCTTCCATTTCTACTCTACACTATTTTTTCTCTTTTCAGTCAACTTCTTTTTTGTTAAATATTTTTCTTTCTCTTCATTTTTTACATTTTATTTATTCTTTAAATTCTGTTTTGTTTTTCGTTTACTTTCCTGCACTTTTCTTTCATTTTGTAATTATTTTTTCTAGATTTTCTTCTTTCAGAGCATATTTCAGTCATCAAATATTTTTGCATCAATTTAACATTCATTCATTTATTCAATATTTTTCTCCATTTTCTTTCTTTCATTTCTTTTAAGAATATTTAATTTATAACAATTTTTTTTTATATTAATTCATATTTCTTTTATTCATTTGATATTTTTGTCTATTTTTTTATTTTTGCTTTGTCTTTCTGCATTAAATACTAATGAGATCTTTACCATTATTCTTGCTTTCTCTTATTCATTGAATATTTTTCACTCATATTTTTAGGATATTTCATTCATAAATTATATTTTGTATTTATATTACTTTCATTCATTAACTTTTTCTTCATTTTTATTCTTTTAAAGCACAATTCATTCATTCAATATTTTGCTTTTTATCATTCTTTCTTTTAAAGTGAATTTCATTCATTCAATATTTTCTCATGTTTATTCTTTTATTTTTTAAAGTGCATTTCATTCATAATATATATTTTGCCTTTCATTCATTCATTATTTTCTCATTTTTCTTTTTTTCTTTTGAAAAGCATCTAATTCAGACCTTATTTTTTTATTGTCTTTCATTCATTCAATTTTTTTTCTTTTTATTCTTTCTTTTAAAATGCATTTCATTCATACAATATCTTTACAGTGTCTTTGTTTCATTCATTCAAAATCTTTTTTTTTTTCATTCTTTCTTTCTTTCTCTTAAAGCACATTTCATTTGGACAATGTTTTTTCCTTCATTCATCTGCTATTTTTCACCACTCTTTTTTCATTTTTTATTATGAATTTCTTTCATTTAATATTTTTCAAATTACATTTCTTTCCTTCATGAAATTTTTCTTCCTACTTTTTATTCTTGCTTCATAAAATATTTTTCTTTTAATATTTTTCACATCACCTGAGGGGAAAAAAATTCTTTTCATTCATTTTTCTTTCTTAAAAATAAAACAAAATAAGATAACATCTGCTTCCAGAATCGTTATGTAAACCCCACAAATTACTCTTCTTGACCCTTTAAAGATCTCTTCTCATCAATCCCAAAAGTTCTTACCCAAATCTCCATTCTCTTCCCTTTGTTATTCAGATTTTAACTCTCCCTTTGCTTTTTCATTAAGGGCAATACAAATTTCTCCATTCAAGTGTTGACTAGATGACCAACATCTAAAGAAGAAGCCATTTTTTTTCACCTTCTCCTCGAGAAATATTTCTCTTTTAATGCCGTTATATGTTTTTTTCTGTTTTTATTTTGTTTTATTCTTGATTCACCACTTCATGCAACAGTCCAACAGATTGATTCACAAAAGTCTTGGGAACTGGGAAGGGACCATGAGAAGAGGAGTCTGTTTGGCATCCAAAGTACAAGCCTTAATTCTTTTGAAACTATCCAATGTTTTTCACTTTTTCTCCACCTTCTCTAGTGGCCAGCCACTAAAACCTAATTCATATTACTGCCTCATTTAACAGCGTTTAAAACTATCTTCCACCTGGCTGGCCATGTGTGTGTTGGCCTGCGAAACTTGAGCCTTTTTATCGCCATTAGTTCTGTATCTTCTGTTACAGCTTGCAGTCTGACAATATCCAAAGCATTTTACTTGTGCCTGTTACCACTAAAGACCTCTTTTGGCAGCAGGAAAGTCTCTATTTCATGAAAGCTAGCATTTTATGTTGGTAGGGAATAAATTACTGACTTTTACTCCTTGCTTTTATGGTAAAACTGCTTATGGTTGCTGTAAGTCAAAATAAGCCAAGGATTGGTTTTCAACATTAAGTACATACTGATTCCCAGAGAGAGGAGTAATAAAAAAAAAATTGCCATGATTGTCTTCCATAATGAGAAAATAGTGATTTGCATGAAAGTTGGGAAAATACCCTCGTGCTTATCTATGGATGCACAGGCAGTGTAAGAAATTGGTCATGGTTTACTTGTATTATTTTGAGCTGTTGTTTCTGTCTTGGTAGATATAGATGCTATTATAGACACTGTTTCGACTAAGTATCTTCTAGTCATCATTATGTTTCAGTACTGTTTAAGATTGTTATATTCACTTTCATACAAATACCCTTGGGAGAGGTCTGAATACATCTCATTCCCCCCAGCTATGGGTAAAATAGAGCTGACTGAACTCTCTAATCATGGTTGGCAACCAATATAGCAGAAGGACAACTCTGAATTCAAAATTGTATGAAGCCCTAGCAAGACATTTTGAACTGTAACTAAGTTTCACTCAGCATAATTGCTGTATAAATCACAGGTTGGTTTCTGTGTGTGGTGAAGAAACCCAAACTGGCCTGAGTAGATGAGCATTTTCAGAAATACACAACAATGCTGAAAATGAGAAATCACACTGGTTTGAAGTGTGTCTTCAAATCGAAACGACTCTGTTGCTTAGTTGTCTGGCATGGTTGATTAATTTATTTGTTTAACGGCATATCAACACCTTATGGGTCATTTCTTTTTTTTTTTTTTCACTAAACTTAACCCAATACAGGGTTCAAGAGCCACTTGTTAAAGTGTAAAAATGAATGTAAGGAGGTTCTAGAAAGTGAAGATGATAATAATAAGAGGGACAGATAATGACCTTTGACTTGAAGAGGATATGATTGTAGTGTCCAAGGAAGCATCTATGTGGGAGTTTGTTCTACAAAGTAGCGGATTTGGTGGAAAATGTCCTTACCCTATAGATCATCTGGAAGAGCCATAATAAAAATGTGACTTGGTCAGGCCTGTGCTGAAATTTGTTCAGCCCAAGTGGACGATATTGTTCCTTTTCCTGTCTTTCGTAGCTCTTAATAAATTTTGCTATCTTTCCTGTTCTGCCAGCCATTTGCACAAGCTTGCTAGGTAGGTCATGGGCTGCTTTCCTCTCTTCCTCTTGTCTTCAATATGCCCTGTGAGTGTCAAATTCTCCAAGTACTCTTTTGTCATTATGTGCTCTAGAAATTTCAATTATCTCTTTCTGAGTATAATTGTCCTTCTTGTTACCATTTTAGCTAAAACTTTATTGTTGTTCAGGTCATGGTATCCTCAGTATCCTTCTGTAGAACCACATTGCTGTTGCTTCAAGTCTCTTCTTCATCTGTGAGGAGATTGTCCAGCATTCATTGTATTGTATAGGAGTAAAGTGTTGCTGCCGACACTGTAATTTGAACAGAGATCACCAGTGAGCAAACAGGGGTGATCCCATTTTGAATTAAGTAGATCATGTGACCATAAAGGAAATGTATATATGGCATCTAAACAATCATTCTTTCTATTCTATCCTTTATTACTATTTGGATCACTATTCTCTATACAGATCACTATTCAGTGGTTACTTTTTCAAATGAGTATTATCGATATCTGTCTATATTTCTCAGATGAAGTATTATGTACAATATTTAAATTATTCGGACTATTGTCCTTATCTTTGTCACCATATTTATTACAACATTTCCGCCGTTGTACACTCCAGCATTCTTCAGGTGGTTGGAATGTTGAACTTAACCCTTTATTTCACTCACTGGAGTAGACTGTTCTAGTTCCACGTGCCATGTTTAATGGATGTCAGTTATCAGTTATCTCCTGTTAATTCCCCTCTGCTTTAACCAGGTATTGAACTCACACTCTTTGGGTCATGTCATTGGGTCTAACCAATGCCTTTATCCACTGTGCCATGTGTCCTTGAGTATTATCAAGCAAATGCTATTAGTATAAGTGTTATTTGAAAGCATCTGACACCAGTATTATTCAGTGGTGTTGCTATAGTTGTATCTGCAATTACAAAGTTTTTACTACAACAAGCATTACGAAAGTGACGAGTATTAGTTGACATTACAGAAATGTCAATGAGTGTTCATTGACATCACAAAACATTGCCTTATAGGAGGACTGATTTTTCATAACAGTTCAGTCTTCCTATCTTTGTTTCTAAAGAAAGTTTTCTGTTTCTTAATACTATGCTTAGCTTTTAGAAGGTATCTTACTATCTCAATGCATTTCTGAGGGAGGAACTCATAGATGTTTAAAATATTAAACTGGTATTAATTATAATGAACTGCTACAAATAAATTGATATTACAATTAATTTATAAATAAACATTATAATTAACATTTATAAATAAATTGACATTAGCAATTTTAAATAGAGAATAAAATTAAAAGTTATGAATAAATAGATTTTGTAATTAAGTTATTAATTAATTTTATAAATAATCCTTGTTCTCATTGGCTTTATTTGTATCCAAGTATTTAATTTTTGCTGATCACCTTGTTTATGATGATGACGTTCATGACTAAATTTGCCATCAATGTGCAGGTTCAAGATGAGAAGCTTCCCATTTCAAAACCTGTTCCTGTCATCCATTCACTGTTGCTGTTTGGCTCTGAAAGTTGTTAGTTGAAGGTGAAAGAAAATCAATGTAGAAGAAAATGCCGATGCTGTGAATTTTTTCAAGGTTGACATTAACTTACCAAGAAGTGGCCAACACACTTTATTTCATAAACTTCCTCTACATCACATATCAAACAAGACATGCAGAATCTAGTTATGAAACTGCAACAGAGTGCAACTGACTTATAATTTCAATTGGTGCCTTTTGTAACATGTCCGTCATGCGTAGCCTTCTTTATCTACTATCATTCAAACATTTTAACAAAATTTGTCCATAATCTTATTCTTTTATCCTTTTCTTATTAATTGATTGTAGTAACGTATTATTTTTTTATGGACGGGGACATATTTTCAAATTTGTAGGAAAATCATTTTGAGTCATAACATTATTTTGTTTTATTTTTCTACTATTGGTTCAAATCAGAATAGTCAATTTCTTCCTCTTTTAGTTATCTTTCAAATATTTTTAACAAAGATAATAAAAATAAATAAGCCTACATTATAATTTTTTTTTTTTTTAAGCATTATGCCCCAAGCAAGGCGTGAAGCCACTAGGATGCAGGGGGTTGCAGAACATTTGGAGCAAGAGCAGATAGGAGTGATAGAAGAAAGGATGAGGAGAGGGATAGTGGGTAGATCAAGGTAACTGGATATGTCGATTGTCATTACATTTGAATAGTTGGAGATTATAGCTCTCAGGGAAACAGTAATTGGGAAGGGTGTTCCACAGGTGCGAGGTATGAAGCTATTGGAGTAGAAGAGACGGCTACATTTAAAAGTTTCTACAGTGTAGGGGTGGGATGCCAGCCTCATAGGGCACTTGAATTCATGGAGTCTGGGAACCAGTGAAAGCAGCTCATCGGAGCAATTACCATGAAAGTATTTGTAGAAAAGACAGAGAGAGGCGACTGCGCGTCCGTGAGAGAGTGACTGTAGACGAGACACCAGATCAGGGCCAATTATGTTACATATCCGTCTCTGGATCTTGTCAAGAACTCCGAGGTAAACAGAAGGTGCCCCAGACCATATATGGCAGCAATACTCCATGCAAGGGTGAATAGTTGATTTGCATATTTGAAGTATCGATTCCGCGGAGAAAAATTTCCTGGCGCGGCACAGAGAGCCAACTTTTTTTAACAGTTATAAATAAGTAGGCATTATAATTCAGCTTTATAATGAACAGTTATAAATAAATCGATATATTTCTGTCAATTGTTTCACTGACATGTCTGTGTGCGAATTCATTTTCAATTTCTTCAATATACCAGAACCATGTTAGGAAAATTAATGACAGCAGAAAATTTTTTTTCATGTGATACATTTCATTCTTGAGGACTTAAGTGATGTTTCCATTGATGTATCTACACATGTGCATGAAGGAGAGGTGACAATGAAATTTTAAATGTTTAAATATGCATATAGAGTCTAAATTTTATTTTTTTTCGTTCATGATTTTATTACTTTTGTAATTGAGTATTCCACATTGTGACAATAGATCATTTGCCAAGAAAGGTCAAATTCTGTAAGAACCTGAATGCAAATTAAACATATATATATATATATCTATATATATTTTACCTAAAGAGTCAGAACTAATCTACCATCGTGGTGCTGGTTGATTATTTGCAAGCAGTATGGATGTTTTTAGTCTTTTCTTTTTTTTATTGAATTTTTTCAGATATCAGTTTGTGTAATATTTTTTATTTACAAATTGCATCGTCTGTTTTTTTTTTACACCACCAGAGTTAAAGTATAGGTATAAAAATAAAAAATAAAATTATATATATATATATATTTATATAGGCATGGTGGAGTAATAGATGACAGCTCAGATTGAAGAATAGGAGAGCAGAGTTCAAATTCTTTACATTCAATTATTTGCTAATACCCTTAGTTATGAATCTATTTCTTCTCTTCTCAGTTATGGGTAAATAGCAGAACAGTCTGGGTTCTGTAGCCTTGGGTGGCAACCAGTCTAGGAGAAGGACTACTTTAAATTCAAAACTAGCACACCAGTTCTCTGTATTCAGTTCTTCAAAAAAGAGCCTTAACTAATATAATCAAATGATATGTGCACCGTAGTCTGACTGTTTGTTCGAAGAACTGAACTTCTTGACCTTCATACATCAAAAACAATAGAGAGTTCAGTATATATATATATGTGCGTGTTTGTGTATATATATATATATATATATATATATATATATATATATATATATATATATATATATTTATAATATATATATATATATATATATATATATGCGTGTTTGTGTGGGTGTGTATATATATATATATATATATATATATATAAAATAAGAGTGATAATAAATAATATTAAATAGTAATCAAAATCTGCTACTCAGACTCTTACAATCTGCTATATATATATATATATATATGATTGTAAGAGTCTGAGTAGAAGATTTTGATTATTCTCTCTCTCTCTCTATATATATATATATCTATATATATATATATATATATATATATATTATAATAAAAAGAAAGAACAGTAAGATATATAATCTGGTGTTCTTAATTGATATTTTTATTTTTATTTTTACAAAACAGTGCTCAATGTAAATTTAAATTGACAGAGCATAAATATTATAAATTAACTGATTTAAAATATGGTTTCTTTGCTATACAGGAATTACCATGTTTCAAAAACCGAAGCTAAAAACTTCAAATATAATTATATAATTAAATTAAAAGCATTAGTTCTGTTTCACCTTCAAGCGAGTTTTGGAATAACTTATTTTAAACTTTACTGAGTTTTAAACGCGCATAAAATTCATGATTTTTTTTTTGTTTCCAAGAATACAGAGAAATCCAATCATTTAGACAGGGGCGGTAGTGTTTTCATTTTTATTAACTATTATTATATCAATTATGAGTTACGTTTGAAAAAGAGGTTAAGTCTAAGTAGGGTAGGGGTGAATTTTTCAATGAATTTTGACATCCGTGCAATGCATATATATATATATATATATATATATATAAGTTTGCAAGAGTCTGAGTAGCAAATTTTGATTACTAGTTAATATTATTAGGTTGGTGCAAAAATAATGTCGTTTTCTCACATATGTTACTATGTGAGAAAATGACATTATTTTTGCACCAACCTAATACTTATTATCACTCTTTGGGTATTCTCTTCAAACTCTCCTATCAAATTCATTCTATACTTACTCAATGAAAGAGAGAGAGAGAGATCAGGATATTGGGTTGGTCAAGTCATACTTTTCCAATATTTTGTACTAACTTTTTCACTCGAGGTCAAGTTAACAAACTTTTATAGAGCATTTTCAATTGTTTTCTTGTTGAAAGATGATTTTTTCAAATTATACATAAACCAGATGATATTGTTTTTTTTTCCCATGGTTCCCTTGATGTTTTGGTAATCTCAAGAAGTCTACTGAGAGATTAATCGTGAAAACAAAATGTAATGTTTCACATACAAAATATTCATAATGTAGCAAAATTTATTGTGGACAGCTGAATCCAAATTCGAACTTTTTAGTAGTAAGATGTACCAGGAAAAAATAAGAGCAAATAAACTATACTTACTGAAATTTTATTTTTTACTTTTAAAAATGCGAAATTTTCTAATTTTAAGTTTATTTTTAAAGAAATGCAGGGTAGCACTAAAAGTTTTGCTTGCAGTGTGTGTGTGAGTGTGTGTGTGTGCATATATATATATATATATATATATATATATATATATATATATATATATATATATATATATTGATGTGAGTATATTTGCTATGTTGCAATATTAACATATATGAGAGTATTGATTTACATATTTGTGTCTGTGCATGTCTTTGTTTCATACAACTAATTTATCAGGTATTATGATTTCCCATAAAAGTATTTATATATATGCATTTGTTTATATATATATATATATATATATATATATATATATATATATATATATATATATATATATTTATGTAAAAATTTCTCAGTATTAAACTGTAGAAAAAAAATAAATGAAAAAGACCGTAGAATTTAGAAATGCTATTATATATTCATATGGTCAACTGAAAAATTACGCCAATTACATTATATTTGAAAAGAATATTTTTCCTACGGTCTTTATATATACATATATATGACATTTTGTTTGTTGTTTATAGATATTTTGTTTCAATAAATCCATTTCATTTCATTTTCTGCCTTGAAAAATTCTACAGTGGATGAAATGTGTCGGCTAAAACTAGAGTTTTCCTGTTGTCTTTTTTTCCTTAATGCATTTATATATATATATATATAAATATATATATATATATATATATATATATATATATATATATATATATATATATATATATATATATATATAAATATATATATATTAGGTTGGTGCAAAACTAATGATGTAATAATGTCATTTTTTGACGTATTTTTTAACATCAAAAAACAACATTATTACGTCATTATTTTTGCACCAACCTAATATATATATATATATATATATATATATATATATATATATATATATATATATATATGAATTACATAAAAATGAAATTCAGTTGTACCCCATTTAGATGGCCATTTCACTTCTAGAAAAATTTCTCACCTCAAGAAATTCCCTGGAGCTTGTCAATAGCAAAACGTTTGATAAAAAAATATTTCTCTTTTTTCTTTCTTCTTTACTGCTTCTCTTCTTCTTTCTCTGCTCATCATTTTTATTTTTATTTTTTTCCTTTTTTTCTTTTCTCTGTGAATTCTCTTCCTTTCTTACACAATTTTCTTTTTTTCACATCATTTTTCTTTCTTTCTTTCTTCCTGTTGCACTCTTCATTCTTTCTCATCTTTCTTTCTTCACCCACCTCATCTTATGTCTTTCTTCTAATTCTTTATTTCTTTCTTTCTTATGCACTCTCTTTCTCCTCTTTTTCTTTCTTTCTTTCTTTTTCACGTACCATTCTTTCTTATGCAATTTTCATTCTTTCTCATCTTTTTTCTTTCTAGCTTTCTTTCTTTCTTTCTTCAGCCACCTCATCTTATGTCTTTCTTCCAATTCATTTTATTTCTTTCTTTCTTATTATCTTTCTGTCTGTTGTATCTTTCATTCTTCACTCACTTCATCTTATGAACTTTTTTCCAATTCTTTCTTTCTTTCTTTCTTTCTTTCTTTCTTTCTTTCTTTCTAATATTTCTTTCATTCTTTCTTTCTTTCTTTATTTATTTCTTATGCACTTTTCATTCTTTCTCATCTTTCTTTCTTTCTAGCTTTCTTTGTTTCTTCACCCACCTCATCTTCTGTCTTTTTTCCGATTCATTATTTTTCTTTCTTTCTTTCTTTCTTTCTTTCTTTCTTTCTTTCTTTCTCATTATCTTTCTGTGTATTCCACTTTTCATTCTTTATCATCTTTCATTCTTTCTTTCTTCACCCACCTCATCTTATGTCTCTTTTTCCAATCCATTTCTTTCTTTCTTTCTTACTTTCTTTCTTTCTTTCTTTCTTTCTTTCTTTCTTTCTTTCTTTCTTTCTTTCTTTCTTTCTTTCTTTCTTTCTCATGATATTTCTGTCTGTTGCACTTTTCATTCTTTATCATCTTTCATTGTTTCTTTCTTCACCCTCCTCATTTTATGTCTCTTTTTCCAATCCTTTCCTTCATACACTCAATTACATAATGTCTTTCCCATCCTCCTACTGTTATCATTTTGCCAAATAAAAAAAAATATTTGCATGAACAAAAATTAAAAAATGAATTGTTGGCCAAAATTTGAAACCTGCTTGAATTAAACCATTTTCAAAATTTTCTTTAACTATTTTTCATTTATTTTCAAGGCATTTTTACCACTTAAATATATGTACTTGTAGTGATAGGATATATGGCATCTGACTCTTTTTTTTCATAATGTATAAATACATATATAATATATTAAAATATATAAAAAAAATCTTTCCTTTTCCATTCTCCCTGCCATCTTTTTTTTCCTCTTTTATCTTTCTTACTTTTTCCTTTTTTCTCATTGCTTTTTTTCTTTTCTCCTCTTCTTCCTTCTTACTTTCCTTTCTCATCTTTCTCCCCATCCTTTTATTTACACTCTCTCTTTCTTTCTTTTCCTTTCTTTCTTAGTTAGGAGAACTAAGGGCTGTAGCATGACTGAACATTTTCCATGGAAAACGATTTGTGATTTTTTTTCAAAAACAAAAACCAAAACACACCAAAAATATAATGGAAAATAAAGAAAACAGCATCAGCCTACAATAAATCCAAAAACTGTAAACTCTGCCTGGAGGAAAAAATAGTTATGATTACGTTTCAAGACCAACACAAACTGCTAAATAAATGATCAGAACTCATCTCAAAATGCTGACATGAAAGCAAATTTTTACTACATTTCTTAAAAATTGAAACCGAAAACAAACAAGAATAAACAAAATAGATAAATAAAACAAACAAGTAAAATAAATTAATTCAAACAAATAAGTAAATAAACTAAGTAAAAAATGAACTAACCACAAATGCACAGATAAACACAAGAAAACGTAGTAATAACAATCAACAATAAAATAAAAAATTAAATAAAAACAATTAACATTATAAATACTGCATTCAGATCCACAATTATTTCCACTCAGTAGCCCTTAGAATAATTCAAAACACAAAAATGCACACACACACACACACACACACACACACACACACACACACACACACACACACACATATATCTATATATGTATATATAGTTAGGTGAAAATTTTCATATAGAATATATCTGGAAAAGGACAATATCAATAAAGACAAAAGGGAAACTTAACTTAGCCAACATGTTTTGTACTCTGAGACACTTTGTCAAGGCAAATGTCATGATGAAGTCCCTCAGAGGACTAAATGCATTAGCTAAGATAAGTTTTCCTTTTGTCTCTATGTACAAACAAATATATATATATATATTAGGTTGGTGCAAAAATAATGTCGTTTTCTCACATATGTTACTATGTGAAAAAACGACATTATTTTTGCAGCAACCTAATATATATATAATATGCAGGGTAGAAATACAGTCGCTATACAGTTACTTATAATAAAAAGAAAAGCATTGAAGTAGTTGGCCTGCAGTTCAAACAGTATCAGTAATTAATTTACTATTGTTTACCATAGCATTTTATTATTATTAACCAGATTAAACAGAACCATTCTAATAATAAATTTCTGAACTGTTCATTATTGGTTTGTCTTAATTGTTATTCTAAGTAACTGTATAGTGACTTTATTGTCACCCTGTATATATATATATATATATATATATATATATATATATATATATATATATATATATATATATATATATACAGCTTATAATGGATAAATTCTTGTCTAAATTGCACAAAATGAAAATAACACTGACATCTCATTTTAACAGAAATATTCACCAAAATTATACAAAATTATCTTGAAATAATAAAGAATAAATTTATTCAATAAAATCACTATCGGCTTCAAACACAGCCTCCAGATGACTTCAGAATCTCCTGCAACTCTTCTGGACATTTTCCTTCTTGAAGTTGGTGAATGCTGCCATAATCTTTGCCTTCAATTCATTCTTTCATGTTACAAGGAGTTTTTTAGGTGCCTTGCTCAACTGCACCCCACACATAATCAAGTGTGTGTGTGTGTGTGGGGGGGTGCAGTCTGGGGAATTAAGTGGCCAAATGTAAGGAGTGAAATGATTGCAGAAATTGTCTGACAGCCATGACTGGGTTTCCCTGCTTGTGTGGGATGATGTAGAGTCCTGTAGCGAGACATAGGGTATTTCAGTAGCCACCCTCTTGATCCAGGGCATTACTATCTCCCTGGCTATGGACCTCATTGACTTGGAGGGATCATTTTCAATCATGGCATGGATCTCACCAACAACATCAGGAGTTCTTTTCTTATCAGAATGATCAGAATGAGTTTCCCAGCTGCTGTACCTTCATAATTACCATGAGACTCGTCCAACTCTTTCCAAATCCTGTGCACAGTCCTCAGATTGACACCCAGTTTGTATTCGAGCTTTCAGTGCAAATGCAAGCAGTACAGCATGCCGTTTTCAAATTTCTGGTGGAGTGAATTGCATCATGGTGATCTTTTTCTCGCATATGGTGCCCAGCTGATACTATTAGGTTGGTGCAAAAATAATGACGTAATAATGTTGTTTTTTGACGTCAAAAATACGTCAAAAACGACATTATTACGTCATTATTTTTGCACCAACCTAATATTATGCTCTGCAGTAGGCAAAATCAAAAACAAACAATACACATGTGCAAAATTTAAAAAAAAAAAATAAAATGGCGACAATTTACCCATCGCACCCCTGCATGCATGTGTGTGTGTGTGTGTGTGTGTGTGTAAATATCCCCCCCATCATCACCACTTTTTCAAGATTCTGAGGTCCTTCCATGATGGTATGGAAGCCTGTGTCAGTTTTGGTGGTATGCTTACGGGACCCATCAAGATTGAAAATGGAGTCGAGCAGAGAGATCTTCTGGCTCCTACACTGTTTTCTATCTACTTTGCAATTGTACTGCTTGATGCATTCAGGGACTGCCATGATGGTATTATGATAAGGTACAGGTCAACTGCCAAGCTTTTCAACATACGTAGGTTTGCAGCAAAGACAAAAGTCTTTTTTTAGTTTAATGCACAACCTTCTCTATGCCAATGACTGTGACCTAGTTGCACACACAATCCAGCATGCACAGGAGTTCATGGATTGACTATCAGGGTCGTGTAAGGCTTTTGGACTGTCCATCGGCCTTGACAAGACGGTGGTAATGTATCAACCTGCTCAAGGAGTTCAGTATATAGAGCCATCAATTTATGTTGATGGTAGTCAAATTGGGATAGTAGACAAATTTGTATACCTTGGTAGCACCTTCAACAGCCACTGATTCCTTGATGAGATAGCATTTTGGATATAGAAGGCTTCCAATGCATTTGCAGCACTAGAGTTCCATGTCTGGAGTCAGAAGAGCATAAAAAAGTAGACAAAAATTAAAATATTTAATGCCTGCATTATGTCATCCCTGCTATATTCATGTGAGACATGGGTAGATTATTGCAGGAATCTGAAGATACTGGAATGTTTTCATCAACGATGCCTTCGGTCTGTGCTTGAAATCCACTGAATGTCTCACATCCCTTATACTGTTGTTCTACAAAGAGCCAATTCACTCTCTGTGGAAGCAATTATAGACAAATACAGATTGCAATGGACAGGCCATGTTATTTGTATGGCAGATGACAGAATACCAAACCAATTAATGTACGGAGAATTGGAAATGGGAAAAAGACTGCACCACAAGCCAAAACTTCATTACAAAGATTCACTATACAAGTGCAAAATTGATCTGGATAAGTGGGAGACTCTTGCTGAAGACCGGCTTTCTTGGAGAGCTGGTATTGCTGATGGCATCAAGATCTTCCATGAAGCATCACAAAAATATATAGAACTGAAAAGAGGAGTTTGGAAGGGATCCCTGAATTACCATGAGGTGCTAACCTGGCCATGTGCCTAATGCAATTGGATATGTCTGTCCAAGGCAGGTCTGCTCGGTCACAAGAAATCCCACCAATGCCAATAGTATCATGCATATGACAATTTCATATTGTCATATTTTGAATGCCTGATCTGTGCAAGTCCAGGTCAGGCTTGACAAGACATAAAAAGGCACATTGGAAATGATGATGGTCAAAGTCAACTGCCACCACCCGGAGATGATTTGATATGCCATATATTTAACAAGAAATGCAGATCGATGGCTGGCTTTATGAGCCACTGTTGTCCATCAAATTGATGAATGCAGTGTGGTGTGGTGGGGGAGTTAAGTGAAGGGCTGGACATGTCAGTGATGGTCATACTCGCTTTGTGTGTTGACAGCCACCACATATATATATATATATATATATATATATATATATATATACATACCAACCAATACATGGAGAAAATGATAATGATAGTTTCTTTTTATTGCATGAAAAATTTCAAAGCAATGACTAACTTGTGTATACAAGATGCAGAAGCTAAACTCTTTAAAACTCCCTAAAATTGTTGGTGATTATAGACCTGGTTACATTTACGGCACTATAAAAACACATAAACCTAACTATCCTCTCTGTCCTATCATATCACAAATTCTAACTCCTGTATATCATCTAACAAAATACATTAACCAACTTATTACTCCCTACCTTCCTAGTAAATATAGTGTTAAGTCAACATTAGAAGTAATCCAAATCCTAAAAAGTGAAAAACCCGACAATGAAATCATGGCTTCACTTGATGTTGAAAACTTATTTACCAATGTCCCTGTTAGTGAAACTATTGACATAATTATAAGAAATATATACAGTAACTGATCTTTACCCCTACTTAAAATCAATCTGAATATATTACGGAAAATACTATTAGCTTGTACTATGGAAATCCTTTTCTTAGATCATAGTAATAATATATATACAACATGATGGTGTCTCCTTGTGTTCAGTACTAGGTCCAACATTTAGCAATTTCTACATGTCAATCCTCGAAAATAAGATATTTACAGATGTTAAACAACCTTCCATCTATCTACGATATGTTGATGATATCCTTATGTTAGTTAAAAATACAGATGAAATACTTCAACTTCAAAAACGTTTCCAAAATAATTCTGTCCTTAAATTCATGTATGAACTCAATACTAATAATAAAATTCCCTTCCTTGACATATTGATAAACACAAATAATAAATTTACTATTTCGCCAAATAAAAAAACCTCCCAGCATAAATTCATATACACTTAGCTACAAAAGTGAATGTCCATACTACTACAAAATAGCAATTATAAAAAAGGGAAGAGGAATCATGAAGTTGTTTCCAAGATGGCAAAAGGTGGTTGAAAAAAATATTGCATATGTTGTTAAAGTAATCTATGTACAAATATCTAAGTATTCTCTTTGAAATTCACTTAAAAGTACTTTAAACATTTATTCTGAGCCAACATCTATCTATCCATCCAGCTATGTATCTATCACAATCTTTCATATATATATATATATATATATATATATATATATATATATATATATATATATCAATCTGTTCATTATCTATCTATCATGGTTGATTTATCAGGAAGGAGACTTTCTGATGTTATCAGCCTGGAGGTGAATGTCCCAGCATGCAGCACCTTTGGAAAGTGTCTGAAAACCATTCCACAGGTTGACCCAATCTTTTTGTGTGAAATTGGGTAGAGAGAACACTTGGGGGCAATTGATAGCTGTGCTAGCGCAAAGTCACAAGACATTGTGACTGAGGGTTTGAATGTGCTAGCATTGTTCAGATTGATGATCATGCTAGATAACACACTCTCTCCCAGAAACTGTAACTAAGGTCGGCTCAGCATAGTTGCAGTATAAACCACAGGTTGGCTCTGTGGATGTTGAACACACACAAATGTGCCTGAGTGAGAGTCTGCAATTGGGATTGGCTAGCCTCCTTAGTAGACAGGTATCCTTGAATATGAGTGGCCAGCTATTATTATTATTATCTATCTATTTATCTGTCTTTCTATCTATCTATCTATCTCAATTTGTTCAAATATATCACAATCCTTCATATGTATTAATATCTTTCAATCTTCATATATATATCTATTTCATTCTGTCTACATCTATTTA
>OZ010591.1:24339463-24364463 GCA_963932145.1 Acanthosepion lycidas
AATTAAAGCACAGTGAATCAGATAAAATGGTTTCTCTTCCAAAGAGGGATAGAGATTCAAATCCTGCTAGAGGACTCATTTTCTTTGAGAAGTTTTCTCTAGTGTTCAGGTTGGTTAACAAAATAAATACTGTTTAAAATTTTAAAAAAATAAAAAATAGGGTGTCTACTCAAATATGTGTATTCACTAAAAATAACATTTGAAATAATATATATATATACATATATATATGTGTATGTGTGTGTGTGTGTGTATATTTGGATAGTATATCTTTATTCAAGCATGTTTCATTGAATAATATCGGCAGATTACGTCTGTTTATTTTTATAATAATCCCTTCTAGTTCTCTAATCAGTTTCTTGATGTTAAGTTGAAATTCATCAAGGAAGATGCCATAGTTTTTACTATCCCAAGTACATTCTGTCTCCTCCAAGGTCATCCTCAGGGATGAATTTTGAAGACAAACTTAATGTAACTGTAATTGGCTTTTACTTAGCTGATCTTACATTTAGTACCTCGATTCCAGAGTTTCATAAAGAAAACTTTGTGTTTAATTGTTTGGTCCACTCCTAAGGAGGTATCAGTGGATGTCTGTCAATTTTCAAGTTTTCATTATTTTTATATTAAGTTAAAAAAAAATAATTTATGCAATGTTTTATATTTATATTAGATTCATTTTCTTTTGTTTGTGTACATGTTTGTGCATCTATATGTGTGTATATATGTCTGTACGTGTGCATATGAGCATAATAATAGATAAACACACACACACACACATATATATCTTTATTTTCTTTCTGAGCTTACACTGATTTAACTTTCTCTGCTTATATTTATCTCTCTTCTATCAATGTATCTCTCTAAATGTTTCTTTATTTCTTTCTCCCTGAAAATCTATGCCCACACATAAGTATTTTTATCTATTTAATATATCGATTGCCTGAGGGTCTGATTAAAGACCCCAGTCTGGTTTCATATTTATATGTAACAAAATGAACCAGCAACAAAGAAAATTCACTCTTTGCATATATCCGTGCAGAGATAAGTACAGACAGGCATAAATGTTCATGTTTGTGTGTCCATGTAGGTAAAAGAAAAAAAAAATCATTTTTGTCGAGATTTTAATCCATTACATGCAACTTTTATTTGCATTTAATTTTATTAAACAGGAAATACAATTTTCAAAACTGAAAATGATGCAAGGAAGAATTGAAATTATCAGCAAACTGCTGTCAGCGGAAGCATTTCCTTGAAAGAAAATAAAGTGAAAATAAAATTAAAATAAACTCAAGTATTGCCTGGAGAATTATTGAAGGTTCCAGGCTTTTACAAACAGCAAACATAACCACGGCTTGTTGCTTCATTTTAGAATCATACTATCTTTTTTGTGTCTTGGCATTTGGAAGATTTATTAAGTTTTCCATCAGTTTTTTTCTTGAATTATTAGGTGGCTGCAATTCCCTCATGACAGCTACAGTGTAATATTTTTGGTTTTATGTTTTCAGCACTGTTCTGCCATTAATATCTATCTATTTGTTCATCTATTTATCACAGTCTGTTCATTATCTATTAACCTATGTATCTCAGTTTGTTCATTATCTATCTCAGTCAGTTCCTTATCTATCTATCTATCTATCTATCTATCTATCTATCTATCTATCATAATGTATTCATTATCTATCATTATTTATTATCTATCTGAGTTTGTTCATTATCTATCTATCTATCATAAGCTATTAATTATCTGTCTATCTCAGTTAGTTCATTCTCTATCACAATGTATTCATTATCTATCATTATCTGAGTCTGTTCATAATCTATCTATCTATCTATCTATCTATCTATCTGAGTCTGTTCATTATCTATCTATCTATCTACACTACAGTTCAAAACTTTAAGGTGGCCACTGGTAATTTTTTAAATTGGCTCCAAAAGTAGTTTTTTGTATTTTAAATAAGAGAAAATTATTATACATGGCTAAAAAAAAGTGAGGCACGATTTTTTTTAGAAATTTTATTATGACAAAAAGAAAAAGAAGCACTTTATGATAAAATTTTGCTCTCATTAAAACATCCTCCTTTAGCCTTGATTACTGCAGCACAAAATTTTGGCATTCATTGCAAAATTTCTCAAAGTATAACTTTCATAATTGATTCCATTTTTTTCAATGACTCTAAGAGCTCTTTTTCATTTATTTTATCACTCTTCTGTCAAGTTCATCACATGCTAATTCTGTGGGTTGCTTCAAACTTTTGAACTGTAGTGTATATATATATATATATATATATATATATATATATATATATATATATATATATATATATATCCATCTCAATCTCTTCATATGTATTTATCTATCTATCTATCTATCTATCTATCTATCTATCTATCTATCTCAGTCTGATCATATCTATCTTGACAGAATCTTGATGTAGGTGAATGCAGTTCTCTACAGCTTCCAGTCATCTCTTGCTTTCAACAGTTTTCTTTTATATGCTGGGTCCCTTCAGATTATGGCTCTCCACAACTTCTATCCTTTGTAGTGCCTAACAATGTTTCTTTAGTATCCCTACCAGTCACTGTTCTCCCATCCATTTGCATATACTTGTTAGATATGGTACTTGCTATTTTCCTCTGCATCCTCTCGCCTTCAGTCATGCTGAAAACACCAGTTCTCATTCAATCACCAAAGTTAAGCAGCATTGAGCCTGGTCAGTAGTTAGATGAGGGACTACTTGAGGACATCAGTTACTGTAAGCAACCTCTTACAATCCCAAATATGTTTTGGTTTTAAACAACCTGCAAAGTTTTCACAAACTTTAAAAAAATGAATCAGATTCAAAATTCAAATTTTTATATTCACTATGCCTTCAGAGTTTCAAAATCTCCAATCCTCTTTCTTCACGTTTCAGAGATTTTTCGATTTTTCACATGCTCTGTGTTGATGTCTTGTTTACAAGTAGTTAGGGGCTCACTCTCATGTTAACCTACTGCTGTACCTGGTTTCACTGAGGGTAAATTAATTTTAGAATCATCTAAGATGAGTTTTATGCAATATTCATGTTCTAAAGAGACACACCACAGAGGAATCCTGGGGCTTAACCTTAAAATAAAATCCTACTGTCACTTGCGGACTTTCAACACAAAGAACAATTCTGAGGGTCAGCTGATAAGTTCATAGGCTGACCAAGATACTGTCATGGTATGTGACCAAATGAGGTTTAATTTTCAACACAGTCCCTCTTGTGGTCCACATACTTTTTCTCTTAGAGTTGGAGTGCTTCGATCCCACTGGGGAAGAAGCTTTCATTCTGTTGGGCAAAGGGTCACCAACAGCAGATATGACGTCATTATCACTGCAATACTGGTTCCCATCCAATTGTCTTTTCATGTTGGGGAACAGTTGATAGTCAGATGAGGCCAAATAAGGAAAATAATGAGCGTGATCAAAGTCACACTCATGCACAGCAGCCATTGAAATAAAGAACTTGTGTGAAACCAGACCCACCATCAGTTTTCCAGGGCATTTGGTCTTGATAGCCTTTTGTAACTGACTCAGCAAGTTTCATAGTATTCTCCATTGATGGTGTGACCCTTTTAAAGATAGTCAATAAACACAATGCCTTTTACATCCAAAAAAACTGAGGTCATTATAATTCTTGCAGATGAAATATGCTAATAGCTTTTCTTATTTGATTTATAGTCAATTGTTTGTCATCCATCACCAATTGGTGAACACAATCATGTTTTCCTCAATGGCAGCAGTGGCAGGAGGTCCAGATCTTGGGTCTTCTTCAACTTCCTAAATTCATCTGCCCACTTTTGCACTGTTAATAATGATGGAGCACCATCCCCTAATGTATCTACCATGTCAGCATGAATGTCCTTGGGGGTTAAACCCTCTTTCTGTGGGTAGTTGATAACACCTTGATGCCAAATTTTGTTTGTTTTCAAGAAATGTTGCTACTAGTTACTTTGAAGTTTTCTTTTGAACAGTCAGATGTCAGTTTACCTGGAAAGAAACAATTCAATTATTAATAAGCAGATTTGAAATTAATGCAAGCAAGATTTCATAGCTCTAGAATAACTCCTTCATAGTCAGGCTATGAACTTTTCCGCCCTACCTTGTGTAATGGATGGAACTTTTTTTTTTTAAGCATTTCACCTCAAGAAAGGCAGAAGTGCCACTAGCACACAAGGGGTTACAGAGAGTGAGAGTAAAGAGTAAAGAGGGGTATTGGAGGAAAGGATATAGAGAAGGATGGGGATCAGGATCAAGGTATCAGAAGATGTTGATTGACATTATATTTGAATATTTGAAGATTATAACCATCAGGGAAGCCAGATACAAAGAGAATAACATAGGTGCCAAGATGGATCCTTGTCTTAGTCAGGACTGGAAATTACTAGCACTCAAGGGATTACAGATAGTGAGAGTAAGAGTAAAGATGGTTGTTTGAGGAAAGGATATAGAGAAGGAGGGGGATCAGGATCAAGCCATCAGAAGATGTCGATTGACATTACATTTGAATATTTGAAGTTTATAGCTATCTGGGAAGCATGTAGGAGGAAAGGAGTTCCTCTGTCAGGAAGTGCGAGAGAAGAAGCTGCTGGAGAAGGAGAGACAGTTACATTTAGCTGTTTCGACAGTGAAAAGATAGGACTGAGATATCGACCTACTGGCACACTTAAATTTATGCAGTTAGGGTACCTGTGAAAGTAGCTCGTTAGAGCAGTTGCCATGGAAATATTTGTAGAAAAGATAGAGGTAAGCTATGGCATGTCTGTGAGAAAGTGACATATATCTCAAAGAGAAAATAAGGACATAATCAATATGTTGACGCTCTTACATCTTGTTTTAAGAGAAAGATTTTATAAATTTCAACTGACAGTCATACTGGCTGTTTAGCCAATAAATGTCAAACGTTTCCTTATACAGAAATGGCTAATATAACCTTTACTATTAGAGAATAGGAAAACAGATACTACAACCTGACATCCCCACTAAAGCAGGATGTTGGATGCCCATATGCATGCATATGCATATAGGCCAAGAACAAAAATTACCAAATCTCCACAACCACTATCACACTGGTGACAATATTAAATGAGGATAGAATAGATATTAAACTTGTTATTTAATCATCCCTGCCAAATAGTGATGGGACCATTTAAAGTGGGGAGCACACGCGCATACATTCTCAACCTGTATCTGACTTCAGACAGACAAAACTACATTTTATCTCTCAAATGTGTCTATCTTCAGACAGAGTTCAGCTCACTTGTGTCTTTGTCTGTGGAAAATATTATTGTGAGGTGCCCTGTCCCAAGATACAGCTCCCTGTGTCAGCACCTCCCTCATTGCACCAAAGAGAGGGAATCAGTGGAATATTGACATCAGTGTAACATTGGTTATTGGGACTGGGCAATTTTTTGGCCTGAGCCCATGTCTATGAACAACTAGCCCCCCCCCCAAAAAAAAAACTCCATAAATTTATGGCTGCTCAATAAGAAATTAGATCTGCTCATTTTTTATGAAATAAATTGACAAAAAAGAAAAAAGTTGTTTTATTTGTCAGATTTTTGGAAGAGGGTTGATCTGAAAATTTTTCAGCACCCTCTTGTATAATAAAAAAGGAAAATATATCTGATTGTTTTTTTTTTAATGACAGCATTATTGAACATCCAAGCTCAGGCCAAAAATTGCCTAGTTGCAGTAACCAATGTTATGCTGACATTAATATTCCACTGATTCCCTCTCTTTGGTGCACTGAAGAAGGTGCTGTTGCAGGGTTGGAACCAAGCATCGTTCATTTATTTGTTATGTTCTGTCCAAAAAATAGAAACACAAGTGATGGATAAAATGTAATTTATAAGGAACTGGAAACCAACTCTTAAGCAGGAAACAAGGGATAAGCCTCTACTCTTGTTTAAAAGAACATGGAGGTGTGTGAACTGGACAATAGGAAAACCTATCTACCCCTACTGAGAAAAAATTAAAAATAAATAGTAAATAAAATTTCAGGATTTAGTCAGAGATGCTAGAAGTATAGAGTTGAAGTCGTCTTTAGAAGGAACTGGAAAGACAATCATGAAGAGGAAACCAGGGATAAACCTCTACTCCAGTTCAAAAGTTTGTGGAGGTGTGTGACAGTATTTACTTGCCATCCTATGCTGGCTGGATCTGACATAAGGTCAGTTTAATGTGAGGAGCTCCAGTATATGCACTCAGTCCAGGTTAAACCACGTTGGTAACACTGGCATCAGTATTTCTCTCAATAACCCCACTTTAGTAAAATGAGGTAGGTGCTGCCACAGGCATCTGTTTCTCAAGACAGGTCACCTCTCAGTAATATTTTTACTTGTGCTCACTCCCCAGACAGAGACACAAGTGAGTTGCACTCTGTCCAAATTGAGCGACAATATGTAGTTTTGTCTGTCTGAAGTCAGATACAGGTTGAGAATTCTTTATCCAAAATTCTTGGAACTAAAAGTGTTTCAGTTTTCAGATTTTAGAATACAGGCTATTTCATTTGTATATAGCATCTATAAAATAGGGCAGCTTGGGAATGAAAGCCAAGAATAAACATGTTATTCATATACCCAGAAAATAGTTTTATATAAAATTTAATAAATTTTGTTTACATACAGATACAGGTAATGATATTAGTCATGTAATGCTCAGAAAAAAAAAAAAAAAAAAAAAATTCAGCATTTTATTTGTAATGCTGCAGCACAATAATCATGTTATGGGTAGCCATGTTGTTTTCTGAAATTTGTGGCAAGTCATGTCAGTACCTGAAAAAGTTTTGGATTTTGGAGGTTTTCAAATTTTGGATACTCAACCTGTAGGACACCTTCATCCCAGTATGATGTCTCATTTGTAGTACTTTTTTTTTGTTTTCTGGTTCATTAATTATTTTTCTATTTTCTTTCCCCCCCCCTTTTCTTCCTTTTATCATCTCTGCCAACTAGCGTATATGGAAGTTGGTATTTCCCCCCTCCTGAATACAGAATTGTTCAAAGATAAACATAGAACTTTCTAGATTTCTTATCACCCACCAACATTAGCAGTAGCCTGCCTAACAGCTACAATAGATATAGACTCTACGCAAATTTTTTCAGCAACTTTATTTACAAAGGGGTGCTGAAAACTTATTGACCTGACAAAGAAGTCATTAAAAAAAGTCTTATCTTTGGTCATTTGGTCAGATTTTGGGAAGCAGCACAATCCAGAAACTTTTCCTTGTATGATAAAAACAAGGAAAATAAATATCTGACTGGTTCTTACAAATGCAAAGAGATAGTATTGAACTGCATGACCTTCCTTGTAAAATTTATAGCAAATCAATAAGATAAGGAAACTGATCTGTCTAAGATGAGAGACAAGACGGGATTGAAAAAAATTATATTTGATCATTTGGTCTGGTCTTGTGCTTCTACTATATATCCTGAGATTCTTGACAAAATTTAAAAAAAAACATCTATAATAAAATCATCCTGACCTGGTATCTCATCTTCAGTCACATTCTCACCATTATGACATGGCTTTCCCCACATTTTTCTACAGGTATTTTCATGGCAATTATTCTATTGATATTTCCTCCTTTGTGCCATGACTACATGGATTTAAGTCTTCTATTAGATTGGTAACTAGGTCTCAATGTTTTACTGTTGAACTAGCTAGATGCAACCAATAATAGCATCCAAAATTTCCAGGAACTGGTTCTATAAAGGGAGGTAATCTTCAGGAACCTATTCTGCTTATTTTCTTTTTAATCTTAGAATGTAAACAAATCACTTTATCAAAATGAGTTAAACCCTTTTGATAATTTAATAGAAAACATTTATTTACTAATTTATTTCCAGATTGGAATTCTGTTCTCATCATATTTATGTTCAGAAGGATGATGCTTTCTGATTCTAGTGTCATCAGTTGTGTTATGGTTTCTTCACCACATTTGAACTGAATAGCTGCAGTCCCAAAGATGCAATAGATGACCTATCAAATTTATGATGAGAAGATTTGCCACTATTTAAATCATTCAGACTATTGTCCACATCTTTGTCACCATATTTATTACAATGTTTCAGCCGTTGTACGCTCCAGCCTTCTTCAGGTGGTTGGATGTCTATCCCACTATACTTCCTTCTTCCTTACAATCTCTCTCAATAACCCCTTACCTTGAGTGGCCCTTGGATCTTGTTTTGCCTGAACTAAAAAAAAAAAAAGAAGGCAGTATTGAACAACTAAGTTCCCCCAACTCCTAACTTAAATTTATAATATTTCAATAAGATAAAGAATCTGATCTGGTCATTTTAAAATGCTTGCCAACCTGAAATAAAAAGTGATTAACAAAAAAAATCTTCTATTTGATCCGTTGGTAAGGTTTTGGAAAACTGGTTAAGCTGAGAACTTCTCAGTGCTCCTGTGTACAATATAAAAAAAAAAACAAAACTGATTCTGACAAAAGATGATAGACAATATTGAACTGCTGAATTAAACCCACCACTTAAATTATTGATCTATTGCGCTTTGACTTCTTGGTTACTAAGACCGTCACAATCAAGCATGGTTTTACTTATCTTTTAAATCACATTCACATGTTCAGATTTCTTGAAAGGCATATCTGCTCAGTTTTGTATCTGAAACATAAACAAAGCAATTTGTTAAATTTCACCAGTCATTTTAAAGTGTTTGCCAGTCCAAGGCTTGAAACGAGAATGGATTCAAAATAAGAATTATATTTGATCATTTGGTCTGATTTTAGGAATGGGTTGAGATAAGAACTTTTATGTGCACCCTAATAATATTATTTTTATAATAAAAAAAGAAAAAAAATGTCTGATTGGTTTTTATAAACAAAAATAGAGGTTTTGGTTGATTAATAAAAATAAAGAATCTGATCATTTTGCTTGGCCAAGATCTGAAATAAGAATCAATTCAAAGAAAATTCTTTTTATTTGGTCAGACTTTTTCGAAATTGGGAACATTTCAGTGCTCTCTTATTCAATACAAAAAAGAAAAATATCAAACTGATTATCATAAAAGAGAAGAGACAGTATTGAACAACTGACATCCCTTAAATTTATGGTAATTTAGTACGACAATGAATCTTACTCATTTAAAAGTGTTTGCCAAGTGAAGACCTGAAACAAAAAGGGATTAAAAAAATTATATTTGGTTAGGTTTTGGGAAGTGGATTGTACTCAGAATTTTCCAGGACATCATTGTTCAATAAAAAAAAATTATCTGATCGTTTTTTTATAAACAAGAATAGATAGTGGGCAGCCTGTATCTGTATATACACAAAATTTATTAAATTCTATATAAAATTATTTTCAGTGTATTTGTATATCCTGTTTATCCTTGGCTTTCATTCTCAAGCTGCCCTATTTTATAGATGCTATATACAAATGAAATAGCCTGTATTCTAAAATCTGGAAACTGAAGCATTTCTGGTTCCAAGAATTTTGGATAAAGAATTCTCAACCTGTATCTGACTTCAGACAGACAAAACTACATTTTATCTCTCAAATGTGTCTATCTTCAGACAGAGTTCAGCTCACTTTTGTCTCTGTCCATGGAAAATATTATTGTGAGGTGCCCTGTCTCAAGATACAGCTGCCTGTGGCAGCACCTCCCTTATTGCACCAAAGAGAGGGAATCAGTGGAATATTGAAGTCAGTGGTTACTGGGACTGGGAAATTTTTTGGCCTGAGCCCATGTCTATGAACAACTATGCCCTACCCCCACAAAAAAAAAAAAAAAAACTCCATAAATTTATGGCTGCTCAATAAGATATGAGATCTGGTCATTTTTGTGAAATAAATATATAAAAAAGAAAAAAGTTGTTTTATTTGTCAGATTTTGGAAGAGGGTTGCTCTGAAATTTTTTCAGCACCCTCTTGTATAATAAAAAAGGAAAATATATCTGATTGTTTTTTGTTTTTTTTAATGACGGCATTATTGAACATCCAAGCCTCGCTTTTTAAATTTATCTTATTTCAATATGACAAGGAAACTAGTCAGATCATTTTAAAGTGTTTGATGGGCCATGACTTAAAACAATTATTAACCTTAATAATATTTGGTACTGGTGGAAATATTAACAATCAAGACCTTGTGACTGCATTCATATTCATGTCTGGTGCACACTGTCAAATCAGAATTGATTTCTTTTTTTTCTAACCAAAGTCACCCTGATGCAATTTGTTGAATTTATTATGATTCTGCTGTATTTTTTATTAAACGTTCTTGCATATTGATAAGATGATAATAAAAAAAAAAAAAAGGAAATATGAATATTATTTATTAAAAAATAGAGAAAAGGAATAAATTTAAATTCTGTCATTTTATGTTAACATCAGGTCAAATCTGCAGTGAATATAGAAGAAAGAAAATGAAAAGAAAGTTTACTGCAGTCCACTACCTCACACGAGAACCAACTGTAAACCCTATAGTTTTTTCCATGGCTGGAGAGTATAAGCTTAACCAGGGCTACATACAGTTTTGAATTCTGAGTTATCCTTCTCCAAGATTGGTTGCCAACCAAAGCTACAGAAATCAACCAACTTTTCGATTAACCCATAGGTGGGGGGATAAGAGATGGATTCATACCCTTCTCAAGGATATTTATGTGAAAATGAATGAAACAAACTCGACTGGAATTCAAACTCAATTTTCCAATTTCTTGTTCTGCATGGCTAGTAATTACTCTACCAATATATATATATATATATATATATAAATATACATATACATACATACACACACACACACACACACACACACACACACATACATATATATATATATATATATAGGTAAAAATATGTGGGTAAGTAATCCAAATGAATACTATTAATATAAAATATCAAAACTGATCCACAACAGAGAGCTGAGTATATTTATTATGGAGTATAGAAATGAATTTAGAAACGTTTTAGTATTGACAAGCTTTAGGGAATTTATCCTGAGGAGCGAAATGGACATAAAAACGGGGTACAACTGAGTCTCATTTTTATGTAATTCATATATATTTATATATATATATATATATATATATATATATATATATATATATATTATTTTCTATGTGCAGTACTTTGTGGAAAGTGCTCAATATCAGTGATAGAGCTAACATATTCAGTTGTATAGATATGAGCCTGAATCACTCCTTGTTGAAAGGAACATTGCTACACATAAAAAGCCATGGTCCCAACACCGAAATAGAATTAAAATTACGTATGTATGTATGCCCGACCTAATGTAGATGTGTTTGTGCCTGGCCTAGGATTGTTTAGATGGGTGCATTTGTTTTAACTAAAATGCATATAACTCTATGTATGTGTGTCTATGTGTATGAGAGTGTCATCACAAACAAGCACAGAAGAAAATTCCCCCTCCTCTCATCAGACATAGTCAAATAAGCATAAATAGATCCATTTTTAAAAAATAAACTAGTTTGTCTGATGATCGCAAAAGCATGAAACGCAGGGTCACAAACTCATATTCATATAACTGAATATTTATATATATATATATATATATATATATATATATATATATATATATGATATAGTTTTAAAGTATGTTATATCTATGGGTTAAAGTGGTAAATATAGAATGTATGTAAATATAAATATAAATATTGAATTTAACACCCAGTGGCTACTATCTCTTTCATGCTAAACACAATATTGCATTTAGCATGAAACAGACTATCTGAGTGTTGACTTCAATGTACACTTTTATACATACATGTGTATATATATATATATATATATATATATATATATATATATATATATATATATATATATATATATACACGCACATTATGAAATAGACAAAGTCCGACAATTATTTAAGACAAATCATGTAACAGCATAATTGTCCATCCCACAAAATAAATTAACCCACTATGATGCAAAAAAAGATGCAGAAAAAGGAAAGTTCTCAACATCTAATGACAGAGCCAGAATATTATCCCTTATATAAGTTGGCGTCACTTTTGGCCGGTAACGTGTCATGCATCTTTTGTTCTTTTGTTATTGTTGTTGTTGGCTGGAAAAGATAGAGATTGCTAACTTTTCAAGCAGTTCTGTACCCACTTCAGTAAATTTGGTCAATATGCTGAGAACCTAAGATCTTACCTTTTGCCTTCACTGAAATTCTGTACATCTGACAATTGTGTGTTATAGTGCCCATAATAGTGATTGGGCAGAAGTATATATATTTATTATTTTTATATTCCTTTTCTTATGTATATAAGAGTGCTTTTTACACTATTTACATCGTTCAGACTGTTGTCTGCATCTTTATTACCATATTCACTACATTTTAGCCGTTGTACACTCCAACTTTCTTCAGGTAATATATGTTGGAATTTCAAACTGAACCCTTTATTTACTCCATGAGGGTAGATTGTTTTAATTCCATGTTCCAGTGGATAAAAACATTGATTGAAGTAATCCAAAAAGCGACTTGACTCAAAGAATTTTGAGTTCAATACCTGGCCACAGCAGAGGGAACAAAAACTTGGAGAGTTGAGTTACTAAAGGGAAATAACTGAAACTGAGAGATCTAAAAAAGGCATGGCATGTGGAATTAGAACAATCTACTTCCATGGACTAAATAAATTTCTTTAAGAAATCAAACTGTATTCCAAAATATAAAATGAACCAAACTACAACATAAAACACACATCACCGTCTGTAGAAATTATGTCCATACAAACCTGTATATGCAGAAAATCTAAGTATCATCTACCATGTATTCAATTGTGAAAGCAGAATAACATCATATTTTTATTACTTCAAAGCTCTGAAGAAAATTAAATTTCGGCATTAAATGACCCATGAGGAGTTGATATACTGTTAAAAAAAACAAATTAATAAGTCAGTCAACCGAAAAGTAAAATCAACCAACCAAAACTTGTAGGTACCTCAACATTGTGTAATGATTCACAAGGTGTTTCTAGTTGACCAATGCTACTGAGTCATGAGTTTGATCCTCACTGGGTGTCCCATACAAAATTAACCACTCTAACTAACTAGAAAGAAACCCCTGAGATCAAAGGTTCAATATCCCAAAATGAAAAGCATAAACACTTTTATATACCAATTATTTTCATATTCTTTGCCAATAAAAGTGCTTTATGATGAGGAAATGGTCAACAATACTAATCCTGGTGGCAATTATGACTGAGTAGTGTGTTTGATTCTCACAGGGTGCCCCATACAAAGTTTACATTACATAACCCAGGAAGGGTTGACATCTCATAAAATCAACCAACCTAAATAAGAGCCTTGGCATAGGTTAATGGTCAATAATGCTAGTCTGATTGACCATTACTATTGAGTTATGAGTTTGATCCACATTGGGTTGTCCATCCAAAAATTAAACATGAAATAAACCAACAAGAGTTGACACATCATAAAATCAACCAACCTGACTAAATAGTCATCTTGGTATTGGATAGTGAGGTTAGTCTGTTTGATTGTTAGTAGTTAGATTGATCCTCACTGAGTGTTCCATACAACAGCGGTTGATATGTTTTAAATCAACCATCCTAATTAAATAGAGTAATGATTAATGAGGCATGTCTGTTTAACAGCATAGTGAGTTTGATTCTCACAAGGTGCCCTATACAAAATTTGACATTAAATAACTTAAAGATTGAGATCTTGTAAAATCATTGAACCAACAATTGGTATGGAGAAATGGTTACTGAGGCTAATGTGGTTGGCCATTACTATTAAGTAGGGAGTTTGATCCTCACTGTGTGCCCTATACTAAATTCAACATTAAATATCCTAACATGTCTTAAAACCAACCAACCTAATTAAATAGGGTAATGGTTAACTATTACTAATGTGTGGTGAGTTTGATCCTCACTAGGTGCCCCATATATAACTCAACATTAAATATCCTAAAAAGGTTGACATGTTATAAAACCAACCAATCAATCAATCAGTCAAGAAAGAGATTCTAAAAGAAGATAGAAATTTTGACATTTGTTAATTTGGGCAGATTTTAAGAATAGGGTTGGGTCATGAACTTTTCAGTGTATGATTTTACTGCAATAGACATTGAACTCAAATTTTACACTAGACCATTGAACAATACCAAGTGTGGACTTAACCTAAGATGACCCCAGCCAGAGATGACAATCCAAAATTTGTGCATTGTCACTGGTGACTTTTAAGGTGAACGCTAATTGACCTTATCAGACTGATCAGATTTACTATTACGACTGGGGTAAATAGTTGTGTCATCAGTATAGCTATTGAGTTGAGAACTGATGCCATGAAGAAGGTTGTTGAAGAAAATTGAGAACAACATAGGTCTAAGGATAGAGATCTGGGAAACACCTGAATTAATGCTGATAGACAGGGCCAGCAACTAGGGGCTGCCCACTCCCAAACTTTGATATGCCCACTCTCTATTACATGTCGATTTCAAACCCCGGGGCCACAAACCCTGGAAGGAAAATTGGGGACGAAGGGCAGCGCTTATTTTAAATTACCAAAAATCAGGGAATTTTCCAATTTAAATGAAAATTTCAGTATATATTCATTTTTTACTTTTATAATGAAAACGTTTTTTTTATTTTTAAAAAATCTGAAATTCTTTATTCCTTTTGTAATAACCACCAATATTTCCATGACTAAATTATAATTTAAAAAAAAATGTTTAACTTGCAAAATTTTTACATTTCCATAAAGATTAGTTGCCGATGCATCTCTGCTGACATAAAAAAGAAAGTTTTGCAAAGATTCCAACGCAACACAAACAGGATTGTCTTAAAAATTGTTTTCAAAAATAGTATTTCAGTTTTCTGGAAAATTTTTCATGTGTTGAAATCTTTAAACATTTTTATTTTTTAAGCGATCATTTTCTTGATTTTATCTTTCTAGAAAAGTAAAAATAGTGGGTAGAAATATTATTTTAATTACTAGCTACAGACTTCTGGTTAGTATTACTATTAGTTAAAAAAAAAAAAAAATCGGAGATCCTCCTTAGTTGATGATCTTGGAATAAAAATTATTTTTACCAAGATATATTACCCGCTTAATTGATTTAAAAGAACTGTTCAGAAAAAAAATTACAATTTAAAAAATAAGTGCTACTGAAATTACTACTTCTGCCCTCCCCAGTAGGCATGGGAGCCCACACATGGTTGAGAGGTTTGGGGTAGTAAGTACTGTTCACTAATATATATATATATATATATATATATTAGGTTGGCGCAAAAATAATGACGCAATAATATCGTTTTTTGACGTATTTTTTAACGTCAAAAAGACATTAATACGTCATTATTTTTGCACCAACCTAATATATATATATATATATATATATATATATATAATTTTCAGTTTTCTTTTTTTTTCTGGCAGGATTCTTTTTTCTTCTTTATTCCTCTGGTTGTTGTGAATTTGTAAAAAACAATATGCCAAACCAAAGACTCACAAGGCTGAAGCTGAGTTCAGGCGGCAAAGAATTATGACATATCAGGATTGTAAGATCAAAGTTCAATTTAGTGATTTATGTTCTTTATTTATACCTGAGAGCACTTGAAGGAAAATTTAAACCAACAAAAAAACAAAACATATGCAATACATACACATCTACATTAGATATATCTCTGTAATAAAAAGCAAAAAAAAGATACTTTTTATATCTCTGAACCGCAAAGATAGCTGAACGACAAAGTGGATTAAGCTGAAATTTTTGTGCACACGTTTTTTAACAACCAAAATATGACAGCCACATTGAGATTGAGATAAATTGCTTATGAAAAAAAAAAAAAAAAAAGAAAAAAACTGTTATTTTAGCATGGATTTAACAGTTATCTACTGTGATAATAATTGAGTTATTGCTCCTTTCTCCCAGTTTTGAGCTACATATAATTTTCATGAAGCATAAATAAATAATTAGCACATTTTTAATTATTTCTTTATGGTGGTTGTCTAAGGAGAAGATTGTTTATATTGTCTGACCATTTACTGGAATTTAATTGTTTTCATTTTTAAACAGAATTAAGTTTTTCACTGCCAAGAAAATTGTCAACATCGAACAAGTGCAGAATATCTGGGAAGTGTTTTAACAGAGTAAAAATGCAACACTGAAATTCGAACACATATTGGAATATTGAAGGATGCCTTTCAAAAGCTAAGTAAAGTATGGTGATTTTCTATGTGTAGCTTACATGTGGCAGTCAGTCAGTTGTGTGTTATGCGTCCTACACGTATAGGCGATCATGTATCTTTAAATACATGACTAACAAGGCAGATTTTCTTTCTGTGGTAGATCAGTTGCCATCCAAGGCTATAGAACACGAACTGTCCTGCTATTTACCCATAGCTGGGGGGAGAAGAAGAGGATTCATACCTTTCCCAAGGGTATTAGCACATAAGAGAATGTAGGGGATTTGACTGGAATTCAAACTTGGCTCTCTGATTCTTCAATCCCAGCCACTATCCATGTCTCCACCATGCCTCTACATGTGGCAAAAGGCTGAAATTATGGGGCGCCCTGTTAGGATCAAACTCACTACTCAGTTGTAATTGTAAATGATTTTCTAAGCATAGCTTAGATATGGCACAAGGCTGATTGTATTGGGCACTGAGTGAAGCTAAGCAAAGTATGAAGAAGGAATAAAAGTTCATTAGAAACAAAGAAAAGTGTTGAACAGCTACGTAACATGATGTAATATTTATCAACATTAATATTAGTATTAAAATAATGTAAAAGATGTAACATTTTTTGTATAAAAATCATAGAACTGACATGTCTACACCAAAAAACATCCTGTCTGGTGGCAAAAGCTACTGGTGGCACCAAGGATGGCAGTACCACCTTGTCCACCTAAACAGTGTTACCTCCTCTGGTTGGTAGTTGCAGGCTGGGTATTGCATGTGCTTTCATACATATGTAGAAAATTGAATCCCCCTATATGCCAATGAATATTAGACAGTTTCATAAAAAATGAAGGGGAGACTAGAGGCAACAGAAATGTAGTTTACATGATGAAACATATAGAATTCTTACCATTTTATAATTCAATTACCTAACATACATATATATATATATATATATGTGTGCATGTGTGTGTGGGAAAATTCAGATATATAATATGCCTGTAAAAACATTGTTTATAAAATAAATGACAAGAAGAAAACGTTTTATGCCAATGTTTCATTCATGTTTTATGTGTCTTTTGTTGAGGAAGTTTATCTTGGTGAGTGTCTTGATAGTTCCTCAAGGAAAGAAACACATTGGCATAAAAGCTTTAACTTTTGTCATTTCTTCTGTAGAGGTTTATCCCTTGTTTCCTGTTTATCCTGTTGTTTCTTGAATTGGTTTCTGGTTCCTTAAACTCTGTACTTCTGATGTCTCCACCTGATAGCTGAAATTTTATTCAGTAATTATTACTATTTTTGTCTCCCAATACAAGTTGATAGGTTTGCCTATCGTTCGATTCAGATTACTCCTTGTTATTTTGAACAGGAGTAGAGGTATATCCCTTGTATCCTGTTAAAGGATAGAGTTTCTGGTTTCTTCTAAAGTGTAGTTCAACTTCTAATGCCTGAAAACTGAAGTTTTATTCGCTAATTAAATCTTGAATTCTCCAAGTCTAGAATTAGCTGTTATCTTTCCTTTATAGCACCCCCAAGAACTTCCCTTGCCCTTTCTTACACTGATACAATTTCACACAGTAACACTCTACCTTGAGTGGCTCTCAGGTCTTGTACTGGGTGAACATTAGTAAACACATTGACATAAAAGCTTTAAAGCATTAAGAAATAGAAAAATGAAAGAGTGGTGATCGGCTGTATAATATCAGTCCTTCTATGTAGCAGATGAAGAGGAAAGTGGAGGCACATGTGATATGGCTCTACAGAGGGATGCTAAAAATACCATGGAGTGAACATGTAAGCAATGGGGAGGTTTTGAAGAAAATAAAGATGAAAGGGTATCAGAAAAAGGCAGTTGAAATACATAACCAGGAAGAATATGCATAATGAGGTAGGCTTAGAAAATTTGATACTCAAAGGACACATTGAATGGAAATAGGAGTAGATAGGTTAGCCTATTGACTCTTCCCCAGTCTTTTGGACAGGAGTAGAGGTTTATTGCTTGTTCCCGGTTTAGAACTGTGTTTCTGGTCCTTTTCTAAAAGTCATTTCATTCTCTTTCACTCTCAGTAGCATCCTGCATCTTCATGGCATTATCACTATGCTTGGAGTGAATTAAAGAAATCACTTGTTATTTCTTCTATAGAAGTTTATCCCTTGTTCTCTGTTTAGTATCGTGTTTCCAGTTCCTCCTAAAGTCTACTTTAATTGTATACTTCTGATTAATTTTTTTTTCCTCTCCCAATAGGAGTATATAGGTTTGCCTATCGTCTGGGTCACTCTCCTCCTCAGTTTTTTGAACAGTAGTAGAGGTTTACCGCTTGTTTCCTGTTTAGGATTGGGTTTCTAGTTTTTTTTAAAGTCTACTCTGACGCTGTATTTCTAACGTCTCTGCCTGATCTCTAAATTTTTTTCCCTATTTACTTAATTTATTTTTTCAATAGGTTTGAAAATGGTATGATAAAAATATATATCATAATCATAATAAATTTGATAAAAATTTAATAAAAATATTACCTGCCAATTTTATAAGATGTCTACTCAATAATGTCACATTCTAAATAAAATTCATTAATTCCTTAAATATTACAAAGATATAGTCAGCATATATGGTCTGCGAAAGTCCTTCATAGCTGAGTGGTCTAAAGATCATGCCAGGCTATACAGTGGTTCTTTTTAAAAGAGTGGTTTCTTTGACACAAGTACATATCATAATGAAGGACAAATTTTCTTTTTTAAAGGCTCTTGAAAATTCAGAAAGCAATTAACTGTTTATGACACAGAGATATCTACTCAAACACATAGTACCAACTAAGTATGAGATATATAGTAATAAAAAACCAAAAATTATTGTTACTTACATGTCAAGTAAGAAACTGAAGCTAGTGGGAGTCTCAGTACGAAAAAGCATGCTTTCATTAATTTAAAACTAGCATTGTCAAGCTGTCACCATAAGTAGTTTCCGTGAGGGAAAAAGAAGAGCAAGTTCAATTTTTGTTGGAGTCATATTTTTTTTTTTCAAGTAGGACTTCTTAATTTAGGCTAGCTCTTATTAATTTCACTTTTTAATGAAATAAAAAAAATAGCAAATCAAACACATGTACCAACTAAAAATAATGTTTATTGTAATAATAATAATGATAATAATAATAATAATATATATATATATAACAATGAATCATTCATACAAAAAGTAGATTAGTAAAGTTAATGGTATAAAATAGCGAAATCCCTTCACTAACAAAATTTTAAAGGTGCATTACCCTAAAAATCATTCAATGAATGTTATGATCCTTGTTTTTTAAAATTATAAGCTATATAATGTCTTTCTTAAATATGCAAGTACTTTCGACTATACATTCAATAACTTTGAAGAGTGAAGGCATTATTATTAGGTTGGTGCAAAAATAATGTCGTTTTTTGACGATTTTTTTGATTATCGTTCACCCATTTATCCAACTTTTTTGACTTCCCTATTTGCCTTAAATGGTGAACGACTGTTGAGTGGTCGACCTCGAGTTCAAAAGCAACTTCTTGTGTGGTTTTTTGCGAGGATCGGCTTCAATTAAGGCTTTCAAATGTTCGTTATCAACCGCAGTCGGCCGGCTGCGACCGTCTTCATCTTCAAGGCTCTCATCACCATTTCGAAATTTCTTGAACCACCGTTGTATCACACGTTCGTTAATGGTTCCTGGGCCAAACGCATCATTGATATCACGAGCTGTCTCGGCAGCTTTTCGGCATAGTTTGAACTGGAACAAGAAAATCGTGCAGATTTGAATTTTGTCCATGCTGTCGAAAAGCCTGCAAAAAAATGAATGAAGAGATTGAGAACGGTAACGAATAACACGATTCGATAGAGCGAAAAACGCGCTTCAAAATGATATATAACATGGCTATATATATCAATGAATTAATTCAGAAATCATATATAAAAGTAACATATGTGAGAAAACGACATTATTTTTGCACCAACCTAATGCAATGGACTCACAAATCCTCAGAGTCAGCATGACTGAAATAACACCACTCAGTTCAATGATAAGTTTCTCTACATTAATGCTCTCTCTCTATATATATATAATATATATTTTAAATATATATATATATATATATATATATATATATATACCTATACACACATACATATATATATATATATATATATATATATATATATATATATATATATATATATATATAGAGAGAGAGAGAGAGAGAGAGAGAGAGATAATGTCATCAATCAATATGATATGAACAAGAGATTTGATGTAACAGAGATATGGTTCTACCAAAGGGTGCTTAAATTACCATGGATTGAACATAGGAGAAACTAGGAAGATTTAAGAAAAATAAGGACAAAGGTTTTACAAATCAAACACAGAATGATATTACATCCACATGTCAGGAAACTTGATTGTAAAACTGAATTTATTTTCAGCAATCTTATTTTTCCTAAAAAACGTTAATTAATTTTCCTGAAAAGACATTAATCTATGATGTAAATCTATCAAAAATTGAATTTGACAAAAATAAATATTTAATTTTATTTATTACTGTTAATGTTCTATCCAGTGGTGGACAAACTATGAAACTAATGAAGCTTAAGCTTCAGGGCCCTTAATCTTAGTGAGGTCCCTAAACCTAGAGGATCCTCTGAAGTAACTTTTTTAATGAGTGATTTTTTTCAACAAAATTTTTTTTAAGTGTTTATTATTAAAATAAGAGAATTTTAAGACAGAATAGTAACCCAGCAGTAGTTCATATTGTCCTGAGAATATGCTCTAATAACTCATTTCATATCACCTCAAAATTCCCTTGTAATTGGTTAAATTTCAAAATGTAGGCTCACTGAGCTCACCAGAAAATATTCATAGCCTTCATTTTGGCATTTCTATACATATACATATATTTTTAGCAGTTTTTTTTTTAATGCAAAATATCATTGCTATTGCAAATTCCCCAATAATTGCATCATTCAGAAAATAGAAACGTCTATAATATTCAAATTTATTATTTATTTATTTTAAATTACTTAATTATAGATTCAATTTATTTTATTTAATTACATTTATATTATTGACTTTCAGCAAGTATCAAACATATTTTTAAATTAAATTGTGGCTATATTTAATTATCACTTATTAAGATAAAGTTAGTAAATATTATCATCAGCAGTTGACCTAGAGAAGCGAAAGCCATATTGCTTATCAGAAAGAAGACCCTGCAAGGTTAGTCAATTCAGAGTTGATTAGAGCGTCTAGTACTTTGCCAAAATTTTATTTATTGATTAATATCACAATATATACTTCTATACATACTAACCTAGACATATATTACGTTAGTGCAAAAATAATGACGTAATAATGTCGTTTTTTGACGTAACGTCAAAAAACGACATTATTACGTCATTATTTTTGCACCAACCTAATACATAATTTTTTTATCATTTTTATATAAATATACATATCATTTCATCATTATCCTAAATTCTTTATTCAGAAAATAGAAAAACTCATATTCAAATTTATCAGTTATTTATTTACTTTAAATTACTTAATTATGCATTGAATATATTTTATTTAATTAGTTTTATATTATTGACTTTCAGCAAGTATCAAATATATCTTTAAATTAAATTGTGGCGATATTTAATTATTGCTTATTAAGATAAACACTGTAAGTATTATCAACAAATATTCATTGTCATATAAATTTACTTATCATTTATTTTATTTTATTTCAATTTAAATTATTTAATTATTTTGCATATCGATTTTCTATATTTTATTTATTTTTGTAATTTTTTGAATAGAAATTTAAAAAAAAAAAATCTCAAATTTATTCTAGAAGAATTAATGGACCAACATGATTTTTACTGGATACTACGATTTGATTAGATGCTTAGATTTGAAACAGTATATATTATGTCTACTGGCCAGCACACTCAAGAAAACTTAATAAATAAAATATGCCTCTAGCAGAGGACAAACCTGTGTACACCTTTGTAGGAGAAACAACTGTCTCATTTATTGTGTTTTAGATCACCCAGTCATGGAGAGTGTCACAGTCCAGCAAGTTTCTATTTCTTCTTCTTTCAGGATGCAGGCAATCATATCTCTCCACATCTTCCTGTTCCTTGTAGCTCTTAATAAGTTTTGTCTTTTTGTTATTTCTTCCAAACCATGTTCTACCATCCATTTGCTGAAACCCATCAGGTTTGTTGTGCACTGCTTTCTTCTGTCCCTCTTTCCCTCTAAGCCCTCCTTCCTAATTACATGCCCAAGAAATTTCAAATGGTCTTCCTGATGTTAAACATAGGTTTCTTTTTTGTTTCCATTTTGTCTAAAACCTCACTGTTGCTCATATGTTCACTCCATGGTATCCTCAGCATCTTTCTGTAGAACCACATTTCTGTTGCTTCAAGTCTCTTCTTCATCGTTGAGGACATTGCCCAGCATTCGCTCCCATACAGGAGGACAGATATCATGTAACAGTTCAATATTCTTTTACCCTTTTTTATTGAATGCACATCCCTTTGTTAAGATTTTCTCAAAAGACCACATCTACATGGTTTCATATCCAAAACATAAAGCAATTTCTAAAGAATTAATGGATTTATTTTAAATCTGACATTTTTATTATTTCAAATATAGTGGATACCCATATCTGAGTAGATAACATGTTGTTTTAAACAGTGTCTTTTAAGTGTACCAACTTGTGCATGCCAAAAAACTCAAGCTGCATTTTCTTTATTATGCTTTCTCAAGTGCAGAGACACGTAGACATAATATGCACTGTTTAAAAAAACAAGGCTTCTACTTAAATATATTTGTTTGTTTAACAGCATATCAACTCTTTATGGGTCATTTAATGCTAAAATTTAATTTTCTTGGGAGTATTAGTAATTTTCAAAAATATATTGTTGGTAATTTTTTTGTTTTTACAAAAATGTATCTATGGTAATTTTTTTACTATGAAAATGTATTTTTACTATAAAAATCTATTTTTATACTTTCATAGTGTTTTGACACTAATTTGGGTGTTCACTATTTGCTCATAGCTGCCGCCCTCATCAAGATGGACCTGGGAGCAACAGCAATTAAAAAGTGGTTCCATGCTCCTCAGAACCTCCCCATCTGAAACCTTGCTGCCAGATGTAGTTTATTGTCAAACCCACTAAATGTTTGAAGTAATATATATATATATATATATATATATATATATATATATATATATATATATATATATATATATATATTGGATACCCGTATTTGAGTAGATGCTTCAAATATTTTAAACAGTAATTTATTTTGTCTATGGGGATGGCTGTTTGAGATAACTTTTTTAAAGAAAGTGCACTCTCCAGCCTGATTTGAACCTGGGTCCCCCTTTACAGGAGAAACTGCCATTTAATCCAATATTAATAACACCTTGCTTGATTGTGATGCTTTTTATAGCTGAGCACTGAAAACAATTCTCATTAAATATCATTTTCTTCTGCAAAGAGGGATCCAGGTTCAAATCCTGCTGGAAGGTGCATTCTCTTTAATAAAATCTCTCAAATGTTCATGCCAGGAGATAAAATACTGTTTAAAATATATTTTATATATAATTTTAAGGTATGCTGTATCTATGGTCAAAAGTATTAAATATCAGAGACAGAGTTTATCTAAATATAAAATAGGATACTGAGGTCAACACCATGCAGCAACAGTCTAACAATATTCAGGCCAAATGTGTTATGTTTTGGCTCAACTATTTATAAATACTGATCAATAGTGCATTATGGGTAGTAAGGCCTGTTATTGCCATTACAGACACACATACATACATACATACAGATCATACGGCAAGCATTCATTGGTTGATCTCCTCAAAACTAGTTTGCTGATTGGTCAATTCTAACCAATCAGATTGCCGGCACGCAAGGAATAATTTTCCCGTGCACAAGCTTCTGAGCTTACCACATGATACACAGCCATATATAGACAAAACATGAATAAGCTCCCTTGTGTTTCTCTTCATTTATCTTTTTCCTTGCTGCCAAGATGTAATCTTCAAGAGCTCCCATCTTAACCGTGCAGTCAGACATTAAAGATCATTACCAACATTCACGCAAGTACAAACTCTTAACTCTTCTGAACTCTACCAACTTTTCCTAACATGCAATAGGAACTTTATTCTTCTAAAACTTCAGTTTAATAATTACTTCAACTTTGTGAGTACAAATATTTTCCAAGTCTAAGAGACATAACTCTATCAAACCTTCAGCTTATATGCATGTACACCAAAACGATATATTTAGTTTTGGTGTACATGCATATAAGCTGAAGGTTTGATAGTTACGTTTCTTTAAGATTATACAGTTTTTGGATTTATTGTTGTTGGCTGATGATGTTTTCTATATTTTTCATGATATTTTTAGTGTAATTTGTTTTTGAATTCCCATACATGTTTAGAAAGCATTGTGCTGTTTGCACATTTCTTATTTGTAAAGGATGTTTTGTCTGTGCAGTTTTTCTGTTTTCAGAGGCCTCCAGTTACTCTTATGTATATTTTCATTATCTGCTGATTTCACAGTGATTTGGTATTATATAGACAAAAACCTGTTACATGAATAAACTCTGTATATATTGTACATATATATATTCAAACATATATTGTTAAATATAATAAATGATGAATGTTTATTATGTTTGATCATGAGCCATTCTAAGCTTTGTATAGTGGCTTTTAATTTCAAGAGAAAATAAAGAAAAAACTGTCCAACATTTGGATATTTTTTTATGATGATTTTCCTTGATTTAATATATATTGATATATATATATATATATATATATATATATA
>OZ010591.1:24369463-24454463 GCA_963932145.1 Acanthosepion lycidas
CAATCAAATTTTTAAATTAAAAAACATTAAATTATATGTCCTGACAAAAATTACTTAGGTATTCTTGATGGTAATGGTGATGATGATATTAATTGCTTCCTTATAAGGAAACATTTGAATTCATTGATCGAGAAGTCAGTACTACACACAGTTGAAATTTATTAATTTTTTTTCTTAAAATAGAGTAGCAGCTATTATTGCTCTTTTTAATATTGATGTGTTTCTTTTATGCTCGAGGAAGTGTGAAATGTTAACATCTTGATTATGTCATTATTTTCTCTTTGACTTATACAAGGTATTTTTTTTAATCATGTCACCCCAAGCAAGGCAACAAAGCCACTAATATGCAAGGGGTTATTGAGTGTAAAAGAATATAATAAAAAAATTTTTAAGGAGTAAGAACAATACACGTACAGGAATTAAAAAGACAGAAGATAATGATTGCATTTAAATTTTTGAAGATCAAAGTTGAATGGGTAGCAAGAAGCTGGAAGAGGTTTCTGCAAGCAAGAAGTGCTAGAAAAGAAACTGTTAGCATGCAGTTACATCTAGCCATTCCAACTGTAAAATGATGAAACCTTGCTGCCAATCTAGTACTGCACTTAAATTCATAAAGTCTAGGTAGCATAGAGGAAAGTTTATCAGAACAATTACCATGAAAGTACTTTTAGAAAATCACAGGGAAGCTGAAGGTTAGGGATAAAAACAACAAAGATGATTAAATTTTTTAAAAATAATTATTATATAACAGTAACAAATGGATTTTGGATGTGTGGGTGGTGTAATGACTTGTAACTTGGGAAAAAAATTACAAGCTCTGTTCAAATTCCAGTCAGGTTTATTCTTGGGAAAGGTATGAATCTATCTCTTCCCTCTGTTATGGGTTAAATAGTAAGACAGAATGAACTATTCAGTTTGGTTGCTAACCAGTCTAGAAGAAGGACAAATCTGAATTCAATATCCCTTTGGGCATGTGACTAGCAACTATATCTAATGAAAAACTTATTTGCTATAAAAGCTGCAGTAGCAATGCATAATGTGTTGATGCTTGGCTACAGTCTCCACAGTTGGTGTGTATGGGTCTTTAGAGAGAGATAAAGTTATGAGAGAGAGAGAGAGATAGAGAGAGAGAGAGAATAGAGAGATAGAGAGAGAGAGAGAATAGAGAGAGAGAGAGAGAGTGAGAGAGATAGAGAGAGAGATAGAGAGAGAGAGAGAGAGAGAGATAGAGAGAAAATACTGTAACTTCTAACAGGAAATAATGAAAGAAAAAGCTCATGATTCTTTTAATGCTTGGGAAAATTTCTTGGCAAATAACAGAAGATAAATAGGTTACTGCTGCCATATATTGGCAGAAACTGTCCAGTTTCCCTTTTCTGTTCTTGAGCCCAAAAGAATCTCCTTGTGGAGGATGAATTATTTTCCACCCTACAATTTCTTTTCCCACAGATGAAACGTCACAAGCCTCTCACTGCTCTGTTGCTATTTCCATGGAAAGTTTTCTGACAAACTACATTACATTAGTCATAACCTTCTCAAACAAGACAAGCCCTACATATTCCTATAAAATGTGCCTCTTACTATGTAACCCTCTACCTTGAGTGGCTCTTGGGCCTTGTACTGGAGGAACATCATTGTAAAAATAAATATTGCCCAGTGAGTCAAAGTAACATACAATTCCTCAGTATCAGTCTATATTTCTGAGATGGGGTATTATCTACACTATTTACATTATTTGGACTATTGCCCTCCTCTTTGTTGCCATATTTATCACAACGTTTCAGCCGTTGTACACTCCAGCCTTCATCAGGTGGTTGGAATGTCAAACTGAACCCTTTATTTCACTCACTGGGGTAGACTGTTCTAGTTCCACATGCCATGTCTAATGGATGTCAGTTATCTGTTATCTCCTGTTAATGCCCCTCTCCAAGTTCTCCACCACCTTAACCAGATATTGAACTCACACTCTTTGGGTCCTGTCATTGGATCTAACTAACACCTTTATCCACTGTGCCATGTGTCCTTGAGGAAATATGGCACAGTGGATAAAGGGTTCAGTTCGACATTCCAACCACCCAAAGAAGGCTGGCGTGTACAACAGCTGAAACGTGATAAATATGGCTACAAAGATGAGGATGATAGTCCAAGCAATGTAAATAGTATACAATTCCTCATCCTCTTTTTTTGCTTTGTTTTCTTTCTACATTTATGGAGGAGTTATCAAATATTCTTAATCCACTCAAGCAGCGTCTTCCCACAAACCATTGTTTTGTGGGACCAACTTCCAAGAGGATGCTTCCCCAATCCATACAATCTTAATCTGTTCAAGTCAAGGGTCAACAGTTATCTTCTGAAAGGATTAACCATCATTTTCCCCACATATCCCCATAAACCATGCCTCTTATTCTGTAATTCTCTACTTTGAGTGGCTTTTGAGCCTTGTACAGAGTGAAAATCGTTGTAAAAAATAAATCTAAAGCAGGGTTGCCTACAAGTATATTTTCATTAGCAAAGAAATATAAGGAATTTACTTTGGAAAAATTGGGTGAACATTTTATTACTAGGTTTGAAAGGAAAACTAATCCTCCACTTAATTTTTTAAAAATCTTTTTACTCCAAGCAAGGCAATAAAGCCACTAAGATGCAAGGAGTTACTGAAAGTGAATGAAACAGAAAGGACAATAAAAGAACAAGATTCAAAGAGAAAGAAGTTTGATGACTGATATTGTGAGTGGCTCTTGGGCCTTATACAAGGTGAAAATCATTGTAAAAAATAGCAGAAGACAAATAAATATGGAATTGAATAAACCAATGAAAAAGTACAGGATATATTAAATTTGTAATTTTTATTCATTTATTTTTTATTGTATTTTTTATTTTTTGTATGTCTGTTACTGTCTCAGAATTTTTGTATGTCTGTTACTGTCTCAGAATTTTTGTATGTCTGTTACTGTCTCAGCATTTAATTATTATTCTTATTCCTTTCTTAGTTGCATTTCTTTCTTTACAGCAGAAAAAGATGCAACCAATTTACCATTATTATGTGGTTCTTCTTTTACCCTGTGGAAGAATTAGCATTTTTCTGATAAATTGTAGCCGTATTTAGGGTCGATGGTGTTAGGTCAGCATTCTTGACGTTCTCATTATTGGATGGAGCTGTGAATTCCCAGGCAATATTGGTTTTCTGTGTAATAAGTTGTTTTTTTAGCCATCAATTCAAACAAGAGTCAGGGGTACAAAGCACTTCTTATGGTGCTTTTAAAATACCACCGTCAGCTTTACATGTCTGTATGTATATATATATATATATATATATATATATATATATATATATATATATATATTGTTACTTTAAAGCTTATTTTTAGTGAATGTGTATATTTTAGTAGGCGCTCCACTTATTTTTTAAACCGTGTATTTATTTTCATCTACCACCATGAATATTTGAGAAATTGAATTAAAGAAAAAATGCGCACTCCAGCAGGATTTGAACCTGCATTTCCCTTTGGAGGAGAAACCGCCATTTTTTTCTTTAATAGGATTTCTTGAATATTCAGACTGGTAGACAAAAATAAATGGGTATCCACTAAAAATAATGATTAAAGTGATAAAAATATGTTTGGTTAATAAACAAACACCATTACTTCTTTAGAAATATAGAATATATATATATATATATATATATATATATATATATATATATATATATATATATATATATATATATATATATATACACACACACATATATATATATATATTTTAAGACAATTTGCATGTTTATACATTCTTTTTATAGATACAAATATTTAAGTAAATGCTCTGTTTATAATAAACAGTATTAACGACATTTACCAGCCTGAATGTCCAAGAGATTTTCATTGAAAATATACGCCTTCTGACAGGAATCGAACCTGTACCCTATACAGAACTGTCATATATCCTGACGTGCTTTACCAATTGAGCCACAGAAGAATGTTTTGGTTAGCAAGGTCGATTTTACTGTTTTTAAACTACAATTCTTCATGATTTTCTTTCGTACATTATATCTGCTCAATGCATATCCAAATATAAACAATAAAATGTAAAATATCGAGCAGATATCAATGTACGAGAGACATGTTGAAAGCAGCATTGCAGAAATGTGGACCTTTTGTAGATCTCTCTGTGTGTGCAATCCCAACCATGACATGACTCTCAAAAGTGTACCCATAGAGGTAGGATGGTGCAAACATCATCAAAGATGAACATATGCTTATACACTCCCAGCAAATGCCACATGGGGCAGAATAATCCCTTGCTTCATTGCAGCTGTTCAGGCAGCCAACCCTGAACTAGACTTTCTGTTTATTTGTCTAAGTTTTGTTTTTACAGATCTGGTATTATGATCTTTGTTTTGGAAAAATGGTGATGTAATGACATTGCCTACTATTTTGTTTTGGATTTGTGGAGCATCAATCCATTTTTTATGTACAATTGTGCATACACACTAATAAAGAAAAGTTTGTTTTTTTTAAGCATTTCACTCCAAGCAAGGCAAGAGTGCTACTAGGACGCAAGGTGTTACAGAGAGCATGAGTAAAGTGTAAAGAGGGTTGTTTGAGGAAAGGATATAGAGAAGGATGGGGATCAGGATCAAGGCATCAGAAGATATCGATTGACATTACATTTGAATATTTGAAGATTATAACCATCAGTGAAGCCAGATACAAAGAGAATAACATAGGTGCCAAGATGGATCCTTGTCTTAGTCAGGACTGGAAATTACTAGCACACAAGGGGTTACAGAGAGTGAGAGGAAGAGTAAAGAGGGTTGTTTGAGGAAAGGATATAGAGAAGGATGGGGATCAAGATCAAGGCATCAGAAGATGTCAATTAACATTACATTTGAATATTTGAAGATTATAACCATCAGAGAAGCCAGATACAAAGAGAATAACATAGGTGCCAAGATGGATCCTTGTCTTAGTCAGGACTGGAAATTACTAGCACACAAGAGGTTACAGAGAGTGAGAGTAAGAGTAAAGAGGGGTGTTTGAGGAAAGGATATAGAGAAGGATGGGGATCGGGATCAAGGCATCAGAAGATGTCGATTGACATTACATTTAAAATTTTTGAAGATTATAGTTATCTGAGAAGCATGTAAGATGAAGGGAGTTCCACTGTTGGGAAGTTCAAGAGAAGAAGCTGTTGGAATATAAGAGGTGGTTACATGTAACTGTTTCAGCAGTAAAACAGTGGGACATAGTAGCACTGCTTAAATTCATGCAGTTTGGACACCAGGGAAAATAGCTTGTCAGAGTAGTTGCCATGAAAATATTTGTAGAAAAGACAGAGGGAAGCCACATCACATCTGTGAGAAAGTGACTGCAACCATGACAGTCTCTTTTGTAACCAGAACAGAACACATGTTTGAGTTATCCTGATCGACTAACACACATACCTACACCACATGGCACGAGAACCAGCATGAAAATCATTGTAAAAAAAAAACTAAAGCAAAGTAGCCTTTAAGTATATTTTTGAGGAAAATAAAAGAACAGATTACAAAGGGTCAGAAGATGATGATTGATATTGCATTTAAATCTTTGAAGATCAGAGTTAATAGGAAAGCAGGAACAGAGTTCCATATGTGAAAAGTGAGAAAGGAGAAAGAATTAACATAGAACTTATGGTCACAACTAGCAATTTTAACAGTGGAATTATGAGACCAAACTGCCAATTGAGCACTGCACTTAAATTCATGAAGTTGATGTACCAGTGTGGAAAGTTCATCAGAACAATTACCTTGAAATTATTTATAGAAGAGGCAAAGTGAAGCACATTATGACAGTGGGAAGTGATTAAAGCAGAGATACTAGTGTTATGTTCTTAAATAGCTCAAATATACATTTACTAACTGTCATAAGTATTGAACTAATAGCCTTCAGCTAATCTAAACTTTTGCTTTAATAAGTTGACCTGTTCCCCCTGCAGTTGAAATGGGTTCTGTATATTGTGTTCTATATATACATAGGGTTTTTCCAATGCTGGGGGATCAATCTGCTTGCCTTGTGAAATTACCATATATATTGTATATCAGGTGACTTTTGAAGGCCAAATTTTGAAGCTAATTTTAAGGAGGTATAAAATTAGGTATGTACTGATGGCCCTGGCTATGCTATTGACCAAACTATATATCCATTTACTGAAGCTTCCAAATAAGCTTCAAAATTAGGTCTTCAAAGATCGCATGAGTATATATGGTAGATCTTGATATGCTCCTTCTCCACCTGCAAAATCTTTTTTCATTAATTTTAAATTGTGCACCAATTGCATATCTCTGTCTTTGCCATCCAGAATCCATTCCATTTATCTGTAGATTTGTGATAAAAAAACAATGTTGAGTATTAGGCTTTACATTTTTTTGAATTAATTTAAATTAATGAATTCTTTAATTGTTATACTCTTCAGAGATTTAGAACAAAAACTGTGATTTCCAGTCTTGTATGAAGCTACTTTGTTTCAAATTCCTACAATTTAATAGCTGAAGAATAGTTTGGTTAGAAATCGTCAGGTAAAATAAATGTAGAAATTAGTCCAGCAAAAAAAATATGGAAACACATAAACAAATTTAGACTCTCTAAACAGATTTCTCTCAGATTCTCAAAAGGATTGAAGAGATTTTTTTTTGGCATTTAAATTAAGACCTAACGCTTTCTTGTACATAATTCATATACCGTATATACTTGCATATCATGCGATTTTTGAAGACTTAATTTTATCATATGTACTGCTAGCCCCGGCTATGCTGTTGACCAAACTATATATCCATTTACTGAAGTCAAAGTAGCTTCAAAAGTAGGTCTTTGAAAGTTGCATGATATGTGAGTATATATTGTATATTAGATTAAATTAACAGCCAGAACAGAACCAATCATGTTGACCATACTTTTTGGATTGTGCTAAGCACCTCAAGACACATTGCAGAAGCACCAGACCAATTATAGCAGCGATATTTGATGCACAGGTGAATAATAGACTTATAAATGTGCAAGAAAAATGATTGTTTATCTAAAGCAGGGTAACCAGATTGCAATCATGGCTCTCCCCAATTTCCTGTCATTTGTAGCTCTTAGTAACTTTTATCTTTTCACTATCTCTCCTAACCCCTGTTCTTCCAACCATTTACGCAAACATATTAGGCGGGTTATGCACAGCTTTCTCTTTTATCTTCAATCAGTCCTGTGAGTGTCAAATTTTCTAAGCACTCTTTCCTCATTATGTGATCTAGAAATTTCAATGGTCTCTTTCTGATGTTAAGTATAAGTGATCTTTTTGATTCTATTTCCTCTAAAACTTTTTCATTGCTCACATGTTCAGTCCATGTTATTATCAGCATCCTCCTGTAGAACCACATTTCTATATACATATTTCATTAGCAGCAGTCATTGCAAATCAAAGGTCTTTTCCCATCTCATTTCATGATGACTGTAATTATGATTTGACTCTATCTTAACAGCAAAACCTTCTGTTCATCTCTTTGTCTTCCAACTGTTTCCTTTATACTGCATTTGCCATTTATTGGGCAGCATTCAGCTAACCTTTTGCTCCATCTGTTATCCTTTGCCCCTGCTGTATCATATCCACTTTTATTTTTATGCCTTGTTCTCAGATCCATATTCATTTTCAAATGAAATGTGCACAATCTAAAATACCTGTGAACAGTAAGGTGATTCTAATCTATTCTATTCTATTCTAAGATCTATTCTATTCTATATCCTATATATATATATATATATATATATATATATTCGACTCTCCCATCGAATTCGACATATGAGGGTCAAGCAGATCAGTTCCTAGGAAACCGACAGCCCGGCAACAGCACATGAGATTTGATTATAGTGGTGAAGGTTTCGTGCAGGACCATCCACACTTTTTGAAGGGCCGAATATAGAGACCTGGTGCACTACGTGCCACAAGAACCCCAAACAACTCTCCGCAGGTTTGGAATTCATAGTTGTCCTTCTCCTAGACCAGTTGCCATCCAAGGCTATAGAACCCAGTCTGTCCTGCTATTTACCCATAGCTGGAGGGAGAAGAAGAGGATTCACACCTTTCCCAAGGGTATTAGCATGTAAGTGAATGTAGGATTCGACTGGAATTCAAACTCAGCTCTCCGATTCCTCAATCCAAGCCACTATGTATTACTCTACCGTGCCTCATATATATATGTATATATATATATATATATATATATATATTTATAACGTCATTCACAGACAGACTGTTTTGCTGTATCACAGCTCCTCAGTGGGGCCTTGATGTCTGATTGCTTCAAGCCAGGATCAAAACCCGACCAATTTAACATTAGTCAGAGATCCTAGGTTATCATCGCATAGCACAGAGGAAGGGAAATTTCTATGTTTTTCTATGTGAAATACACCAGTGGCCTGGAGAACTCAATTCATACTTGAAGAGTAATGCATTAATAGCAGTAGGGGCCACTAATGCCACATTTACATATGGGCTACTATGGACTGTAAATCAGAACCCTATGACTAGAGGGATTTCCATGGTTTCTCTTGTCTTGGGCCCCTGATAAATCTAAAAACTTAGATATAAAGATATAAGAACAGGGGATATTTGTTTATTTTCAAATTTAATGAGGCTCCTTTGAAATAATTTGAAACAATTTAGAAAATAATAATAATAAAATAATAAATAAACAAATAAATTAATTAACAAATTAAGTAAATAATAAAATTAGTTTAACAAAACACAAATGCCTGCATATATACAAGTAAATTTAATAATAATAATCAACAATAAATAAATTAATGAACAAATAAAAAATATCCTAAGTAATCAATAATAATAATGAGTTAAAAGTTTGCAAACAAGCTTTATACAACAGCTACAAATGACCCTATTTATGAATTGAGTTCTCCGGGCCACTGGTGTGTTTCACATAGAAAAACATAGAAGTTTCCCTTCCTCTGTACCATGCAATGATAACCTAGGATCTCTGACTGATGTTAAATTGGTCGGGTTTTGATACTGGCTTGAAGCAATCAGACATTTGGACCCACAATAAGTTTTACTCAATAGCTTTTAGAATAATTTGAAATATAGCTGTTGCCACCTTCCCAATAACTGTTAGAATAATACACTAAACCAGAAAGCTACTTATAATACCCCATTGACCAGGATATTTAAATAGTCAAGCTATAACCAACACACATGGCCTGAAGATTGTATTCAAGCATGAAAACAGAATATCACCACTCAGTGCTAACCTCAGTGTCCACTTTTATATTTACGTATATTCTATCGCTGATATTGAGTATATTCACCCATAAATATAGTATACCTTAAAACTATATTTATATCATATTTAGTTCCCGGTAAACAGTAGAACACTTTTGCTACATTTATAACCTAATATAGACTTTGACAAATTTAAATTTGACTACTCTCATGAGAACGTACCTATCCCACCACAATCCACCTACAAACTGATAATGCAATAAAACTAAAAATGCCTGACATAATAACTGATAATGCAACATTGATCAGTAGACAGCACACATGGCCCAGAGATTGCATTCAAGCATATAACAGTCCCCACTCAATGCTGAACAGCAGTGTGCACTTTTATATTTACACATGGTCTATCCCTGACCTTTTCTCAATGACTATAGCAGACCTTTAAACTATATTTTTATCATATATATATATATATATATATATATATATATATATATAATTATTTATTTAAAAATTATAACATAAATATGTTATAAAATCACTACAAAAATAGCCATTTTGTTTCAACAAAGTAATTAATGATCCTTCACAAGGGGAAAATGCTTTTACAAAAGCTAGAATGACCAATCAAAACACAAGTATAGGAGATTTCAAAAAACTTGACAATGAAGTAAGGTTATAATAACTATTAAGAGCTTTAAAGTTGGGGTTATACTAAAATAGAATTTATTCTAATAAGTATTAAATTATATGATAAAATTTGATATTAAAATTAAAATTAAAAGTAAAAAATTACCAATTTTAAAATCTAAATTTAATCTCTGTTAAGTTTAAAATGAAAAAATTACTGAGGAGAAAAGAAAAAATACATATGTTATTCAATTTACTTCTTCATTGAAATTATGTTAGAATAGATGCTAAAATCAGCTGGTCTTCCCGATAAAATGTATACATTTTAATCCAGATATAATTATATCTGCTCTACTCTGTATTAAGCACTCTTTTAAGAATAGTAATTGTTGGTTATTGGAATTTATTCTGTATACACCAATCATATACTTGTATATATATATATATATATATATATATATTGTGTATTTAGGCAGCAATCCTTCTTTCATGCAAGTTTCATTCGGATGAATTATATTTATTGTTAACAGGAAATGGATTGTTCTATCTAAGTATTTTTCATCATAGAATGTTTTATTTTCATATTGTTTTCATGTTCATAGTTGATATTATTAAGTGCTGGTTTTTTTGGCTTTATTAGGTTAGTGCAAAAATAATGACGTAATAATGTCGTTTTTGACGTATTTTTTAACGTCAAAAAACAACATTATTACGTCATTATTTTGCACCAACCTAATATTAATGAGGCTTCCGCTATTTTTAGTGTTTTTTTTTTTTACATGTAGACGATGCTATTATATTTGTATTATCAACAAGTTAACAGTTAATATAATTCATCCTTGATAATGGTTAAAGGTATAGCTGAAAGCGCTTGGAAAAATAATACATTTGGACAATTTTCTGTATAATTTATCTATGGAAAAGAAAAATTATAAGATCATATGAGAAATTGCATAAAAAACTTAATCAAAGCACCTTGTCTATCATATTTAATGAAGCCTGCATATATATATATATATATATATATATTGTTTTGAAACATGAGAACTCTTATGTAGCATGTTGGAATCATATTTTTAAGTAAATAATTATATATATACATATGTATATATATATATATATATATATATATATATATATATGCTAATCAAAATGTAAATTAATAAAAAATTTACAAAACTCTCATGAAACTGAATATGAAGAATCAAATAGAAAATTTTTTACAAATTTTTTACAAATTATATCAAATTTGATTTTGATTTGTATTGTAATAAACCATATTTTCATGTTATTTTAATTTCCCTCTTTCCACATAACACTTTTTCCATTCTTTTTTTTGGCCCTCCCTGCAAACCCCTGTTCGTATCTATAATGACTTCAACGGAATCTGTTAGATTTTTAGCTCCTTTTATTGTTATTGTTATTGGTTCCACCATATTTTCTCTGGAATAATTGGTTTTGTTCTGCCTTCAGTGTCAGACAGCAAAAGACCTCCTCAAAAATAGATGATGACTCAAGAAGAAACGGTTCTGGTCGTAAATCAACAACGTCCATATTTTAATGATTCTTATCTTTCTACGGTTCCCCAAGACAGATGGCTGTCTCTCTGTGACATATTTGCTAAAGTCTGGTTTCCATGACAACAGAGCAGGATAAAATCTGTGAAATGATTATTATCATTTTTCTATCAAATTCTTTTCTATTTCAGGTGAAGGTTTTAACTTATGACTACTAAATCTTGGGTTCATGACATAGCTCATCTGGTAAATAATGTCTTTTTTTCTTCTGATATCCACAAGTCATTTTGTTCTGGGACTAAGTATAAAGACAACAACACTAATTTTATCAAAATCTCTGTCTTTTCCCCCTTCAGCTTAATGCTGTGAGGTTTTAATAAATGTTACGGTTAAACTAGGAAATTTCTAACATGAAAAGATTCTTTAATATTAGAATTGTTATGACTACTAATTTCATTCATTTTGTCTAAGGTACCTTTTTTATTACCAGATTTAGTCATTATTATTTCAAATGTTATTCAGACTATTGGTTTCATTCATTTTGTCTAAGGTACCTTTTTATTATGAGAATGAGTTATTATCATTCCAAGAGTTGTTCAGATTACCAATTCCCTTTATTTTGTCTCAGCTACATATTTTCAATATCCTTTCAAGAATTGTTTAGACTATTATGCTTTCCTCATATAGAACACACATTTATCCAGTTAAATCTATACAAATATTTGTGAAGGTAACAATACATTTATATTTGAATATACTGTTATATAAACTAATCCAAAGAAAAAGAAAAAGATTTTTTTTTTATATTGAGAGAAATGTTCAAATCATCTATCTTGGTATCCTCTCAATCTTTTCTTTCAGAAATAAATTGTGTTGATATAATAGCACAAATTTCATAAGTATTTCCTCAGAAAGGAAGTTAGAAAAATATCAATGATCTCAAATTATTTCAAGTAATTTAGAACTAAATTGTATTTGAATTTATTTGAAGGAATATAACATTTAAAAAGGAAAAAAAAAAAATTAGATATTTATAAAGTTTAGTATTTTCCAAAGAATTCATGGATTTTATATTTTATCCAACATATTTTTATGACTTCAAAAATTATTTCTAGTGCTACCTGCCATCTACAATCTTCAAAAATATAAATGCAACACCAATCACCATTTTCTGTCTTCCTGCATACTATCCTTTTATTGTCCTTTCATACACTTCTCCTCACTAAAGTTTTCTCGTTCTCTTTCACTCTCAGTAATTTCTTGTATCATTGTGATATTACCACCTTGTGTGGGGTGAAATAATTAAAAAAAAAGAAAAATGCTTGTATTTGAGGAGATACTCTGTTTTATTTTAAACAATATTTATTTTGTCTACCGGCCTGTACCCTACAGGAAAACATATTAAAGAAAATATGGCTCCCAGCTGGATTTGAACACACATTCCACTTTGCAAGAGAAAACACTGCCTGATTGAGCATGGTTTGACCTATGGTTATGGAGAGCTTCACAGTTAAGCAAATATTGGTATTGCAAAAGGTCACAATAATCAGATGTCAACTCAAGATTGAATTTATTAGATTAGTCATAATTTTCTATGAAATGAACTTGTTAACCATCACTTTATATCAAGCACTCTGATATTTATTAAATTTGTCCTAATCTGGTATAATGCTACACAAGTGGAGCTCTTAAGATTAAATTCATTGTAGTAGCAAGAATGGTTTAATTCTCCACATTAAAAAAAGTCAATAGCATATCGATATATATATTTGAGTTGCATGTATGAAAAAGATATGATAAATGAAAAACTGTTGTATTGAATCTATGATATTAGTAATTGAAGAAATTGTCTTTAATTTTGGAGGTACTCTTCTGTAATTAGACCCAAATTGATTTCTTGGTTTTTAATAAATCTTCTTGATGCCAACTGTACATTTTCCGCAACATATCTTTTCTTTCTGTGCCTTGAAACAGTTTGTCTTTCCTTCGACTTTGAAGAAAATTAGCTTTGCAATTGATCAAGATTAACAAAAAGAGAAATTGTCTTGTTCCTTAGTTTGCATATTTATTTTTAATTTCTATTTAGAAATCAACGTAATCACCTACAATACTTTAAAAAATGCACCCCCCTCAGTAGACTAAAATTAGTTACCCTGAGTATTATAAAAAATACTGTAGATTTTTGCATATAAGGCAACCATTAAATTTTTAAACTTACCCCCCACCAAAAAAAAACAAAAACTCTATAAGGTCGTTTAATACAACAGTTACAAAAAAAATAACCTTAAATCCTGGTAAGTAGGCTAGTATGATTGCGCCATGGATCGCTGTAGGCTAACAAGTACCTTGGAAAGATAGCTACTGATGTAATCATTTCTAGTGTCAATAATTCATATTTTAATGCTGTACTACAGTTATAAATATAATAAAACTACTTTTACTTCTTGATTTCACATTATAATGTAATCTTCAAGAGATTATTACACAACAATTTACAAAAGTTCCACTGGGAAATATGCACAAATAACAGCATAAACAAATCTTTCATTCTTGATTTGTAGAAGTACGGGTGTTTTCGCAACAATCATCTTTTTCTCATAGTAGTGTTAAAGAACAACATTTAGGATAACATCTCTATCTATAAAAGGCAGGATGTGTGTGTGTGTAACGAATGCACGGCCACAATTTTCTATGGATTTGCACCAACATTTACATGCACATGCTCCAAGTTAGCAGGAAGGCCAAGACTGACTTTGCATTTCCCAACTCCCATCGATAGTGGAAATAATCGATTTTTTCATGCTTCTATGGCAGTTTCCATGTAGTTTGTGGCCATTTTGTACTGGCCAGAGTGAGAGCCTATAGCTGGCTGCCATGAATAGGTAGGAAGATTCTATTGGCCAGCGTGAGAGCCAACAGCTGACTGACATGAATGTTAACGAGCATGCTAGCATGTAAAAAAAATTGATAGCTGCATTCGTTACAACTTGGAAAATTTTAATCTGCATGGCACTTTACTCCAATTAGCTCATTTGCTTGCTTAAACTCAACATTGATTCTGATTCCGCAGAACTGGATGGGTGTGAAAAAGTATTTGTTGTTAACATTCTTTTTTCATTTGGTTTTTCCTGTTATGAGTCCTTTTTTAAAGTTGATCGTTTTGTGTTCATTTTGTTTAGTTCTTTTTTCATAACAGATATAATGTTCAGTATAGAGCTTAGAAAAAATTCGCAGTGTGAGATAGGCAAGAAGTAAGGCATGTAGCAACATCAGCACAGCAAAGGGCACTCCTTTAAAGGCAAGGATGGGCAAAAATATTTTAAGTCAAGTGATAGCGATTGCTGTATGAGTCGTACGATTTTTGAATCAAGCATGGGCAATGCCGGGCCATGCTGCTAGTAAAATCTATGTTTCTAATTATACAGTATTTTTTGCAGTGTTAAGTAACAAAACATTTAAGATGCCAGAAATATTTATTTCTCATTACAGAATTTTTCTTTATTTCTCATTATAGAGTTTTCAGTCACCTTATACTATGGATATAAGATAAAGTAACAATAATTTACCTACATTTTTGATCTCATCTTATCTATAGATTGTCTTATATTGAAATATATGGTAATCACTTCCATTACTCAAAAAAAAAAAAAAAAGCCACTAGTACTTTATAAAAAAAGTAACCCTCAGTAATAAAAAAAAAACTGACCCTGTACTCTAAAGATAAGTCATGCTTGTTTACACTATTTACATCATTTGAACTGTTTTCCTCATCTTAAATGCCATATTCACAAAGATGAGGACAGCAAGCTGAATGATGTAAATAGATATGATACCTCGTACAGAAATATAGACAGAAATAATTAAAGGTTTATTGTAGAAACCAGTACAATAACAAATAAGGTACAGTTATGTGCATGATCATCGCAAGTCAATCCAGTAGTGAGTGCTGCTATTGGAAGGTTGGTAGTTCTCACTTAAGTCTGAGTTGTACTCAACAGATCCCAACTAGGCTCTGTAGTCCATTGACTTACCACTACTTATAGGTAGTTACTATCTATAGTGTAGTTACTCATGGGGGTGAAAGGTTATTCCATTACATCAAAAGTAATCTCCAGTACTCTAAAATAATAGTAACACCAGTATTCTAAAAAAATCTCAAAATAGTCAAGACGAGTTTACCGTAAGCCTTTTTTAAAAAATCTTAAGTTTGAGAAAGAGTATAATTTTGAAATTAATTTCCAGGATTTTTTTATTCTTTGGCATGTAATCTGTATTCCTACCTAATTCTAATCTCTCTTCTGTCAGGGGATGACTGATTGTAGTTCTCCACAACATCCTGTCTTTTGTTGTCCATAGCATTACTTGCCAATTTATTACCCTTTTTCGTCTTTCTTTGTGGCACATCTTCCTGTATCCATTTGCTCAAACTTGTCAAGTAAGGCCATGCTCTTTATACCTTTGATTTTCTTAACTTCAATTGTTGAAATTTTCTTCCTGTGTCACTAAAACTACAACTGCTTTTACCATTTGTTATCAACCCTTTTTTTTGTAATTCCTTTTCTCCTTAAATCTTCTGTTTTTTTCAAGGCATTTTTTATTTATTTTTATATTTTATTTATTTACATTATTTACATTATTTGAAATGTTATCCTCATCTTCATTACCATATTTACAATATTTTGGACATTGTACGCTCCGGCATTCTTCAGTTGATTGAAATTTCAAACCAAACCCTTTATTTCATCCAATGGGGTAGGTTGTTCTAATTTCATGTGCCATACCTCTTCTGGAGGTCTCAGTTATTTCCCTTTAACTCAACCAGTAATAAGGAGTGTAATATAATGGAATATGCATACACCTGTGTTCCCCCCTCACTGGAATATGATTGGCTGGTGTTTGTCATAAATACCAACGTACATGTAGGTACGACAGAGTCAGAGCCTTAGTCTGAGAGCTAAGTCTATAATGACGCCCATTTGACTATGCCATTGATCTATACTTCTTACCTGCAACCATGACGCATACCAGCTGATTACTGCTACCATATTCTACTTGGTTATAGTAGCCACAACCACTTAGCTACTTCGATTAAATATATCCCTTTCCAGGACATATCAGAGTGCTAGAGAAAAGCAATGAAAATTGTAATATAAGCTCTGGTAAAAAATATGCGATAATAATAATGAAAAAATCGCAATATAAGCACTGGTAAAAAATGATTGCTGAGACATTAGGTTTATAAGACCCAGAAATCGACACAGATGTCCTCAAGGACACATGGTCCAGTGGATAAAAACGTTCGTTAGATCCAGTAACTAGACCCAAAGAGTTGTGAGTTCAGTATTGGGCTACTTGGAGACTTGAGTAAATTGCAATATAAGCACTGGTAAAAAATGATTGCTGAGACATTAGGTTTATAAGACCCAGAAATCGACACAGATGTCCTCAAGGACACATGGTCCAGTGGATAAAAACGTTCGTTAGATCCAGTAACTAGACCCAAAGAGTTGTGAGTTCAGTATTGGGCTACTTGGAGACTTGAGTTAAAGAAAAGTAACTGAGACATCTGTAAGAGGCATGGCATGTGGAACTGGAAACAATCTACCCTGGTGAGCAAAATAAAAGGTTCAGTTTGAAATTCCAATCACATGAAGAAGGTTAGAGCATACAGCAGCTGAAACTTTGTGAATATGGCAAGGAAGATGAGGATAACAGTCCGAATAATGTAAATAATCATAATACCTCATCTCAAAGACATAGTCCGCAGTGGGGCGACCAGTAAATACCAGTCCGTTGAAATCAATCAGGAGAATTTCTAACAGGCATCATGGTAAATAGCCTAAGCAAGACATAATATTATTTGCTAGAAGTGAGTTATATACTAAGTGTTTCTTCTATCGCACTTCTCACTTGTGGCTCTATGCTTTCCAGTCAACTTCAGCCTTGAAAAATTTAAATGCAATGTCAATTGCTATCTACTATCTTCCTGATTACTCTTGTTTTGTTCTTGCTCCTTAGTAATGTTTCTGTTTCTAATTCTTCCATGCCCAGTAAGCCCCTGTGTCTTAGTGGCTTTACTGCCTTGTTTGGGGTGGCCTTAAATAAAAAAATGAAATTAGTGTCTTGATCACTGAATTTCCACACCTCTGTAAATAACCATTTTTGTAAGGTAAATAACTATTAAATGCCCAACTAAGATTCCTTACTTATTAATGTTTGCTGCACTGTGGGTCATCATCATCATGGCTTGGTGTCACAAAATATATATATGTATATTTATATACTTATATATAATGCAGAAAATGATTGCTAAAAAGCTTTGGTAGATAGAAATATGTAGTTTGTTTTGGATAGCTAAAATTATCTTTTTATGATCTATGCTAAAATAGAAAAATAACGTAAGAAAGTGGAGGTGGGTGGGTTAATCATGTCAATTGCAGGCATGTTTATGACTGATAAGTCCAATGCGAGACAGGCATACATGGTTGCAGCAGTTTCAGTTCAAAGTTCATCCTGGGGTCGATGGCATAGCATTTGCAGTACTACCCTGAGAGCAGCCCAGCAGATATTTTTTAAAGAAGCATGGTGGGTACAGTTTGACAAAACCACATACACAATGATAATTAAATGTTTCTTTTATATTTTGTAATTATTCATTAAGGAAACTTTTTTAGCCTTTTAAACCATTGACAATTTTCATTAAGGATTATTCATGCTCGTAGACATCCTTCACTTTAGAAATGAGAAACTGTTGTAACCTAGGGAAGTTTACTGATTAGAATGATCAAACGAAGGTTGGTAATAAGCGATAATACTTAGGACATGAACAACACATATAAGATTTGCCAGCGCATGTAGAAGTACTAGTCAACTGCTAGAAGTGAGTCAAATGAATTCCACAATGAATCTCTGCAATTGCAGACCAGCATACAGTATTTACTACTATATTTATGTGAATGGGGACATACCCATTATTGTCTGTAGGTATGCTACAAAAATAATATATATATAATAAATATTTATGTATATATTAATTAGTATTATAGATAAATATATTAATATGTTTATGTATACATGACATTGATTGTATACATTGACAATGACTGCCATTCAACATAGCCTTGTCTGGGGATCCTCTCTGCCCGGAAGCAGAGAGTTTGACCAGCACAGCTGGAGACGATTCTCCAACTCTAGACCACATACAGTATTTACTACTTTATTTATGGGAATGGGTGCATACCCATTATCATCTGTAGGTATGCTACAATACTACTTTTGCATTTTTGTATGATTACAAGAGATGTCCAATGTTGCCACATCTGTTTAAATATAGAAGCTGATGTCCCCATTGAATGTATTAACACTTTGTGTCCATGTTTAAGCATGAAATTAAAAAATAAAAACCAAGATTTCAAATGATAATTTTTTCAAGTTAAAAAAGCTCTCTCCAATAAGATTGATTTGTTTTTTATAGGTTATCAACCTTTTTATAGGTTATCCAAAGCCATAAAATATTTTAAATTGGAAGAATGTTTTGTAGATAATAATGATTTACTGATACATGTCCTATTAATTTACCCATAGTTAGAGGGAGAAGAAGATTCATGCCTTTTCCAAGTGTATTTGCTCATAAGTAAATATAACAAATCCGATGGTAACTGGAACTTGGCTCTTCTATTTCCAATTCTGAGTCATTATCCATTACACCACCAACACATCCAAGCTTACAGCACTTACTATTCCCAATCAGTCATCCAACTAGGTATGGACCAGGCTTGATGTTGCTTAACTCCAGTGGTCATATGAGATCAGGTGCTTCAACATGATATCATTACACCACCCACACATCCAAGCTTGCATCACCTAGTATTCCCATCCAGGTATTGACCAGGTATGATGTTGCTTAACTTTGGTGATTGTACAAGACTCAATATAATATACTTCTCTGCCAAGAAGATTTGTAGAACACAGATAAGACATTCTCAAATTTGTGTGTTGATTGTGCACATCGATATGCATTGAATGTCTTGCTCTCTGAATTATTCATTGGTGTTACTTCCATTTCCACTTTATATGGAAGCCCCCAAACTGCAGTAGCATAGTTCTTGATTATAGTCAGTCATTTTCTTGCTGACTGTTGTAACCTAAGGAAGGTTACTGAATAGAATAATCAAACGAAGGTTGGTACTGAACGATAATACTTAGGATACAAACAACACATATAAGATTCGCCAGCAGCACATAGAAATAGTAGTCAGCTGCTAGAAGTGAGTCAAATAAATTCCACAACGAATCTCCAACTCTTGCCATGTACAGCATTCACTACTTTATTTATTTGAATGGGGGCATATCTATTATCGTCTGTAGGTATGCTACGACAGTAACGTTCATTTTAATTTTTAATCTATACCAGAAAGATATTTTTTTTCTTTTTTCATATACACTTAACCCTTCCTAGAGATTGATGTGAAATGGAATTGAATTTTAATGAAATATATCAGTGAATTAGTTTATCGTTGAATGAAACATTGATCAAAATACAAATAGATCGGCACCGCTGTGAAAAAAATTTTCATTGTACACAGTTTTTTTACCTTCAGTTAAGTCCATGTCTTGTGCACCTGGTTGGTTGGTTGGTTGGTTGGTTGGGTTTTATGGTATATCAACCACTGCAGGTCATTTGTGCACCTGGGTTTTTATTATTATTTTATTTTATGACAATTAATTTTTTCTACAAACAGCCTGCTTGTTATATGTTTACAGTAGGCATTCACTTTTAACCGTTTGATGCCAATGAATGGTTAAGACAGTTGCTAAAAGAAACTAAGAGTATTTCTTAAGTCCCCTATAAGGATTTCATTGAGGTCTTTCAAAAATGAATGAAAGGTATTTGTTCTTTTTACCCTGTTGAACATGACGCGTGGTGAAATTCATTAGTACCTAGGTAGTGTAGGCTATCTACATAAATATCTTCAGCATCAATTATCTTGTCTACATGTAATGACACCTACATTTTTTAAGTATTGCCATTTTTATCCATGCCTCCCATGTATGCATCATTTGCTTTGACTGCTTTGGGACACATTACTGTTTGACTTTGAATGCATCATATCTCAGAACTTCTTAAATAAGACCTGTAATATACATCATAGTAACAAACTAGATTGGTCTTTTGCTGTTGTTGTGGAGCATATTCCATTCCCAACTCGACATTTCATTGTTTCTCTTTATTATTGCTCTAGGAATGTCCATGTAATATGTCATTACGATACCCCCACATTGTGATATCAGGGGTTTTGTTGTTTCTCTTTATTATTGCTCTAGGAATGTCCTTGTGATATGTCATTGCGATACCCCCACATTGTGATATCAGGGGTTTTGTTGTTTCTCTTTATTATTGCTCTAGGAATGTCCTTGTGATATGTCATTGCGATACCCCCACATTGTGATATCAGGGGTTTTGTTGTTTCTCTTTATTATTGCTCTAGGAATGTCCATGTGATATGTCATTGCGATACCCCCACATTGTGATATCAGGGGTTTTGTTGTTTCTCTTTATTATTGCTCTCAGAACGTCCATGTGATATGTCATTGCGATACCCCCACATTGTGATATCAGGGGTTTTGTTGTTTCTCTTTATTATTGCTCTAGGAATGTCCTTGTGATATGTCATTGCGATACCCCCACATTGTGATATCAGGGGTTTTGTTCTTTCTCTTTATTATTGCTCTAGGAATGTCCTTGTGATATGTCATTGCGATACCCCCACATTGTGATATCTGGGGTTTTATTCTTTCTCTTTATTATTGCTCTAGGAATGTCCTTGTGATATGTCATTGCGATACCCCCACATTGTGATATCAGGGATTTTGTTGTTTCTCTTTATTATTGCTCTAGGAACGTCCTTGTGATATGTCAATGCGGTACCCCCACATTGTGATATCAGGAGTTTTGTTGTTTCTCTTTATTATTACACTAGGAATGTGTTATATAAGAATAAAGTGTGTTGATGATATTTGGGCTTGAACACAGATCGCCAGAGAGCAAGCACAGTTGATCTCATTTTGAAATAATTAGGTCATGTGATGACTAAATAAAAATATATATATTGGAATTGGCTGTGTCTAACCAAGTATTGTCCTAAGAATTTATTATTATTGTATCTGTAATTTACAGAGTCTCTCCTACAAACGAACATCCTTGTGATATGTCATTGCAGTAGCCCACATTGTGATATTGTAGGTTTCATTGATTCTTTTTACTATTGCTCTTGGAATGTCCTTGCGATTTGTCATAGCTGTAACTCAACATTGTGATATCATGGGTTTCAAGCATGCATTCTGGTAATTTCACAGTTTTATAAAAGCAATCAGTGTAAAATAATCGATTCTGCCCAAAGAACTCTTTTGTTCTGTGAACAACCAAGTTACCTGCAACTCCCAGATCAAGTATGATGTAGCAGACACAGAAAGAAAGCAACAAAATATCCTACAGAAGATAGTGAAGGAAAAACGAGAAGAAAAGCTGAAACATCAGCTGTAAGAAAACAGAATAAAAAAACAACATAAAAATAAGTTAATACCTTTTCTAAAAATGGTAACAGAAATGATTGCAATAAATGTCCATCAAAATTGTAAAGATATTCATTTATTCAGGTTATTTTAATGATGCCTATTTTAATACTTTCCAATATCAACTGTCATTATTTTAAAGTGATTCTAGCCGAACTGTGGGTCTGTAAGCCATGCCTGCCATGCTTGTCTTTCAGCATAGCATTCCTAATTTTGTGAGGAAAATAATATTTTATAAAATTTTGTTTCTTTTGCTTCATCTCACTTGTTCACTCACACTCTCTCTCACTCAAAAAGGTTTAAGGAAGTTGTGGAAATTTAAAGGGTTTTATCAGAGGATGAAAAGATTGACACAAATCTGAAGGTGTATCAGATACCCAGAGATGCATTCCAAAAGCAGAGTACTAAGAAATAGAAAAATTTCACTAGAAACAAGGAAAAGAGTACCCAGTTGTTACATGATATCTGTCCTCCTATATAGCAGTAAGTGCTGAACAATCTCCTCAAAGATGAAGAAGAGACTTGGAGCAACAGAAATATGGTTCTACAGAAGGTTGCTGAGGATACCACAGACTAAACATTTGAAAAATGTCAGAGTTTTAGAGAAAGTGGAAACAAAAAGAAAACTTATACTTAACACCAGTAATCCATTTTACAATTTTTAAAAACAAGGATTGCGTCATTCAGTGAGTGGTTAGTAGGTTAATGCTTTATTAAATCTGTTAGTGAAGTGACTTTGCCATAAATTACATTAATTTTACTGGTTTATTCTTTGTGTGACAACTTCTTTTTTCATATCAATTATACTGCATCATTTAATATATATATATATATATATATATATATATATATATATATATTTAAAAGAAAAACAGACCACTTTAAAGTACCATTATAATAATTTATTTCACCAGAGGCCTTTTAAAGGACGCCGGATCATCAGATAGCACTTCCACTTTTTTTTTGGGAAGTGCTATCTGATGATCCGGCATCCTTTAAAAGGCCTCTGGTGAAATAAATTATTATAATGGTACCTTAAAGTGGTCTGTTTTTCTTTTAAATATTAGCTCTGGAGGTACATTGAGCTCTCAGGATTTCATCCTCCTTGAGATTACCCATATGGATTATCAAGTTCTTTATAACTTAACTATATATATAAGTTTAATTAAATATATCCTACAACATGCATAACAAGAAGACTTACATTATATCTCTCTGACTATAGTTCAATTAGATCTCCTTTAGATACACAGGAGACCTGTCAAACTCCATCCATTTGTTGGTAATACAATCCACATCCACATTTGGTAATACAATCCTCATCCACATTTAAAAAAGGCTAAAAATAATGGAAGCATTATTAATAAAAAAATGAAGCCACCATTCAATAATATCAACTATGAACATAGCCACAATGTGCTGACTGATAAAACATTCCTATGACTGTTTGATCACATTTTCAGTCCATGGTATTCTCAGAATCCTTTTGTAGAACTACGTATCAATATTTTTAACCATTCTATATTCAGGCAGCAATCCTTTTTTTAACCCTGTATTAATCACCTTGAATTTCTGAAAAGACGAGACTCCCCTAATATTTGCCTCCCACAACATATGGGACACTCCCTATGCTGCACACACCTTCACTGAGTTAAGAGAGACAGAAAAAGAAACAACTTGCTAACTCAACTCCATGAGAGCACTTCTTTGTGACTGTTTGGTCTCACACTGTCCGCTGTTATAGACAAGCATATGGTTGCAAGAAAGAAATACGACAACAGCAGAAATAGATTTATGTGATTTATTTCAATAGGAATGTGTGGTTTTGGGACAGCTACCTTGTGGTATAGTTCATAAGTCGGCTGCTAGTACTTCCCCGTGTGACCACTTTTATGGCTTAACAGGCTCGAAAAACAACACGAGTATAATTAGGAGGGAAGCATGTTTATTGGTCAAAAAATAGAAACACTTTAAAATATTTTATTTTTTGACTAGCGTCGGGCTTATGTGTAAACAACGATAATGGTCATTTTGTGACAGGGCCTTGTCCTGTTCACATCTGGCTCTCGCTCTTGAGTATGTTAGTTTATTTGCCTGCAAATCAGCCGAGACATGTCTTATTCTATTTTATAACACCGCTGACCTGAGATGGAACAATTACATTGAATCAATAGCTTCATCTACTGCAAGGAAAGTTGGTTCTCTATGTTATGCCAGAAAGATTTTCTCACCCAAGTTCAAATCTATAAATCAACCATTTGCCTCACCCTTACATGGAATATTGATGTCATATATGGTTTGGAGCCCCACTGTTTGCTTTAGGGGCCTCAACAGAATCCAGAGATGCATATGCTATGTGGTGGGCCCTGATGTGGCATCTCATTTACAGTTGCTCTCTCACAGACGTGTCATCGCCTCCTTCTGTCTTTTCTACAAATGCTTTCATGGTAACTGGACACATGGCACAGTGGACAAACATGTTGGTTAGATCCAGTGACAGGACCCAAAGAGTGTGAGTTCAATACCTGGTTAAGGCAGTGGAAAACTTTCAGAGGGAAATTAACAGGAGATAACCGATAACTGACATCCATTAACCATGACACATGGAACTAGAACAGTCTACACCAGTGAGTGAAATAAAGGGTTAAGTTCGACATTCCAACCACCTGAAGAAGGCAGGAGCGTACAACAGCCAAAACGTGACAAATATGGCGACAAAGATGAGGACAATAGTCTGAATAATGTAAATAATACCTCATCTCAGAAATATAGACAGATGCTATTGGATGTACATTATACAAAAACAGAGCTAAATTTGAACATGAAGTGCATGGTTATTGTTTGTCTTTGGCAAGTAAAGATTTGCTGTGTCAGGCCTGCTTACTTACTGGTAAGATTTACAATTGTGAGATGTTTGCTTGGAGAGTGAAAGAGAAGTTGTTTTGGTTTTGTGGAAGTGAAAATAAAGGTGGGAAATCAAGAGAAATTTATGAAACGGTTGCATCAGGATTTATAGAAAAAGGAAGACATCTGCATTCACTCGGCGAAAATGAAGATAAATGAAGCACCTCTTTCGCAAGAATTGCAAAATGGAAATTATCCAAGAAAAATGGGGCTGAGTTTCGAAGTAAAAAGCAAAGAATTCCTCTTGTAGAAATCAGTAGAAATGTTTCTTTTTTGCATTCACAATTATTTTCTTATTCAGATCTTTTTCCTTTTTTTATCTTTTTAAATTCCTGTATTTTTTGGGGAGTTGTCATTTTTCCTGGCTTTTATTAGTTATTTATTATTATTATTATTATTTTATTTCCTTTGATTTCTGGTGTGTACACATTTTGTTCCGGGTCCCACCCAGAGACCTAAGGTTAGAAATGGCATCATGACATTTTCCACTAAGACAAAAAAAATAAAAAATAGTTTACATAGATAAAGCCCTTTGTAAGGTGTGGGCTGTACTTGTGAGAACAATTTTTTGTATTTCTTTAAGGCATGGGCTTACAGGAATCCCTTCAATTAGTCTACTGGAATCTTTTCCAACCAATCTGAGGGCTCCAACTATAACAGGGATAGTTGATGTTCCTATGTGCCACATTTTTGAGATTTCGATTTTAAAGGCCTTGTATTTTGATAGCTTTTTGAAGATCTTCAAAGATACATTGCAGTCTGCAGGGACTGCCATATCAATAAGGAGGCACTTTTTTGTTTGGGGTCTCTAATAACAATGTATGGGTGCTTGGCTTTGATTGTTTTTTCTGTGTGTATTGTGTAGTTCCATAAAATTGTAACAGGTCCTATCTCCGTAACCGGATCTGCGTGGTGCTGTTCATCATCATTATCATCATCATCACCATAATAATAATAATATTTATTTATTTTTATTATTATTTATTTTATCTTTTATTTATTTGTTTTTCCTTTCATTTTATGGCTTACAGCAACATCATGTTCAAACATCACTTTCCTTACGATTAATAAAGTTAAGCAGCAGTTAGTCTGGTCAGTACCTAGATGGGTGACCACATGTGAATACCAGGTGCTGTAAACTTGGATTTTTGTAATAGATAATGGCTCGGAATTGTTAATTGGAGAGCCGAGTTCCAGTTCCTAATTGGTTTGTTATATTACTTACATGCAAATACCTTTGGGAAAGGTATGAATCCATCTCTTCTCCTCCCAGTTATGGGTTAATTAGGAAGACTTGTATCACTGTAACCATTATTATTTTAAAAGAAATTCTTACAATGTAAAAATATTTTCTGGCTTTAAATAACCTACAATGTGTTGATAAGCCATAAAAAATTAATAAAATTTCATTTTGCTTCTTTTTCTCTGTTTTTCTATTTCTTTATTATCATTTCTTTCTCTTTCAACTCTTTTTCCTTTCTTTTTTCTCTTCTTTCATCCCTTTTCCTTTCTTTTTTCTCTTCTTTCATCTCTTTTTCCTTTCTTTTTTCTCTTCTTTCATCCCTTTTTCCTTTCTTTTTTCTCTTCTTTCATCTCTTTTTCCTTTCTTTTTTCTCTTCTTTCATCCCTTTTCCTTTCTTTTTTCTCTTCTTTCATCTCTTTTTCCTTTCTTTTTTCTCTTCTTTCATCTCTTTTTCCTTTCTTTTTTCTCTTCTTTCATCTCTTTTTCCTTTCTTTTTTCTCTTCTTTCATCCCTTTTCCTTTCTTTTTCTCTTCTTTCATCTCTTTTTCCTTTCTTTTTTCTCTTCTTTCATCTCTTTTTCCTTTCTTTTTTCTCTTCTTTCAACTCTTTTTCCTTTCTTTTTTCTCTTCTTTCATCCCTTTTTCCTTTCTTTTTTCTCTTCTTTCATCTCTTTTTCCTTTCTTTTTTCTCTTCTTTCATCCCTTTTTCCTTTCTTTTTCTCTTCTTTCATCTCTTTTTCCTTTCTTTTTTCTCTTCTTTCATCCCTTTTTCCTTTCTTTTTTCTCTTCTTTCATCCCTTTTCCTTTCTTTTTTCTCTTCTTTCATCTCTTTTTCCTTTCTTTTTTCTCTTCTTTCATCTCTTTTTCCTTTCTTTTTTCTCTTCTTTCATCCCTTTTTCCTTTCTTTTTCTCTTCTTTCATCTCTTTTTCCTTTCTTTTTTCTCTTCTTTCATCCCTTTTTCCTTTCTTTTTTCTCTTCTTTCATCTCTTTTTCCTTTCTTTTTTCTCTTCTTTCATCCCTTTTCCTTTCTTTTTCTCTTCTTTCATCTCTTTTTCCTTTCTTTTTTCTCTTCTTTCATCCCTTTTTCCTTTCTTTTTTCTCTTCTTTCATCTCTTTTTCCTTTCTTTTTTCTCTTCTTTCATCTCTTTCTTTATCTCCTTTTTTCATTGTTTTCCTTTTTTCTTTTTTGACATCTTTTTCTTTCTCCTCTTTCTCATTATCACCTCTCTTTTTCTTATTTTCTCCCGTTTTTCTTTTTCTTACTCTGTTTCATTTACTTCTTTTGTCTTTATCTTTTGTTTTTTATTTTGCTTTTTTCATTCTATTTTTACTTTTCTTCTGTTTTTCTCCTTTTCTTTCTCTTTTTTTGTTTCTCTTCTGTTTTGCCTTTCTCTTTTTCTACTCTTTTCTTTCTTTTTCTTTTCTTTCATTTTCATCTTTCTCCTTTTCTTTTTGCTTCTGTTTCCATTTACTTTTTGCTTCCTTTTTCTGCTTTGTTCCTCTCTTTTTCTCTTCTTTCTGCTTTCTATTTTTTTCTTATACTTTTTTCTTTCCTTTTTCATTCATTTTTTAATCATTTAGTTTTCTCAATTTTTAGCTCTCTTTAGCTTTTCCTTCTCTTTTTTTCTTCCTATCTTGAATTCTCTCTTCACTGCTTTCTTATTGGAAGAATTAAAATAATATACAACTTTTTTAAAAATGGCTGACTTAGAATATATTTAATGATATGGAAACAGAATCCACAGAGTTATCAAGAAAATAAATTTTGAGATTTTTTTTCTTTTTTATGCAAAGAAAATTATAGGAAACAAAAGAAAGAGAAAAAAAAATTGTATCCATGGCAACTGAGAAAACATTATGAAAATATACAAAATAAATGAAAATAACAGCATTAACAATAATAAAATATTGAAAGCCATTATGGAGATTTAAGTTATAATTTTAGAAAAATACTGCAAGTAATTGTTCATAATAATTTACATAAGTCATAAACTGTATTCAGAATAAGATAAGCAAAAATAAATTATTATTATAATCACCTACTGGTTTTAAATGTACTATAGAAACACATATATTAATCTGGAATCAGCTTTGTAAAAATTTTTGAAGTGGATTCCATATTTATTGCATTTCTACAGGTGGTTAGCAATGTTTACAAGAAATAAGCAATTTTTTCACAGTGGCTGCTGGAGAAGTTCTGACAGCTGCAGAGAACTCTATATTTATGGCATTGCCGCTTCTCATCTTAACTCTGTGATTCACTTCAGATAGAGGAACTACCTTGAAGAATTTATATCCCCATGCTTCCCTATTTGACAAACTGGCAATAGTTAATTCCAAAAGAGATGTGGGTATTTTTATCTGAATACTGGAACAAGGAATGTAATATTTATGATCTGAATGATATCAGCGTGGGCAACATAAAGGCAAAAGTATGTATACTTATCTTTCAAAGACTATGCAAAAGCATTTAATATAGCATTACACAAAGACCTATTTGAACTAATCATTTCATCCTAAGAAAGGCAATAAAGCCACTAAGATACAAGGAGGTTATTAAATGTAAGACAATATGAAAAAAACAAAAACATTATTAAGGTGGAAGAACAATGAAAGGACAATAATTAAGAAGACAGAAGATAACGATTGACATTGCATTTAAATTTTTGAAGATAAAGCAAGAAGCCAAAAGAGAGTTTCATAAGTGAGATTTGCAATAGAAGAAAATGTTAGCATAGAACCTTCGGGTACATCCAGCCATTTCAAGTGAAAAATGATGAGACCTTGCTGGTAATCGAGTACTGGGCATAAATTTATAAAGTTTAGGCACCAAAGAAGAAAGCTTATCAGAACAATGAAAATATTTATAGAAAAGGCACAAGGAAGCTACATTAAAGTGATGGAAAAGTGATTGAAGCTGAGATGCCAGATGAGGATCGATAATATTACTGATTCTTTTATCAATACACAGAGCAACATCATTTACCTAACTCAGAGTAAAACGAATAAAATTGCCTCTGAAGACAAGTTTTTTCACTCATACATAATTACAATCGAAAGAGCATTCTCTTTCATTTGTTTTTAAGTCTCAACTTTTTTTAACCTGTGCTGAAGAGATTTTATTACCACTTTCTGGCATGTTTTTTAAGAAAAGCAAATTTCTCTAATCCAATAACTATTAGAGCTCTTTCCAGTATTGATGGGGGTTTCCTTCCTAACCTTTTGTTTGAGGTAGTGTTGAAAATCAACTTCTTTACATTATTTGGACTATTGCCCACATCTTTGTCATCATATTTATTACAATGTTTCGGAAGTTGTACGCTCTGGACTTCTTCAGGTGGCTGGAATGTTGAACTGAACCCTTTATTTTTGTCACTGGGGTAGACTGTTCTGTTTCCACGTGTCATGTTTAATGGATGTCAGTTATCTTCTGTTAATTCCCCTCTTCAAGTTCTCCACTGCCTCAAGAACACATGGCACAGTGGATACAGTTGTTGGTTAGATCCAGTGACAGGACCCAAAGAGTGTGAGTTCAATACCTGGTTAAGGCAGTGGAGAACTTTCACTCCTCAAGTGATATGTGTTTTTTTTTTATTTGGCAAAGTTCTTTGTGCTTCTGCAGCATCAGCCTACAAAGTTCAAAGAAGTATGGCTCTTGCAAAGATCTATAGGCTTCATTTGCTCAAAGGCATTTTTAGTCATTGATCTTAGAAAGTCATTGTATACAGTTGACAGTTTAGATATTTCTGAATGACTTTGGCACCATTGATGACATTCATATGAATGTGGCAATCTAACAAGGCTATTTAAGAACATGACACAAAATTTTAGGATAATATCTTGGTATTTTTTTTTTTACAGTGACCTTCATCCTGTACAAAGCTCAAAGGTCACTTGAGATAGAGAGTTGCAGAGTAAGAGGAACAGCTTATAGAGATATGCATGGAAGATAATGATTAACCCTAGACTTGAACAGGTTAAGATTGTAGTGATATGGGAAGTAACCTCTTAGGAGCCAGTTCCACAAGGCAATGGTTCATGAGAAAAAGCTGTTTGAATAGAACTTACTTCTCACTGATGGAATATGGAAGGAATAAAGGTAGTTTGCTACAATGTGTGTGGCATGGCAGGTCTTAGCTGTGAAGGTTAAAGATGGTGGAACTAAGGTGTGTAGTTCATCTGAAAAGTTTCCATGAAACTGAACTGCTTGTGACATCTGTGAGAAAGGCATTGTGTGTGGAAAATATTGTGTCACCTACAAGGACATGGAGATGCTTTTGGGATCTATTGAGTGTGGAAAGACTGGACAACCCCTGCCCATATATGGCAGCAGTAACCCATTTTTAGCCTGATCTGGCTCTTGCAAAGGTAGAGGATAGCTGAGGAGTGGGGTACTTGCTGAAGTGGTGCAGGAAACCAACCATTTTTCCAGAATCTTTAGCCATGAATCCTATGTACAATGCTCCACTTGAGGTCTGGGCTGATTTTAAAACACAATAGGCAGTCAAGGCATGGGGTCTACCTGAGGGAACATCTGTTCATTGCAATTGGTGAACAGATGTTCCTGTTCAGGGTGTTGGAAAAAATGACTCCAAACACAGCCTTTTCTAAGTACAATTTCCTTATCTCTTATGCTAAATTTGTTATAACTGATCCATACAATGAGCTATTTGTTCTGTTTAGTTTTTATTGATTCCATATCCCACATTTTTATTCAGGGTAGATCCCATCACTGCCTTCATTCCAATTCTATATCATAGTATGTTTTGGAACACTTGGTAGAGAAAATAATAAAGAAACTTTATTCAGTAATAAAGTAAGCCAACAAATTCAAAAGAGAATTTGAAGTGGGTGCAAAAGTGAAGATAAACCACAATACCCCTCCTGCATTGGCAAAGAATCTAAAAAAGAAAACAAAATCAAATGCAATGTTCCAGTTGCAGAAACGATGGCAAGACAAGCCTCTTTATTGTCCATACTCTGCCTATACCAAATAAGCTGGTGTAGACAATCCACTGCCCATCAGTTTTTACGTAGGGCAGAGTTAAAAGCTGAAACTGAAGGTTTTATCTTTGCTGAACAGAACCAATACTTGTAAACTAGAAATTACCAATCTCACATACTGAAAAACTTTGTCAGGTTGCAATGTATTGGCACCCACTGATTATAAAAGCAAGCATGACAGATTGGGCCAATATGTGCATTAGAAAATATGCAACTTTTAGGGAAAGGAAACTGCTGGAAATTGGTATAGGTTACAGACATAGAACCTTTAACAATTTTATGGGGACTTTACACAAAGAATAATCAAAGCTAATCACCGAGACATCATGATTAGAGACTGCAAAAACAAAATATGCCTTCCTATTGACACGGCAGTCCCTGCAGACTGTAATGTATTTGGTACAAGATCTTAAAAAACTATCAAAGTACAAGGTTCTGATAGACTCATTAAAGGGATCCCTAGTAGCCCAAGCATTTAAGAAATACAAAACATTGTACTCACAACTACAGCCCACACCTTACAAAGGGCTTTATCTATGTAAAATGTGTATGATCTTAGTTTTTTCATCTTTTTTCCCAAAAAAAAATGCTTAGTGGAAAATGTCATAATGCCATCTCTGATCTTAAGTCTCTGGTTGGGACCTGGAAAGAAATGAGTATACACCAGAAATCAAAGGAAATAAATAAATTAATAAATAATAATAATAATAATAATAATAATAATAATAATAATAATACAAGCTCCTTGTTTCTGTTGCAGATGCCCGATCAGGTACATGTGTTTGTTCTAAACAAATATCTACCTGTGGTTTATACTGCAGCTCTGTCCAACCATTGATGGTTTAAAAAGTTTTCCATCAACCCATTTTCCCACTGAAGTGTTGGGTGAACTTGTGATATGGCTTACAGTCACTTTCCAAAAATGCCATATGCTAAAATCACTTCACCAGGCCAATAACATTAAGGTCACCTCCCTAGCAAATCAATCGTGCTGAGATTTGAACCCAGGTCTCATGGTTGGGAAAGCATTCTAGCCACTTGCCCAGGTGATACGCACACACATACACACAAACACATATCATTTATATGCCATGCCTGATACATGCTTAGGTGATCATGTATGTTTCAATACATGACTGATGAGGCAGATTTTTTTTCCCCACAGTAGGTTGCCATTTCTTTCTGTGGTAGACCAGTTGCCACCCAAGGCTGGTCTGTCCTACTATTTACCCATAACTGAGGGGGAGAAAAAACAGATTCATACTTTCCCAAGGGTATTAACACATATACAGGGTGAAAATAAATGAATGCAAGTTTTAAAACCATTATAATGCAAAGTAAGCAATTGTGAAACAACAAAATTTATTTTGAAAGAAATGGGTATTTAATGGGGTTTATAAAATTACAACAAATTTTCAATTGTTCTTCCATTTTGCTGTATAACGTTGTATGTTTGATCAGATTATTGACAGACTATCTGTAACTTAACGTATGTGCTCAGCTTCTAAGGAATGTCTCCCACTTAAAGAAATATTGTGCAGTGTCTTCATAATTTCAAACTTTTCTATCAGACAAGTAATTTTAGATAGAGCAAAAGGATCCGATTTTAAATTATTCCTTGTTTTATAAGCTCTCATCATTGCTGCTGCAGTCTGAGATTTGAATTTGTGAATTTTATAGGTATAACGTGTGTTCAAAAAGTATCCAACTTTAGTTTTTCCTGCTAAAACTAATGCTCTATGGGCAAAATCCTTTAGGTGCGAGGTGACACAACCTTTCCTATGCATGCATCAGTTCACAACTGTTGCACCTAAAGTACAGATCTGTAATGCATGCTCATTATATTTTCATTTTCATCCAAGATGATTGAATACATCAAGCAGAGATATTGCATCAAGTTTTGCCAAGAGCTTGGTGATACTCAAGCTGAAACCATTTAGAAGGTTCAGCAGTATTTTGGTGATGATGCCTTGGGCAAAACTCATATCAAGGAGTGGTACAAGTGCTTCAAATAGAACAGCCACAAGTCAAAACGAGGAGCCAATTGAAAAGCTTTGACAAATAGTCATAGAAGACCACTGTTTACCAATCCAAGAAATTCTTCATGAAGTAGGAATAATTACAGGATCAGGGCATTCCATTTTAACAAGGGATTTGCCGATGCAGAGAGTGACAGCAAAATTCAAGTGTTTGTTATGCTCAAATAATCCAAGCTTTCTTGGTCAAGAGCAACACACCACTTGCTTGATAGGCTCCCTATTCACCTGACTTGGTAATGTGTGACGTCTGGTTCTTCACCAAACTGTATACCTCACTGAATATGGAGCAATTTGTGTTCTGATAGGAAATTATAAGAAAAGAAGCAGTGTTGTTCTATAGCATTCCAGAGAAGCCATTTCAGGTGTGTTACCACCAGTGGCAGAACAGCCGGGAGAAATCTGTGAACTCCTACGGAGAGCATTTTAAAGGTGATTAAATAAAATTTGTGAAATGTACAAAATTGATTTTTATGCCTAAATGTCGGATACTTTTTGAACACACCTTGTATGTTGTACATATTTGTAAGTTGGATTTTGGTTTGAACTTTTAGAAAAATAGATGAAATTTTGTACTTGTTTAAACTTTTAATCAGATTATCTTCAAGGAGGTACAATGGAGTAATGGATAGCAGCTTAAATTGAGGAATTGGAGAGCTGAATTCAAATTCCAGTTAAATACATTACATTCACTTACGTGCTAATACACTTGGGAAAAGTATGGATCCTCTTCTTCTTTCCCTAGCTATGAGCAAATAGCAGGATGGACTGGGTACTATAGCCTTGGTTGGCAACTGGTCTATTGCAGAAAGAAATGGCAACCTACTGCAGGAAAAAATCTGCCTTGTCTGTCTTGTATTGAAAGATACATGATCGCCTCTGCGTGTATCATGCACGGAACATAACTGACTGACTGAACTATCTTCAAGTTACAATACCATAAGCTTTTAAAGAAGGTAATAGTAATGACAACAACAATAATAATTTTTTTTTTTTCAATTTTAGACATTATTTCTTTTTTTTTTTTTGAAAAATATTTGGATGCAGTACCATTTTTAAAAAAAATGACTATGTGTGTCAATATGTGATATGAATTATAAAAAGAATTAAACTTCAATTAATTATTTTTATTTTTATTTTTTTTTTCAGTCAGTGTGTTCTTGCACCTTCCTCAAACATACTAAATGTTAATTGTGTTGATCTTTGAGGTAATAAGTATACAGGGGTTGGTTGGTAAATTCGGCTGGTTGGCCAGCAGTCGTATTCTGATACACTTGCATTTTTATTTTGCCAAACAGCATGTCTACTTACCTTTATATCTTGTTCAACCTATGAACTTTTCAACCAAACCTCATATGTGTGGCTTTTTTAGCTATTTGATTTGAAGTTATCAAACCTGTTAATTAGCCCATTATCTTTAAATATATATTTCATGAATTTTTTTTCTTTAGAAAATTCTAATATTTTTTCTCTTTCCCTTCTTATTTCAGGTAAGTCCTTCCAAATCTTGATGTTTTTTATTTTCACATCAGTGAAATTGGTAAGAAAATTATTTTTCTTCTCAGAATTGATTTTGACCAGAATCAATAAATAATTCTTTTGTACTTGCTAATCATTATTTTGCTGAGATCTTTAGATATTTTTATATAGGGCAAAGTTTGCTGATAGATTTTTTGGGGTTTATACTTGAAAATGTTGTTGATTTGTTTTTATTTTATTCTGGGAAAACATTGTTGATTTCTTTTTAGGCTTTTTTCTTGAAAGATTTTGCTGAATTTTTCTTATATTTTTCTACTTGGAAAAATTTTGCTGATTTCATTTTGTGTTTATCTACTTGAAAAAATTTTGCTGATTTCTCACGGAAAATCTATCCCACAAAAATATTGCCGGACTCAATGTGAGGCGAGGCAAAAAAAATATTAACACAAAAAAATATAAAACAAATGACAACACATGTATTAACACAAGAATTACAATAAAAGAAAACATTTGAAGATTAATTACATAGAAAATATTTGAACTGAAGTAGTTGCATTTTTCTGTGTGTGTGCATAACAATCATTTGTGCATTGCAGTATGAAAGTCAGGAGAGAAAACCATGAAATGAATGTGCCCCAGTGAGAGGTACTTTACCCACATATGAACTTCATCTTATAGCCAGAGTTGAAAAGCTGGAAAAGAGACTAGGGAGAAAAATGCATGCTTTTTTATAGGCTTTTTAGAGACGTTTTTTTTAGCAAAGTCAAGATGATCACCACCCCCATATATATATTACAGTGAGTGATTAATGCACTGAGTGTGTTGTTTTTTAAAAGATCCATTTGCGTTCATGAGTACTTAGAATTTGTAGCCTTCAATATTTTATAAGATGAGGAGAAAGTTCATCCAATAGCCTAATTATTTCATATTCAGTGTGATATAGAAGGCTCGTTAAATATTTCAGAATAAAAAATGATTCATTCAAGCAAATCCAATGGAAGAAGATACCTAAAAACTCTATCACAAATCCAATTAAAAAGAATTTATCTAAGCTTAACAAAAAATTGGTTATAACTATTTTTTAAAAAGTAAGAGACTTAATAATACAAAACAAAATAAACTAAAATTTGAAGAAGGAATTTATTCCATATCCTTTAAATGCAATGTTTGCCACAAGTAATACACAGGAGAAATCTTGAGGAATTCAAATAAAATATATGAACACAAAGGTGATCTTTTAATAAAAACACACACTCAATTCTAGTTCTTGCTTATGGAATATTTTTATTTACCTAACAAAAGTCTGGGTATATAAAACAAAGAGTGTAGTGTATTATAGCAATTCAACACTATAAAATAAGAAACAATTTAATGCCCATTGTACCTATATATTTATTTAAAAAAACTTTAGAATCAAGGGCTTGGCTCATAAAACTAAGTGTAGTGTATTATTATAACACGGCTGTTCTGGCTTGATGCAGAGTCCTTCCCATTCTTCATAATGGTTATCTGTTGACTGCAGTGAAGATTGAGTTTTCGTCTGTACTTAAGCACTGTATCAAGTTGTAGCAGAACAGCACTACAAAAAGGACTAAGAAGGCTTCTACTGGTGAAAATATAATTATAACAAATAATGAAGAGGGCAGCTGGGTTAATTTTCATTTGGTTTATATAATCATTGATGCGACAAAATTAACCCTTTCTGTTAAACTTTCTATACTGTACCTCCTCTTTCTAAAACTTGGAGTGGGTTAAACATAAATAAGGAATTAGGTTGGGAATTCTGCTGTCAGCAGGTTATGTGGGGTTCAGCAGCTCCTTGTTTGCTGCTCTTAGTCTTATCTATGTCCTTTGCTCCAACTGCCGGCTTTAACTAAGTTCAGTTTATATGTATTTTGTCCAACTCCTACTGCACCTTGAAACTCACTGATTATTCATTAATTATTTATTTTCATTGACTCTCAAACAAAGCAGTCAGCTATTTCAAAACAATAAACTTTGTCTTCACATTCCTTTTTTTTCCAATTGGCCGTGCCATAATTGAAATTTTCGTGTTAACAATTTTTTGTGTTAATTTATTTTAAATTGTCAAAGAAATCTCTTTGTGGATTTCCCAATATGATGCAAATAATTTCCTGCCTTGTTGCATGTTTACAAAACCCAGCTTTGCAAATTATATTGTCTTTACCCAAATTCACTCCCTGGCCATCAATGATCTTCAAATACTAAAACAGTCAACTATTCAAAACAATGACTTTTCCTGATAACTTTTTGCACTTTGAAATTGATTTCAAATGACAAGAATTTTCTCTGCTTGTTTTAGTTTATATTTTCACCAAACCATATTTTGCACTCAACATTCCATTTACTGTTTCTGCTTATCAGAAAGAAAAAAAAATCATTTCTATCTTTATTTCCTTGCTTCATATTTCAACTCATGTTTTTACCTTTAACATATTTGCAACCCTTCCAATTCTCTAATCGTATATGAGGTTTTCACATGAACACTAATTTCATACTACCAGTGCCACAATACTGTCACATTATGTCAATTCAGTACTATAAAATTAACAATCAATTTGATGTTTATTTTACTTGTATTTTTATTTAAGAAAGCTTTAGAATCGAGGGCTTGGCTCATAAAACTAAAAGTGTTGTGTATTATGGAAATTCAACACTATAAATTAACAATCAGCTTGATGTTTATTTTACTTGTATTTTTATTTAAGAAAGCTTTAGAATCGAGGGCTTGGCTCATAAAACTAAAAGTGTTGTGTATTATGGAAATTCAACACTATAAATTAACAATCAGCTTGATGTTTATTTTACTTGTATTTTTATTTAAGAAAGCTTTAGAATCGAGGGCTTGGCTCATAAAACTAAAAGTGTTGTGTATTATGGAAATTCAACACTATAAATTAACAATCAGCTTGATGTTTATTTTACTTGTATTTTTTTATTTAAGAAAGCTTTAGAATCGAGGGCTTGGCTCATAAAACTAAAAGTGTTGTGTATTATGGAAATTCAACACTATAAATTAACAATCAGCTTGATGTTTATTTTACTTGTATTTTTATTTAAGAAAGCTTTAGAATCGAGGGCTTGGCTCATAAAACTAAAAGTGTTGTGTATTATGGAAATTCAACACTATAAATTAACAATCAGCTTGATGTTTATTTTACTTGTATTTTTATTTAAGAAAGCTTTAGAATCGAGGGCTTGGCTCATAAAACTAAAAGTGTTGTGTATTATGGAAATTCAACACTATAAATTAACAATCAGCTTGATGTTTATTTTACTTGTATTTTTTTTATTTAAGAAAGCTTTAGAATCGAGGGCTTGGCTCATAAAACTAAAAGTGTTGTGTATTATGGAAATTCAACACTATAAATTAACAATCAGCTTGATGTTTATTTTTTTACTTGTATTTTTATTTAAGAAAGCTTTAGAATCGAGGGCTTGGCTCATAAAACTAAAAGTGTTGTGTATTATGGAAATTCAACACTATAAATTAACAATCAGCTTGATGTTTATTTTACTTGTATTTTTATTTAAGAAAGCTTTAGAATCGAGGGCTTGGCTCATAAAACTAAAGTGTTGTGTATTACGGCAATTCAACACTATAAAATTAACAATTTGATGCTTATTTTACTTGTATGTTCATTTAAGGAAGCTTTAGAATCATGTATGTTTACAGTGATCTATAATGGTGTTAGTAATCATATTGTCATGAAGCTGATTGTCCAAAGTACGCATTCTCCTGTTTGAGTCTATAGATCCAGATAATTCTCATTGTGTGATTTCTACATAAATGTTTATATCGTTTCTTCTTATTTTATATTTCTATGTGAGTTTAACTTTCATTGTAAATCTTTTGAATATAGTACACTGTTTATTATTTGTTTCATTGTTTTATTTCCATTCTTACTTTTTAAAATCAATTATTTGAATCCCAGTTTCAATATTAGCATTTATTATTAACTCTTCTTACCACTGTAGCCTGCAGCTACTTTCTTGTTTATATAAAGAAATGCAATGACCTTTGTTATTTGCTGAACTCATTCTTTATCCATTATTCAGTGATTGCTGTTTCAAATCAGAAATAGAGAGAAAAAAAAAAGCTAATTTTGAAGTGCTCTTTTTCATTTGATGCTTTCTTTAAGTACAAGTTTTTTTTTCTCTTCAATGATTGGATCTTTTTTAACCTCAATAAAAGATTTGGAGAACGACAATATTTCAGCTAGACTTTCAGTATTTTTCTTCTTCAACATTCTTATTACAAGCATGTTGCACTGACATTCCCTGGTGCAACTTATTACTATTTGTGCCAGGTCCCTTCATGACGTTAGTGATCCTGGATCTCCACAACTTCTTGCTTTTTGTAGATATGAGTAAGGTTTGTTTTTATGCTATCCCTCATCGTCCTTGTTCTGCTAATCATTTGCACAAGATAATTAGGTAGCTTATGCACTTTTTTTGCTCTATCCCTCTTGCCTTCTGTATGTCCTGGGAGTGACAAATTCTCCAAGCCCTCTTTCCTCATTATGTGCCCTCAAAATTTCAATTGTCTCTTTATGATTCTATATGTGTCCTTTTTGTTTCCATTTTTCATAATACATCCTCATTATTTATATAGTATTCTCAGCATCCTTCTGTAGGACCACATTTTTGTTGCCTCAAGTCTCTTCTTTGTGTGTGAAGATATTGTAAATTGAACATTTTAATATTAAAGTTCACCCAATACACTCAAGGTGGTCATTACTATTAAAATCATTATAATTAATGAGGTGTGTGATGTGAACACCAAAGAATAAAATTAACTGGAACAAATACTATGAAAATATTTATAGAAAAGGCACAGGGAAGCTACATTACAGTGATGGGAAAGGGACTGAAACTAAGATGCCTGATTAGGACTGATAACATTGCAGATACATCGAGTATTTTATCAAGAATCAATAAATATATAGCAGAAGCACCTGGCCAGATGTGGCAGCAATATTCAATGCATGTATGGATGGTAGACTTATAAATGTGTGAGATAGTTTCTGGTTTGGTTTGTTTTGTTTTATGGCATATCAACCTCAATGGGTTATTTAATGTCAACAAGATTTTTATGGCTGGCAATATTTTTTTTTTTTTAAATGTATTGCTGGTAATTTTTTTTTTTTTCCAAAAATGTATTGCTGGTAAAAATTCTTCCAAAAATGTATTGCTGGTATTAAAACCAGTTTTTATACTTTCATAGTGTTTTGACCATTTTTTTGGAAGTAACTATTTGCCCATAGCTGGGACCCTGACAGGTGCTACCACCCCAGGTCAGGGTGGACCTGGGAACACCAACAATTAAAAGGTGGTTCCATGCTCCTCAAAACCTCCTGATCAAAGGCCTTGCTGTTGGATTTAGTTTATTGTGTTACCCTGGATGTAGATGTAGTTTATCATCATGCCCAGGATGGGACAGATTCTGGTGAGAAAAATTATCTAGAACAATGCTGTGAATCAACTATCCTAGCATATATATATATATATATATATATATATATATATATATATATATATATATATGTGTGTGTGTGTGATATTGTGTGTTTGAATGTGTGCTGATTTAGAAAGATATATATAGAAAGAAACCCAAATGACCAATACCATGGAAATGAGGTATCAAAAAAAAAAGGAAGGAAGAAAAAGACACTTTCAAAAAGGAAACTGTGAAATTGAGAGAACAAGAAAATGAGAAAAAGAAGACATGAGAAAGGTAAATGCTGACTACCAGTGAAAGATATAAAGAGAGGGTTAGAGAGAGAGAAAAAAAAAGAGAACCATGGTTTCTGTGAAAGAGAGGGCTCAAGAAATCACAATTGAAAAAATGCATGCTGCTCAAATGAGAGATTTGGAGAGATAGATATATAGAGAAAATGAGAGAGAGAAAAAAAAAAGGGAAATATATATGCTAACTATGAAAGTGATAGATTAAGAAAGATATAGAGAGAGGATTAGGGGGAGAGAAAAGAGGAAGACGATTACTGTGAAAGTGAGGGATCAAGAAAAATAGAACAAGACAGAAGACAATTGAAAAAATGCATACTCTTCAAATGAGAGATCAACAGATATTGATACAAAGAGAGAATGATATAGAGAAGGATGAATGCTATGAAAGTGATAGATTAAGAAAGATATGGTGAGTGGATTAGAGGGAGAGAGGGAGAAAAAGGAAAGACAATTGCCATGAAAAAGGCAGGATCAAGTAAGATCTAGGAGGAGAGAAGAAAATTGAAAAAAATATGTATGCTGCTTAAACAAGAGATCAGGAGAGATAGATATATAGAATAAGAGAGAAATAATATATATATATATATATATATATATATATATATATATATATTATAAATTGATTTATTTAAAATATGGTTTATAATATTAATGCTCTGTAAATTTAAATTGAGCACTATTTTGTAAAAATAAAAATATCTATAAGAACACCGGATTATATATCTTACTGTTCTTTCTTTTTATTTATATATAAATATATATATATATATATATATATATATATATGTGTGTGTGTGTGTGTGTGTGTGTGTGTGCTGACTGTGAAGGTGATAGATTAAGAAAGATTTAGAGAGTGGATTAGGGAGAGAGGATAGAGAAAGACAATTGCCATAAAAGGGATCAAGAAAGATAGAATGAAAGAAAAGACAATTGAAAAAAATGCATGTTGTCCAAATGAGAGATCAGCTGAGATAGATATAAAAAGAGTATGATAGAGAGAAGACAGACAAATGATAAATGCAATGAAAGTGATAGACTGAGAAAGATATAGAGAGCGAATTAGAGAGAAAGAGAGAGAGAAAAGAGAGAAACACAATTATCATGAATGAAGGATCAAGAAAGATATAATAAAAAATAAGACAATTGAGAAAAGAGAGATCAAGAGAAATAAGAGTTAGAAAAAGAGAATTGAAATCAAGGAAATAAAACACATCTTTCTGACATAACTGATTTATTGCTGACATTTTTCTGAGAAGTTTTCAGAATGTCTGTGTTCTCGAGATAAAGAAATTTTGCTCAAGAGGACATTTTTTTTTTTTCACTGAGTATATAGGGATTAGGGATCGGGCAGTGTTGGTTACAGATCTCCAGGAAAATTTCTATCAACAATAGTAAATGCAACTTTGGTATTAGTGTAAACAATAAAAGTCTTGAGGAAAGCAAAGTTGTAGTAGATCAGTAGAAATGGTAAATTCAATGAGACGGAAGTATCTCTTTGGCTGCATTTTGTCTGTGGAAGGAATGGTGATTGGGGATGGAGATACTGGTTGCAATGTCCTCTCATAGAAAAGTAACTTTAAACATAACAGAGAGAGAGAGAGAGAGAGAGAGAGTTGTATTTATCCAAAGATTTCATTTACTGTCATGACTGCTTTTAAGGGAATGGCATTGATATATATTAATGTTTTCTGTCATTTAAAACATGTGAACACTGGAAAAAGCATTCTAGTATTTTACAAGTATGCAAATATAAATGCCTGAATCAGATCTTTTTTATACTTCTTATATAATACTTCATGACAATTAAATTAATTACATACATACTTCTAAAAATTTACAGAAAAATAAAGAATATTGAATACCAACCAATGTACCCACATTTTTGTTCTGTGCAGATTTGCATTGTCATAGAGGAAAGCATTTCCTTTAATCCACTGTGTATGCTGCCATTGCCAACACAAAAAAAATGCTGTATAGTAAAGTATGTTCATACACTCTGAATTTATGATTAGTACTTAGAATTCATTGGCACTGCTTAAATTGACTGGTCCACTCATAAAAAGAATAGGGAGAATTTGGGGGGAATGAATAATACTGTGGAATAGAATTAAGCCTTCCTCAAGACACATCATTTGTCAGAATTAAAAGAAATATTGTTTTTTTTTTAAATTTAGAATGCTAGTTCCTGTGCATAATATAAATTGTCAAATCAATCCCTAGCTTCATAAAGAGTTATCTGTACTTTGTTTTTATTTACAAATGTAAAGTTTGAAACTTAGACAAAGGCAATTTATCAATGTCAGAAATCAATGCCCAAAATGTATTCTGACCAATTCTCACCATCCTGGCCTAGCCTCTGCATTCTGTAACAGCCTATATGTACATGTATAGGTTCATCTCATAAAAAAGGCCTTGTGTCACATCTTGCCTCAGAAATGAGGCCAGGTTAAAAAATCTAATGGCTTTAAAGATGCCATATGTAATGATTAAACTGTGAGATAACATTAGGTTGAATTATAAATAACTTCCGCTTTTTTGGTTATCACCTATACTTCAAAATTATCTCATTGTAATAGCTGTGAATACTGGATGATTTTGGGCCCAGTTATGTTCTGTGTTATCACTGGCTTCAGTCTTTCAGACCTGAATACTACTTCATAGACTGTATCAAGGAAAGTTTTTTGTTTTTGTTTTATTATGTGAAAGGATAAATATTGTAGCATCTATTCTAGGAGGTAGTAGTAGGAAGAACTTTAGAGGAATGTATGCTCACTTATTGGCTTGTCATTCTGCCATGTGCATCCTAGCCTCTCTATGGAATCTGTGTGTGGAAAGCATGTCAACCTTTGAAAATTCTTGTAGCCCTCTTCTGACTTTGCACTGTTTTGGTTTTATATCCATAAATTAAACAATGGCAATCCATCCCAGTCAGAATATGATTTAATGATATGTAATTTTATGTAATAAATAAACTTTGAAATAACATTAGGTTGAGTTATAAATAATTTCCGTTTTTTGCTTATCAACTTTATTCTTCAAAAAATCAAGTACAATTATATATTTATCATTATTTGCATTCACTTATTGTCACTTATCAGATAGATCTTTGATACCTTTTGAGTAAAATTCTGCAGGTTTTGAAGTGAAAAGATTTTCAATAAAATTTTGAATCTGGTTTTCATTAGAGAAAATTTTCTTCATCAAAGAGTTTTGCAATCAAAAAAGGTAATAATTGGTTGGTGCAAGGTCAGGTGAATATTGTTGGTAAGTAGATTTTAAGATTTTTTCCTGCGTTATTCTTTTTGTATACAGTCTTACATTGTTATGGAGAAGATCATCTTCCTACTGATGAGCACAGGACACTTTACAATCAAATTTTTATGGACATGTTGCAGCTTCTGGAATTATAAATGTGTATGTAACGCATTTTTCATCACCTGTTATGGTATATTTAAGGAACAATTCATCATTATAATTAGTTGCTAGAAATAGAAATAAGTTATGACTTAACATAATAGTACTATGGTATAGGGTATCAGTAAAGGTGAAGACTTTTTGACCTTAGAAAAAAGAATAGAATATATTCTCACTGGAATTATTAGGTTGAGTCATAAATAATTACCAATTTTGTTTATCAACTTTATTCTTCAAAAAATAAAGTACAATTATATTTTATTCAATTATATATTCACCATTATTTGCAGTGACTTATTGCCACTTAGATAGATGTTTGACACCTTTTGAGTAAAATTCCAAAGGGTTTCATGCGACAAATCTTTTCATAAATGCTTGAATATGGTTTTCATGAGAAAAGGTTTCTCTCAAGAAAGCGTTTGGCAGTGATCAAAAAAAGTAATAAACGGTTGATGCAATGTCAGGTGAATATTTTCCACCCTTTCTTATGGATGAAACGTCACAAAACTCTCACTTCTCTAGTGATATTTCCATGTAGAGTTCTCAGACAAACAATATTCCTTAGATCCACCAGGTCTTTCATGAATAAGACCAGCCATGCCATGAACATTTTTGTGAATCACCCCAATTCCATTCATATTCTGTTGGTGAGTTGTAAGTTTCACTCAAGTGGCTGCTTTGTAGAACTGACTCCTAAGAGGATGCTTCCCTGATCATTATAATATTGGCCTATTCAAATCTTGGTTCAACTCTTATCTTGCCCACATAAACTGTGTTTCTTACACTGTTACCCTCAAACTCAAGTGGCTTTTGGGCTTTGTACAGGGTGAACATGATTGTAAAAAAAAAGGTTATGGTGATATATTTGTCATTATAAATGTTTCCCAAAAGCAGAAACTACTTATGATACAGCCAAATACCAACTTTTTGTCACTCATCAGAATTTGTTTCAAAACCAGAATATCAACTTTGGATTGATTTTCCCTAAAAAAGAGGAGTTTGTCTGCCTGGAATTGCACATAACAAAGGCTGAAGAACAGATCAACTATAACACATTATTTGCTGTGTTAATGAACCTTATTAAAGTTATAGACAAAAAATCATTTCTTCTTTTTAGAGATCTTCTTTGTACATTTCAGTCTTCCATACCCAACATTCTTTTTGAGAGATTGAACCCTCAATGTTTTTATTCAGTGTTCATTTGTGAATTAAATTTTTAATGAGGTAATCTATTTCTTGCAGTTGTTGTAAACTAATGTCCTCTTTTAGTGACTCAAACAAACACACATTGCCACTTTTAGGATGTCAACAAATACCTGTCGTCACTTTCGTAATGCTCTTTGTAGCAGAGACTTTTTATAACTATAGTACACCATTGAACAATGTTGGTGTCAGTTGCCTTCGAATAACACTCACACTAATAGTACTTGCTCGATAATACTCACTCAAATAGTAATTTGTATAGAGAAATAGTACAGAGAAGAGAAATGTGATGCGTATCGTAATATAGACAGAATAAGAATGTGATTGTTACTTGTCAGTTACTTCTTCCATATATGCATTTCCTCTGTGGTCATGTGGTCTACTTAATTCAATAATGGGATCGCCTGTGTTTGCTCACTGGTGATCTATGTTCAAACTCAAGTGTCGGCAGCAACACTTTATTCCTATATAACACCTCTTAAATTCTGTTTTTTTTATTGTTCTTGCTCATTAATAATGTTTTTCTTATATTCTTTCCCACTGCATTACTCTCTGCATATTAGTGGCTTTGTTGCCTTGCTTGGGGTGATATTATTAAAAAAAAACAAAAAAAACGAACAAACTTTCTCTAGTTTCAAATTTTAGGTTCTTTGTTTTAACTAATTCTGAATTTTAGGTCATTTGCTTTCACTAATTCTGAATTACTGCACTCAATCTAATTGGGAATAATCTTTGTTTGAATCAGCCATGTATATATATATATATATATATATATATATATGAGGCGGTCTCTCATTGGTTAATTAAACCACATAGGTTTAGAAAAAGCTAACCATGAGAAGTGTCTGGAGTGAAGAATTACATGGAATTATAACATTATCAAAATATCATAATTCGTAAGGGAAGTTTTGAAAATATAATCTAGGTGACAAAAGGCCCTTTATGTGCTGAGAGAGAGGTGCAGTATGTCCAGAGCAGGGTACCACGGGCCTTATGGAGTTCACAGACCCCATATGAATATGTTTGCAACCAGGGAGCTAAGGTTCTCCAAAGCTGAAATCAGTTGGTAATTTTGAGTGATAGGAATTTTGAAAGACAGATGGGGTACAGGGAGGCAAGATGTTATATGTATTACAAACATTCCTGTTTATTAAGTCAGTCAGTTATGTGCCTATACATGATACATGTGTAGGCAATCATGTATCTTTTGATACATGACTAACAAGTCAGATTTCTTTCCCATTTCTTTCTACAGTAGACCAGTTGCCATCCAAGGCTATAGAACCCAGTCTGTCCTGCTCTTTAGCCAAAGCTTGTGGGGGAAGAAGAATTCATACCTTTCCCAAGGGTATTATCATGTAAGTAAAAGTAATGGATTCGATTGGAATTCAAACTCAGCTCTCTGATTCCTCAATCTGAGCCACTATCCATTACTCCAACGTACCTCCCCTTTCACTATTACTTCATTAAATTAAGTAAGAATACACGACTGACGAGGCAGATATTTTTTCCCACAGTAGGTTGCCATTTCTTTCTGTAGTAGACCAGTTGCCATCCAAGGCTATAGAACCCGGTCTGTCCTGCTATTTACTCATAGCTGAGAGGAGAAGAAGATTCATACCTTTACCAAGGGTATTAGCATGTAAGTGAATGTAATGGATACAAATGGAATTTGAACTCAGCTCTCCGATTCCTCAATCTGTGTCGCTATCCATTACTCCATCGTGTCTACAATCTTTAAAAAAAAGCAAAATTTATGTGTAATTTCTCAAATGCAGACACAATCAGGAACCTTATTCCCTTTTGCCACAAAATACAGATTCAGTTCTCCATTGCAATTTTTCTTTTCTTTGATACTGTCAACATTTTTCATTGTTTTTTTGTTTTGTTTAAATTATGTAATTGTGAAAGTTATCTTTTTTGCTTGAAATTTCAGTTTATTTTATTATTCTTCTCTGTAATCTCTTTCAAACACAATATTCTGTGTTAGTTGCCTTTTACCTCATGTAACTCTCCATCCCAATATAAGATCAGATGTATTCCTCCACTGTGAAAAAATTTTTCACCTTATATATATATAAACTTGTATAATGTATTTAAAAATTCAATACTTATTTCTACTTTTAGTAATATGAGTTGTCAAATGTAATTCTTGTTATATTATTAAAGAAACGAAAATTTATACTTTCTTATCATTGGTGGTATGGAGATGAAGTTTTCTTCCTTTCCTTGAAGAAGAACTAGAACAGACCCCACTGACATTAAAAATGATTGACTGTCTGTTTGCAATTGGTGGGTTGGTCAAATTCAATACTGCTACAGTCAAAATATGAAAGAGTCAAGAGATAATTATTAAACATTAAAATCTGAGGAAAATATTAATCATGATAATGGTTCCCAGACTGGTACGTCATGTTTAAGAATCCTACTCTATGTGATATTTCTCCAATATAAAACATACTTAAGAGAGATATAAAATGAACCCCTCCCTATACTTTATATTGTCTGTTTAACTGCCACTCTCAACCCCCTCTATTAAATTACAAAAATTACACTACCCACCAATTTCTAATCCCATTTTTCCTCTCAATTCGTTGTTGGAAGTTTTACCTGATGATCCTGAATCCTTAAAAAAGGATTTTGGGCGAAATAAATTATCGTAATGGTACCTTAAAGTGGTTTGTTTTTCATTACATTTTATATATATATATATATATATATATATATATGTGTCATCCACATATTCAGGCTGGGATCGAAACCTGACCGATTAAACAAACATTAGGCAGCCATAGTGCTCAATTCATTTGATGAAGAGTGTTGCTCTCTCTCTCTCTCTATATATATATATATATATATATATATATATCTATATATATATATATATATATATATATAGACATACTTCCACTTGCCTGAGGAGACCTTATGGTGAAGACCTGGGTAGTGAGGTTGGTTGGCATTTTAGCCTTTTCTTAAATATCTTAGCTTTACATATTCGATTTTAAATTTTGTATTGAACACTTTTTTGTTGTCTATACCTTTTAGGAGTGGCTGTTTTCAGTCTTTCTTTTACTTTTCTATCCATATATATATATATATACATATATTTATATATATTAGTGGCAAAGGGTGACTTGTTCCAGGGCATGCAGTTGTGAATATTTTGTCATATACTACATACCATAATATTTCATCATTTACTGTTTGTCAATCAACTCTACAAACTACCTGCTACTTCAACAGCTGTGTAAGAAAATGAGACACCCCGCCTCATGAAAAAAATGTTTATCACTGCTTTTTAAGAAAAAAGTAAGTAATTCTGGTTTAATCTTGTTCACTATTCATCAAATTAACAGTTTCTGTTTTAATGAGATGTAGACATTTTAATGTAAATTTTAAAAAAATGTTTCAATAAGTTTCTTATTGCTTGACAACAGATGTCAGAAATATTATGGTAGACCATATATGATAAAATATTTATGATTACACGATCTGGATCCAAGTCACCCTTCACCACTAATATACATATATATTTGTTCCATATATATATATATATATATATATATATATATATAATGAAAAACAGACCACTTTAAGGTACCATTACAATAATTTATTTCACCAAAATCCTTTTAAAGGACTTCAGATCATATATATATATATATATATATTTGTTCCATATATATATATATATATATATATGTACCACTTTATAGCATAAAGAATTGGTTCTAGTGTCAGAGTTACTGTTAGTCCAGACCCCTGGCTATCCCAGTTAGTTCAGTCGGAACAGGATGAGTGATAAGTGACCAGTACTTATAAAAATTTAGTATAGGAGAGAAACATAGTAGTAGTTTTGGTCCCTATCTTTTTTAACCTAAAAAGTTGAGTCATGTTCTTAAATAGTCTTGTCAGATCAAGGCTTTCATCTGGATATCATACATGGAGTGAAATTTCAGATGCCATCTTTCTTCAGTCACCCTGAATCCTGTTCATTTTATTATAGCCTTTCTCTGCAGTAACATTTTCTAAGTTTTATTCACTCTCAGTAACCCCTTGCATCTTAGTGACTTCCATGAGGTGAAGTAATTAAATATATATATATATATATATATATATATATATATATATATATATATATATATATATTCAGAAAATATCAGCAATATAAGAAAAGAGAAAAAATTATTTTGTCCATTGTGTGCAGTGGTGTGTTCATGAATTTACAGATATTGTAATCAGAATTGTCTGAAGAAATCAGTGTTTCTTTTGGTATTCTGTGAGAGGAATATATCGAGTGTCTCTTGTTGTTGGCATCAAACCAATTCCATTCTGAAAAAATTGTACCAAGAGAAAGGAGGTTAGAAAGCCATTATTCGTACAGCATTCTGTATTTGCAAGAACTGATTGGAATGCAATAAGAAGTAATGCTTAAAATAAAATGCTCTGTATATTCCATTGTATTAAGTACTACGATCTGTGAAATGAATCTTAATGAGGGTTTTTTTATATCAACGCTTCCAGACTTGATATTTGATATCAATAAATTTGGCACAAGGTTTTATTAGAAAAGAACTTTGTAAAGATCAAACTTTGTACCAGTGGTTTGTGAGATCAGGAAGCTAATCACTGTTGATATCTGTTTATATTCATCTGTGAATTTTGCCTCTGAGTTGATTCCCTTCATAATAATCTCTTTTATAAATGTCACTGGCAGCTAATTTATATTTTTTTAAAATCATTTTACCACCAAGCAATGCAATAACACCACTAAGATGCAGGGGGTTATTAAGTATAAAAGAGAAGGAGAAAGAGAAAGGACAATAAAAGAATAAGTTTCAGGAAGACAACAGAATGCCGATTGATGCCACATTTAAATTTTTTAAAGATCCTAAATGGCAAGGAATCAAGAGACTGGAAGAGATTTCTACAAGCAAGAAGTGAAAAGAAATTATCAAAAGAGAACTTTCAGTTATATCTAGCTATTTCAACAGTAAAACCTAATTGCCAATCTAGTAGTACACTTGAATTCATGTGGTCAAAGTACCAAGGCGGAAAGCTCATTAGAATAATTGCCATGAAAATATTTATAGTAAAAACAGAGAGAAGCCATATCACAGTAGTGGGAAAGTTTCTGAAGTCAACATGCCAGGTCATGACTAATAATATTACAAACTGTTCAGTGAATTTTGTTGAGAATCTCACGATAAGTAGCAGGAGCACCAAACCAGATATGGCAGCAATATTCAATGCACAGATGAATGATAGATTTATAAATATACAAGAATGATTTTGCTGAGAAAAAAATTATCTGGCTTGACACTGTGAACCAACTTTTCTAGCAGCTGAACTAGCAATTGATTCAATGGCATTTGTGGTGATGAGTGGTTGGCCAATCATAGCTAGCCTCATTGTTATAAAAATGTACTACCTTATGGTAAAAGGCATGAAATACAAACTCAGGAAGTCTGAAAGGCATTCCAGGTAGAACTTCTCTTTCTTTCAGTTAATCCCTAGTACCTAAGACATTCCCTGGTTGTACTATTTTGGCCTTTGCTCCTTTTATACCATACCTATGACCATAATGGGTATGTCCCAATCCTTATAAATACAGTGGAATATACTCTATGTTGATTCACTATAGTCTTCCACAGTGTGCTTGTCAAACTCTCTGCCTCCGTGTAGAGAGGAACCCAGATAAGGCTATTCCAAAAGGCACAGTCTCATCTGGGGTAGTAGACAGCTACCCAACCCCATCTTTACGGGGTTTACAGGGAATTTTTGACCAAGCCTATGGGCTTGGATACCCCACAATAAACTCGGCCTTGTGCCACATCCGACCACATGGGGCAGTTAGTGAATATCTTCACTGTAGTCTTCTATAGTATGCTTGTCAAACTCTCTGCCTCTAAACAGAGAGAAACCCAGACGAGGCTATATCGAAGGGCACAGCTTTTTCTGGGGAGGTAGACAACTACCCAACCCTGTGTATACGGGTTCTACAGGGAATTTTTGCCCAAGCCTATGGACTCGGTTCACCCCACATTACTGGCAAATCTTGGATGTTGTTCTTGTAAATATTATCATTCCATTTCCAAACTTTTATTCTGGTTATTCTTATTCAGTAACCTTTTTTCTAGTTTACAGCAACTCCCAAGTATGCATGGGACTGTAGACTACACCTTGTGCCACTTCTTTTAGCCTTTGCCTAAAGAGGCAGTATCTTCAAGGCAGGTAATGATTTGTATTCAGAGTTTTCTTCTCCTAGACTGGTTGCATCCAAGACTATAGGACCTAGTCTGTCCTGCTATTTTATCCATAGCTGGGGAGAGAAAAAGCTTGATTTATACCTGTCCCAAGGGCATTAGCACATAAATGAATATCATGACTTCAACTGGAATTTGAACTTTGTTCTCCAAATCCTCAATACAAGCCTCTAGCCATTACTCCACCATGTCTCCTAATTATATATATATGGGCACATGGCTGAGTGGTCAGAATATTCACTTTCTGACCATGGCTTTGAATCTCACCAGAGTCAATTTGTCTGCAAATGTGACTTCATGATGTTATAAGTCTGGTGGAGGCGATGCCAGCATGAGGCACCATTGGAAAGTGTCTGAAAACCAGGTTGACCCAAGCCTTGTGAGTAAAATTGGTTAGATGGAAGCCTTAGAGGCTGTCGATGACTGTGCTAGCACAAAGTCACATGTCATTGTGACTGAGGGTTTGAGCGTGCTGGCCTTGTTCAGATTGTTGATCACATCAGATAACATGCTTCTCTCCCAGAAACTGTAACTAAGGTCTGCTTAGTATAGTGGCAGTATAAACCACAGGTGGGCTCTGTGGATGTTGAACAAACACAAAATGCACCTGGGCAAGCGTCTGCAATAAAATTTAGCTAGTTGCTCTGGTAGACGAGCATGCATGAATACAAGTGGCCAGCCATTAATTATTAATTATATATAAAAACTATAAAGATATTTTAACTCTTTTAGATTATAAAAATAAAGGAAAATAGAAATAAAACAAAATTTAGGTTTGTAAATTGAAGTGGTATGAATAAATCTCTTACTGCCCCCAGCTATGGGTTAAATGGCAGGATTGACTGGGAACACTTACCTTGAAATGGCAATGGTTCTAGGAAAAAAACACAATCTGCATTCAAAAAGCAGCCTGGAGGAGGTTGGGGTCCAACAGACTGTCTTGCTCTAGACATTTCACAGCTGCTATAGCTGCCATACATGCAGTACTCCTGTGACCCTAATTGGTTACAGGACTCATAACCTGATATGACACAACCCCTTGAAACATTGCATGCATAATGGAATTGTGCATTCTTTGCACCAAGTTGTTAACATTTTTCATCTGTTTTCTCTTTGAGAAGGATGCATGCAGACAGCTCTGTCATTGGCTCGTTTTTCTTGCTTTATTTGCAAGCAAATACTCTTTTTTTTAAGCATTTCACCTCAAGAAAGGCAGAAGTGCCACTAGCACTCAAGGGGTTACAGAGAGTGAGAGTAAGAGTAAAGAGGGTTGTTAGGAGAAAGGATATAGAGAAGGATGGGGATCAGGATCAAGGCATCAGAAGATGTCGATTGACATTACATTTGAATATTTGAAGATTAAAACCATCAGGGAAGCCAGATACAAAGAGAATAACATAGGTGCCAAGACGGATCCTTGTTTTAGTCAGGACTGGAAATTACTAGCACACAAGGGGTTACAGAGAGTGGGAGTAAGAGTAAAGAGGGGTATTTGAGGAAAGGATATAGAGAAGGATGGGGGTCAGGATGAAGGCATCAGAAGATGTCGATTGACATTACTTTTGAATATTTGAAGATTATAACCATCAGGGAAGCCAGATACAAAGAGAATAACATAGGTGCCATGACAGATCCTTGTCTTAGTCAGGACTGGAAATTTTTACGCACACACGGGGTTACAGAGAGTGAGAGTAAAGAGTAAAGAGGGGTATTTGAGGAAAGGATATAGAGAAGGATGGGTATCAGGATCAAGGAATCAGAAGATATCTATTGACATTATATTTGAATATTTGAAGATTATAGTAATCAGGGAAGCAAGCAGGAGAAGGGAGTTCCACTGTCTGGAAGTGCAAGATAAGAAGCTGTTGGAGTAGAAGAGAGGGCTACATTTAACTGTTTTGAAAGTGAAAGGGTGCGACCGAGATGCCAACCTAGTTGCTTGCTTAAATTCATGCAATTAGGGAACCAGTAAAATAGCTTGTCTGAGCAATTGCCATGAAAATATTTTTGAAAAGACAGAGGGAAACCACAGTATGCCTGTGAGAAAGTGATTGTAGATGAGATGCCAGATCAGGACCTATCACATTGCATATCAGTCTCTGGATTTTGTCGAGAGCCTCAAGAAGAAAAGTGGGGTCACCAGGCCATATATTGCAACAGTATTCAATGCAAGGATGAATGGCTGATTTGTAGATTTGAAGGATGTACTCGGGAGAGGAAAATTTTTTGGTGCGACATAGAGAACCAACTTTCCTTGCAGTGGATGAAGCTATTGATTCAATTTAGTCATTCCACCACAGATCAGTGGAAAGTGTGAGACCAAGCAGGCACAGAGAGATGCTCTTGTGGAGTCAGGCATCAGCAAGGAAAGATGTAGCCAGACAGATCTAAATAGTGACATCGTTTGAATCATGATGGAATGATGCTCACCATTGGAAGACAATTTAAATCATGGTATGCGCTAATCTCCAAATGGTTAAAACATTTGCATTCTGACCATGAGACCCTGGTTTGAATCTCACCATGGTCAATTTGTCAGGAAGGAGACTTCCTGATTTTATCGGACTGGAGGGGGTTGATCCCAGCATGTGACACCTTTGGAAAGGGCCTGAAAAACCATACCATGGGTTGACCCAAGTTTTGTGAGTGAAATTGGGTAGATGAAACTCTTGTGGGTTGTTGATAGCTTTGCTAGCACAAAATCACAAGTCATCGTGGCTGAGGGCTTGGGCATGCTGGCCTTGTTCAAATTGTTGACCATGCTAGACAAAATGCTCTTTACCAGAAACTGTAACTAAGGTCTGCATAGTATAGTTGCAGTATAAACCACAGGTGGGCTCTGTGGGTGTTGAATAAACATAAATGCACCTGAGCAAGTGTCTGCAATAGGGATTGGCTAGCCACCCTGTTAGACAGGTATCCTCGAATTCTAGTGGCTAGCTATATATGTGCTACCTCCAATGAAACATCAGTTGTTGTTCCCTGGCATTTAAGGGTTAAACGTTATTTTTTATATGTGCATCTATTCTGTAGCTAAACCTAGTGTAGTGCGGCTATGGCCTTATACATATGTAAATATCCATTCTGTGTTCATGTATCTTAATCTGTGTTGTTATCCACCTTTATATGCCATGCCCCCTCAGGACGTAGGTGATCACGGCTCTCCCCAACTTCCTGTCCTTTGTAGCTCTTAATAAATGTCTTTCTGTTATTTCTCCTAAACCCTGTTTTGTCATCCATTTATTCAAGATCACTTAGTATTTTATGTGTGGTTTTCTGCTGGTCTTCTTGCCTTCAATCTGTTCTGTGAGTTTCAGATTTTCCAACCCCTCTTTCCTCATTATGTGCCCTAGAAATCTCTGCTGTCTCTTCCTGATGTTAAATATAACTTTCCTTTTTGTTTCAATTATCTCTAAAACTTCATCGTTGCTCACATCATCACTCCATGGTATCCTCAGCATCCTTCTGTAGAACCACATTTCTGTTTCTTCAAGTCTCTTCGTCCTGTTTGCGGATATTGTCCAGCACTCATACAACATTGCTATACAATCCACCTCTTGCTTTTGTTTCTAACAAAATTAGGAATCAGAAAATCACAGAATGCAACCTGGTCACTTTGCTCGGGTGGGCGTAAAAAAAAAAAGGTAAGGATTTAATTTGGAAAAAAGTGCAAGGTGACCTCAGCAGTATGTGGTACATAATGATTGGTTGCGTTGAGTGGCAAGTCAGTAGACAGGAAACCAATCAAGGGAAGAGTTTAAGATACTGGTGCCAAGTTGTCTGGACTTTCGCAATTACAGAGAAATAAATAGCAACCAGAACTTTAGAATAGAGAGATGATTGTGTCTCACCCACTGGCCAGAAGAAAAAAAATGTCTCTCTTTTAATGGCACTCCTGTAGATAAAAACCAGAAAATGGCTGTTTTCAGATACAAAGCTGTTATCAGAGCAATTCTTTTTAATTACAAGAAGTAATTGCAAAAAACAATATTGTTTTATCAAGACTACAGTTGGATTGCCTTTGCTTACACACTGTGAAACAAAATCAAATCATATAAATGATAATAATATATATAAATTCTATATTTGTCTATATTTCTGAGATGAGGTGTTATGTACGCTATTTACATTATTTGGACTATCATCTTTGTGGCCATATTTATTACAATGTTTCAGCCACTGTATGCTCTGGCCGTCTTCAGGTGGTTGGAATATCGAACTGAACCCTTTATTTCGCTCACTGGAGTGGATTGTTCTTGTTCCATGTGCCATGTTTAATGGATGTCACTTACCAGTTATCTCCTGTTAATTCCCCTCTCCAAGTTCTCCACTGCCTTAACCAGGTATTGAACTCACATTCTTAGTTAAATCCAGTGACAGAACCCAAACAGTGTGAGTTCAATACCTAATCAGAGGCCTTGCAGCTGGACGTAGTTTATCGTCTTACCTATGACAGGGATGTACTTTAACGTCTTACCCAGGAAGCCAGACTTGAAAAGGTTAAGATTGTAGTTATCGGGGAAACATCCTCACGGGAGATAGTTTCACAGGGCAGTGGTTTGCAGGAAGAAGCTGTTTCAGCGGAGCTTACTTCTTGCTGATGGAATACATATGGAACGTGGGTGATTTGCTACTATGTAAGTGACATGGTGGGTCCTAGCCATGATGACCAGAACTTGTGGAATGAGGAGATGCAGTTTGACCCAGCACTTTCCATAGTAGCAGCAATAGAGCAGTGAGAGACTTGCCATATCCTGTCCGTGAGAGAGAGAGAGAGAGATAAAAGCATGATAAAAATGCCAAAAGTAATTAAATAAATGAGAAATTTTTTATTATGAGTTTGGAAATAATTTTAACCCAAAATTGAGAAAGAGGCAATAGAATTTGAAGAAAGAACCTGAAGAAATATGCCAACAATTCTTTTATTAATGCTGCATGTAAGTTACTTTTTCTTTATGTACTTTATGTACTGAACATAGGCGATCATAGCTCTCCACAACTTCCCGTTTTTTATACCTCTTAATAAAGTTTGTCTTTCTGTTATTTCTCCTACACATTATTCTGCTATCCATTTACTCACTATGATATGCATTGTTTTCTTCTGTCCTGCTTGACTTCAATCTGTCCTCTGAGTATCAAATTTTCTAAGCACTCTTTCCTCATCATGTTCCCTAAAAATTTCAGCTGTCTCTTCCTGACGTTAGGTATAAGTTACCTTTTTGATTCCATTTTCTATAAGACTTTGTTGTTGCTCACATATTTGGTCTATGGCATCTTCAGCATCTTTCTGTAGAAACACATTTTTGTTGCTCCAAGTCTCTATTTCATCTTTGAGGAGATTGTCCAGTACTCCCTGTCATATGGGAGGACTGGTATGACATAACAGTCTAGTACTCTTATCTTTGTTTCTAGCAAAATTTTCTTAGTACTCTAATAGATACACAAAATGCGTCTTCTCTTCAGAATTATTCAACATCTACAGTGATTCTATCCTAGGCAAACTGTAGACCATTCCAGGATTTTTTTATCAGTAAGTGTAATTCTAACAATATAAGATATGCAGATGACACTGTGTTGATGGCTGACTCAGAAAAGAAATTACTGGACCTCCTCTAAATTAAATTAGAAATTTATTTTGCTTGGATTCTTTTTTTAATCATTTCATTCCAAGCAAGGTAATAAAGCCACTAAGATGCAAGTGGTTTACTGTGTGTGTGAGAATATGAGAACAATAAAACACTATTAAGAAGAGCAAATAATAAAAGAACAGGAATTAAGAAGATATTAGATAACGATTGACATTGCATCTAAATTTTTGAAAATCAAAAAAACTGTTCGCATAGAACTTACATTTATGTCTAGCTATTTTAAGTGTAAAATGATGTTTGTTAGCTTGTTTGTTTGGATTTTATGGCATATCAACCACTGTGGGTTATTTAATGCCAAATCCAATTTATATGAATTTTAAATGCCTATTTTGTATGGAACATTTTTAGCAACCTAGAGCTTATTTGCTTGCACACTGCAAAGTAATCCTAGTTGATTGGTTGATTGGTTGGGTTTTATGGCATATCAACCACTGTGGGTCATTTAATGCCAAATTAAGGTGTATATATATATATATATATATATACACACACACATACCTATACATATATTAAATATACAGTACTATTAAACATATAGCTGGCAACATTATTTTTCCAAAAAATGTATAGCTGGCAACATTATTTTTCCCAAAAACATATAGCTGGCAACATTATTTTTCCGAAAACATTATCTGAAGCCTTGTTGTTGGACGTAGTTTATCGTCATACGCAGGACGCAGATGTAGTTTATTGTCATATCCAGGACGCAAAACGTATAGCTGGCAACATTATTGTTTCCAAAAAAACATATAGCTGGCAACATTATTGTTTCAAAAACGTATAGCTGGCAACAGTTTTCCAATAAAATTATCTGAAGCCTTGTTGTTGGACGTAGTTTATCGTCATACCCAGGACGCGGATGTAGTTTATCGTCATACCCAGGACGCGGATGTAGTTTATCGTCATACCCAGGACGCAAGTGTAAAATGATGAGATCTTACTGTCAATCTAGTACTGTATTTAAATTCATAAAGTCTAGGTACTATAGAGAAAAGCATTTATAGAAAAGACACAAGGAAGCTACACAACGATATTGAGAAAATGACTGAAGCTGAAATGCCAGGTGAGGACTAATAACATTGCAGATTCTTGTTTGGATTTTATCAAGAATCTCTAAATACATAGCAGAAGCACAAGCCAGTTGTGGCTGCAATATTCAAATCTGAATAAATGGTATAAATATGTAAGATAGATTCTGTCGAGAAAAAATTTCTAGCATGACACAGTTAACTAGCTTTTTTCGAAGCAGACTTAGCAGTTGTTTCAGTATAATCTTTCCACTTCATGTCTAGAGAAGTTGCAATGACATTTCTTTTTCCCTCTCCCTCTATACTATTTGGCCTTGTGCCAGACTTAAAAAAGCTAAGGAAATATCTATCATCTCTTCCAATGGCAAACTGTCTGAAAATGATTTGTCAAAATAAAGAAAATCTTTAAAAAAATCTAAAAACAAAGAAAGTATCAAAAATGTACATGTTAGAGAAGGAATTCAAGATGTCATTTGGTATAAAGAAATTATGTAGCCAAGAGGACAAAGAAGTCGACAGATTAAGGTTTGTATTGTGGGTGGTTGGTTTGACACAACCAGGAGGTTCGCTCTTTTTCTTGACTCGAGGTACCAATTATTGAAATGATTTCTTGTGATCTCTTTAACACTCACAATGACAAAAGCCACAAAAGAGACATGTGCAACTACTTTGGGAAGTTCTCATCTTCAATGCCATGACAACGAACACGTGTTACAGGATTAAGTGCTTCTTGAAGGTGGTAAATGGCAAATATCAACATGCACACAAAGACAATCTTAGTCACATGATACAAATGGTAGTCATGTGATTTGCAGCCAGCAGATGTCACACATGGATTTAGTGAGTCATAACAATGCTTCTTTTTTTTTTTTTTTGGTGAGGAAGAATTGACAGTTCTTTCAAAGACTCCTGATTTCTCAAAGAAGGATGGTATAAATCTGAAATTATTTTTTACCAATGGAATTTAAAGAGTGTGGCCAGAATCAGAGAAAAACAAAGAAATAAAAAATAAATGTAGTTGCAGGAAATGAAGGAATTTTAAAATTTTTTCTGAAATTTCTTACACGATTGTCTAATGTTAATTTTTTTAATACTAAATATACTATATATGTTTTATATTTTTTTATACCAAATATACTATATTATACAAAGCTCAAGAGACTCTCAAGGTAGAGAGCTACTGTTAAAATAGTGTTGATGACTAAAGTTTGTAATAGAAATGAAAAGGAGGTTGTAGGAAGTGAAGATTATGAAGATAAGTAGGATAAATAAAGATTGACTCTTGACTTGAAGAGGTTTAGATTGTAATGTTCAGGGAAACATCCATACAGAAAACTTGGATAGAAGCTATATGATTGGAACTTTCTTTTCATATTTGGAATATGGGGGGAATGTGGGTGATTCAAATCAATGGAAGTAGTATGATATATCCTAGATGTTAATGTTTGAACTAGTAGAACGAAAGAACATTTGAAATGTCTTCTGTCTTCTCTCAGCTGTATACAACCACTTCCTAAGATCAGTGGTGAAGAAAGTCTTTGAGCAAATAAAACCTGATGATCTTAGGAAAGATCATCCTTTTTTGAACATTGTGTACTGGCACTACAGTATCACTAACAAAGACCTGTACCAAATAAAAGAAACCACATCACGAGGACTAGCAACAACTAAAATGGATATCACATGAAACTCAAAGTGAAAATAATGGCATAATCAAGATGCTAACATTCCACACTGCTTCAAATAAAAGAGCAGGAAGGACCCTCACCCCACCATCAGTAATGGAAAGATCAATAACAGCTACCAGAATTGGGGAACCTATTTTCCTAAAAAATTGTTTTAAGAGAAAATTTTTTATAAATTTTAAGTGATAGGAGTACTGTCTGCTCAGTGAATGAATGCCATATGTTTCCTTATAAGGAAACAGTTAATATTACCATTACTACTACAATTCATGCAAAAGTTAATGCCACAACCCCAGGTGGAATTTGAATCTAACATGCATATCTCACTTTCACACCAATAACTGCAATGTTACGTACCCATCCTATATAATAATTATGGAGTTGTTAAAAAGTGTGCGGTGGCCATTCATTAATGGTAAGCATGTTCTTTAGAATCACATTTATTATAGAAATCATTATATGTATTTTTTTAGTTTTGTTTGAGTCCCATAATCCATTAGAGTGCCTCATGCTCTTTAGGCTGTAATAGAGGTGACGTGTCTTGGACAATATAGCTTGACAAAGCCCATCTCTTCTTAATTCAGATATTTTCTTCTACAATGGTTGCCACTTGAGGACTACCAAGAGAAGAAACAACTTAAATGGATAACACATGTATCTTGAAGAGAAAATAATGACATAATCAAGATGTTGACATTCCACACTACTTCAAATAAAAGGTTAGGAAGGAAACCCCCATCAATAATGGAAAGAGTGATAACAGCTACTGGGATTGAGAAGAGAAAATAATGACATAATTAAGATGTTGACATTCCACACTACTTCAAATAAAAGGTTAGGAAGGAAACCTCCATCAATAATGGAAAGAGTGATAACAGCTACTGGGCTTGAGAAGAGAAAATAATGACATAATCAAGATGTTGACATTCCACACTACTTCAAATAAAAGGTTAGGAAGGAAACCTCCAACAATAATGGAAAGAGTGATAACAGCTACTGGGCTTGAGAAGAGAAAATAATGACATAATCAAGATGTTGACATTCCACACTACTTCAAATAAAAGGTTAGGAAGGAAACCTCCAACAATAATGGAAAGAGTGATAACAGCTACTGGGCTTGAGAAGAGAAAATAATGACATAATCAAGATGTTGACATTCCACACTATTTCAAATAAAAGGTTAAAAAGGAAAAAGCCATTAATAATGGAAAGAGTGATAAAAGCTATTGGGCTTGAGAAGAGAAAATAATGTGCTTGCCAACAAGGGTTCCTTCACCAAATATTGACTCATGTTTTGCTATGGGGTGAAATACTTATTTTATTTAATAAAAAAGAAATAAATATTCAAAAATTAATATAATGTGATTTTCTAGAATTATTTTTATATTCTATCACTCACTTTCAAGACAGATCTACCCTGAAAATTACAGACTGTTCCTATTTTCATAAGGTGTCAAACTCAGAAAATCAGCAGAGGATGAAATACTAATTTTTGGCCTAGTGTAAATACATCTCAAGGACAATTACATTGGATATTTTGAAGGCTTTTGACAAAGTGTGGCATAGATGATTGCTGCACAAGTTCTCCGGCTGTGTAATCATTGGAAGAGTCTTCTCAGTTATCAAGACCTTCTTAATAAAAAGGTCCCAGAAGGTAGTTGCAAGTGGCCTGTCCTCTGAGGCCCAAGTAATCAACACAGACATCCGCCAAGGCTTGCTTCTCAGTCCAACTCACTTTTCTTTTTTTTTATTAATGATCTAAGTCTTTTGTGAATCTCTATACTGACAATACAATGGTATAGTAATGCATCTCCAAACACTAGATGATCACAGCCTGATGTCTCCTCTGACCTTACTCTAATAACTCCATGGGGGGAAAACTGGCTGGTCACATTCTATGCCTTGAAAACCAAAGTAGTGATGTTTCATCATCATTGAATAAACCTAGAATTTTTGCCTATCATGATGAATGGGTGTTGTACTTTGAGTGAATATTTGGACTTAAGCTCAATCTAGTCCTTAAGTTGAACTTATACATATGATTCATCACTTAATAGGCTGGAAAATGGTTCGGTCTTGGTACAAGTTCATTAAAAACTTGACTCTCCCTTTATGCAGAAAATGAATTTTCGCTGCCAAATATGAGCAGGAACTGCCCAATCTTTAAGTTCCATTCATGCTAAAGTTCAAAAGTGTCTACACGGCCTTGTGGGTGATGAATTATTTTCCACCCTACAATTTATTTCCCACAGACAAAATGTTGCAAACCTCTTACTACTCTATCACAATTTCCATAGAAAGTTTTCCGATGAACTACATTCCTTAAGTGCAACACTTGTAAAATTCACAGCTAAGACATGCCATGCTGCACACATTGTTGCTAACCACCTCATTCCCTTTTTACTCCACTGGTGAGATGTAAGTTACACTCAAGCAGCTTCTTCCTATGAATTGCTATGTTGTGGAACCTACTCCCACTTAACGTGTTCAAGCCGAGGGTTAACTTTTATCTTCCCTATACACTTTCCCTCTTACCTTTTATTCTGTAACTTTCTACCTTGAGTGGCACTTGGGCCTTGTACTGAGTAGACATTATGGTTAAAACAACATTTCTTTCTCTCATACCTTTTTAAGTGCTTTCACGTAATCTATAAAAAAAAAGATATACATGTTTTGCATTTGTATTGCTTGCTCTGATATCGTTCAGAGTATATTTAAGTTCACAGAATGAAATTCTAGATTAGAAAAGAAATAAAAAATGGTTCTTAGCTCTTCTGACTGAGGCTCAAAGATTTTTTTTTTCAAATTCTAATTTAAATTAATCAGTTTATTTTTAGAGATTTCTCAAATGTTTCAAGAGATACTTCATTCCAGCAGAAAATATAAAATCTGATGGTAACAATCGTATTTGTCAAAAAATTTAAATATTTGACAGAAATATTTGGTAACTTAAAATGATTTCTCTTGAGAACTGAAAAAAATGTTTAAACCATTTTTTCTTGAAGACTGGAAATAATTGATTATTTTACAAAGAAAACAAATCAATATTTGCCTTTCTATGCTCAGAAAATGTCAAACTCTTTTGTGATGTTAGATTAAATTTTACACTAATAGAACACTTAGATGCATGACAATTTGAATGTAAATGCAAAGGATTCATGGATTTCTCTTAAGTGGCAGAAATAGTCCATAGGTCAAAACACATATTTTTTTGTTAATAATAATAACTAGTTTTAATCCTTGAAGACTTCACAGTTTTCCTATTTGAAATTTCTGATGAATCTTAATTTTTAAGTCAATGATTGAATAAGCTCATGGCAAGTTCTATGATAATAAAATATCTGTAGTAATTGTTTTTTTTTCCAAGCATTTCACCCCAAGCAAGACAGGAGTGCCACTAGCACACAAGGGGTTACAGAGAGTGAGAGCAAGAGTAAAGAGGGTTGTTTGAGGAAAGAATATAGAGAAGGATGGGGATCAGGATCAAGGCATCAGAAGATGTCGATTGACATTACATTTGAATATTTGAAGATTATAACCATCAGGGAAGACAGATACAAAGAGAATAACATAGGTGTCAAGACGGATCCTTGTCTTAGTCAGGACTGGAAATTACTAGCACACAAGGGGATACAGAGAGTGAGAGTAAGAGTAAAGAGGTGTGATAGAGGAAAGGATAAAGTGAATGACAGAATTACATCAAGTCATCTGAAGATGTCAATTGATTATAGCTACCAGGGAAGCAAGTAAGAGGAAGGGACTTACAAAGATCGGAAGTGTGAGTCATAACACTATTGGAGTAGAAGAGACGGCTACATTGACAATGAAATAGTGGGACTGAAATGCTAACCTAGTAGCAAGCATAAAATTCATGTAGTTTAAGTACCAGCGAAAGTAGCCAATCGGAGCAGTTACCATGAATGTATTTCTAGAAAAGACAGAGGGAAGTGAATCAAATCATTAAATACTTAAGCTTAACAACTTTAATAAAATAATTGCTATAACAAATATAAATATGAATGCTGATCTTTATTTTAAGAAGTAAGGGGGTGCAAATGAAAAGATTTGAATTTGACAGCTTTTTCAATTTCATTAAAACAGCCGTTAAACACATCTATCTTCCCTTTTTTCTTTCATTTTCTGACTGAAATGAAATAATGTCTTTGATAGCTTTTATTAGGTTGGTGCAAAAATAATTACGTAATAATGTCGTTTTTTGACGTATTTTTAACGTCAAAAAACGACATTATTACGTAATTATTTTTGCACCAACCTAATATGTTCTCAAGCAAACAAAAGGGAATAGTCCATTATGTCTGAGGTATTAGCTGGAAACATTAAACACTTCTAGCTTTCCTTCTTAATTTTTCCACTGAAACCAAGTAGCATCTATGATATGTCTTTTCTTTCCATGTGATCAAAATGGAAATAGTCCAATATTTATGAAGTATTGACAGGCTGTAAATATTGTGCAAATGAATGAGGGGAGGGAGGGAAAAGCACAATTATTATATGATGTTAATATTACGCTATTGTCCCATGCCTCAATAATTCTGTGATTAATGATAATTAGGATATCAGCAGTGGACCAGGCCAATTGAAACCTATACTGCTTGTTACTCAAGAGGCTGTCCCTATTGAAGTAACCATGGTTTTCCATAGATCCTTCTTTTTATTATCTGTGAATATTCAAGGAACCAATGTTGTGGAAAAAAATGTGTCAGTATCCACTGTGAGGAGAAAACTCTGTGAAACTAGCCTATATGTCAGAATTGCTGTCAAGAAATCACTGTTAAGGAATGAAAACAACGTCAAAAGTCTCCAGTGTGCCAAGGTGCACAATGACTGGACAATAGAAGACTGTAATAAAGTCCTTTGGACTGATGAATCAAAGTTCAAAATCTTTGGGGGAAATAAGAGGGTCTATGTGTGGTAAAGATTTGGTGAAAGAGCTGCAATCCCCTGTATCATACCAACTGTAAAGCATGGGGGAGGGTCTGTTATGGTCTAGGGGGCTTTTGCCAATTGCAAAGTCAGGGATTTGCATCAGTTGAAGGGCAAATTGAATCAAACCGGATATCGCAGCATACTGCAGCATCATGTGATTCCATCTGGAATGTGGCTTATCGGTCAAGGATTTTTTTATTGTGCAAGATAAGGACCCAAAGTATACTAGTAAAATCTGTACATTAAAAGAAAAGGGGAATAGTACATACTTCAACTGTGTCTTGGACAGAGCAATCAGTGGATTTAAATCCTATTAAACTGGTGTGGGATGAATTTGAGCGAAAAGTCAGAGCTAAACTATCTACAAGTGCAGCTCACCTGTGGCAACTCTTGCAGGAAAGCTGGGCAGAACTATATTCAGTCTACCTCAATATATATATATATATATATATATATATATATATATAGATAGATAGATAGATAGATAGATAGATAGATATATCAAGTATGGAACATGCTTCCACCACTTAGTGTTGATGTCAGTGTCCATTTTTATATTGATACATGCACTATCCATGATATTGAAATCTTTTACTTATAAATATAGTATACCTATACTACACCTAGGTGTAATAATTTTTAACTTGTTTTTGTCTTAATATCCTAAAATAAATAATATTTATGTCTACTCTGTACTGAGCCCTCTTGCAAATTAAATGTTACATGAAGTGGAATTATACTCTATCTACTGTCATTTTAACTGTATATATCTGTATATATATATATATATATATATATATATATATATATATGTATGTTAATTGAACTATATACTTAACTGGAAAACACTTACAACAAAAAAATTGGTGGATTTACCAAATTCATACAAAAAATTCTCACTTGAAATATTTGAACTTTAGCGTTGCGACTTGCACATTCAAATATTATATAACCATTAATAAATAACACATTCTTAAAAAAAAATATATCTTTCAGCCTACTATACATTTATTTTGTCTAATGAAAAAAATTGCAGCCTGACAATGAGAAGATGAAGTTTTCAAAAGAACTTGCTGTTCCAAAAATACACCAGATCATGTCATTCAATGGATTATTAGTAAGTTAAAGCTTATATTAAGTCTGTTAGCAAAGAGAATTTGCCATTAATTACATTAATATTGCTAATTGATTCATTGTATGATTACTTCTTTATAACATAAAATATATGCTGCCCAATATAATATCTTTATATATATATATATATATATATATATATATATATATATATATATAATATTTTTCAACCCAAACCTAGTTCTCAGTATCTTTTTAAATGATCAAGCATTAACATTGTTTTTATTTTTTAACTCACTTCTTGGTCAGATCACAAACTTTTCAGCACTCCCAAAGATCTGTTGACAAATTTTGAGTGTATTTCCTTATAGTTTTCCTTGAATTACATGAATTATTGATAACAGAGATGAACAGAGATCCCATAGCACTTATAAATTAAATGAGCAGGCATGCCATGAGACGTGACGTTATGTAGTTTAAGATCAAGAGTCTGTTAATGAGGCAGCACTACCAGGAAGCAATGTGCATGTTAAAGGACTGATGGGCAGTCAGTGCACTTCTTGATGCTGCAATTAAAATGTAAGCGTCTGTCCTGCCAGCCTCATGTAGGAAGCCTTTAAAGATGTAATGGGTTTTATCAGCAGTATTCAATTATTATCAAAATTTGAATTATATCAATTTCTTAGAACAAAAACTATGTAAAACTTGATTTACATGGGAAAGATATATCGAGTCATCTGTAAACCTCTTTGATCCATCCAGCTGATCTCTTCTCTGACTTAGCTCTAACAGCTCAGTCAGGGAAAAGTTAGCTTTCAATACTTCAAAAACCAAACTAGTATCATTTCATTGCCACTACTCAGAGGTTTCTTCAGTCGCAATGAATGGTGCTGCTCTCAGTGAGACACCATGCTTTGAATGTCTAGTGGGACCAAAATTCACTCCAGACCTCAAATGGAACTCATACGTACAATTCATTAATAAAGATACTGGAAAAATGGCCTGCTCACTCTACCACTCCAGAAAGTATCTGACTCCTTCTGCCATAATTTATCTTAAAAAAAAGTCAGATTACACCATAAATTAAGTATTGCTTAGTTACTATGAACGGATGTCCCCTTGAGGAGGCACCATGCCTTGAGGGAGTACTGTGTCTCACTCACACCCAACTTCAAGTGGAATTCTTATATATGATCCATTGCCAAAGATGCAGGTAAAATGATAGGATCCCTCAGCATGTACATGACCCCTCATGCTGTCCTCTATCAGGATACGTGACAGATCAGGTTTAAAATGGAGTAGTGTTGCCATATTTGGGCCCAGTCCTCACTTTCTAGTTTTGATACAGTTCAAAAGAGTCTCTGAGTCCTTACTCCAACTTTGCCCTCACGGGTAGCATGTGGTGAACCTCTCACTGTTCTATATGTATTACCATGGAACGTGCTCAGATGAACTACATTCCTTAGTTCCACCAGGTTTAACTTTAATGGCTAGGACCTGTGTATTCCATCAGCAAGAAGTTAATTCCACTTAAACAGCTTCTTCCCATGAGCTACTTGCCTTGTGGAACCGTTATCTTCTCCTCCTATCCATATAAACTACCCCTTCATGTAACCTTTTACCTCAACTGGCCTGGGCAGGAACTCTTCAGTCATCACTTTCCAGCTTTGATAGACATATTTATGCAGTCTTGTGATGGATGACATAGTTTTCACTCTCCAGCCTCTTTCCCATAAATACAACATTGCAAGCTTATTGTTCCTATTCCTATAGCAAATGGTCTGATGAACTTTATTCTTTAAATCTACGAGATCAGAACTTAACAGCTAAGACTTATGTTCATGGATTTGGATCAATCTTATTACCTCAATATTCAAATTGTGAGGAGAAAAGAAAACAGGTCTCCAAAGATATAAATTATACGGAATGGAGGATATCAAATCTTCAAAGTCAAAAGATATCAGATCTCTAAATTGGAAGCTATTGGGCCTCCAAAATGGAGGATATCAAGCCTTCAAAGTCAAAAGATATCAAAGCAGAAGATATCAGCTATCAAAACCGACCATTATTATTAGATTTTTTTCATTTTGCTGGTTTTTTCTGTATAGAGAAAAAAAAAGAAATAGTTAATGTTGAGTTAATTTCCCTTGGAAAAATGTCAGTTTGGAAAAGGTTGACCTACACAGGTGGCACTGCTAAGTTATTTGCATGGGAACAATTATGAGATTATTATTGGCTAATCATTGAGATAGCCTCATATATATATATATATATAAATATATATATATGTATAACAATAAATCATTCATACAAAAAGTAGATTAGTAAAGTTAATGATATAAAATGGCGAAATCCCTTTGCAAACAAAATTTTACAGTTGCATTAACCTACAAATCACTTGATGAATATTATGTTCCTTGTTTTTAAAAATTTTAGCTGTATAAGGTCTTTCTTTAATATGCAAGTACTTTCAACTGTACATTCAGTCATCTTCAGGCATTCAAATTATTTTGGTTTTTGGTAAAATTCAGGTAGCATCCGAGATGAAAAAATTAAATGCAAATAGAAATATGTTTTTTTTAAATGTGTTATTGTTAATGGATACAAACTTTTGGAGCGTGTAGACACAACGCTAAGTTTGAATTTAAAAAAAAAATATATATAATATATATATATATATATATATATATATATATATATATATATATATATATATATATATATATATAATATGTAATATATATATATATATATATATAATATGCAAAATATATATATATATATATATATATATATATATATAATATATATATATAAAAATATATAATATGTAATATATATATATACCGGATTATATATCTTACTGTTCTTTCTTCTTATATTTATATTTATATATATATATATATATATATATATATATATATATATATATATATATATATATATATATATATATATATATATATATATATATATAATATGTAAATCTATTTAAACTTGGTGGGTGAAAGAAACCTGAGTAGCACAATTTTCAAACAAATTGGCATCAAAGGAAAAACTGGAAAAAAGAAGGAAAGTGCTACTATAGTCACATAAGTAGCTACAAGAATGAGAAGTATAGGTATAACACTAACTTATCTAAATATGTTTGGAGTATTAAACAGGAAGATAGAATGGATCCCATTCTAAAATGAAAAATACTAAAGAAATGTAAGTATAAAGCTAGCAACAGGTACTGTATGTTATGTATGGAGGAAAACTTAGCAATATCTACCTTCAACAAACCAAAACTTTTATTAAACCAGGTGAGAAGTCCTTAATAGATACAAGCATAAAAAAGCCTGGTTATTAGAATGAAGGTTTTTTTTTTTTTTTTTAGTCACGTGTTTCATATCTTTTTAGGCTTATGCTAATTTTAGGTTTTAGGCGTAATTTTATCAATAAATTTGTTCCCCTACCCATTTCACCCTGACGATCTTCATGTGGTAAAACCTAGGTAGATAGTACCTTGACTTATTAGGATTTATTTATTTTCTTTTGTTCTGCTTAGCATATTTAGCACTCTTCATATTATTGTCATTAGGATTTATTCATTTTATTATATATATATATATATATATATATATATATGTGCCACTCAGACGGAAACCATCTTGGAGTAAAGGTGACCAGTGAAAAAGGCGAATCCAGCAGGAGTTTTTAACTCTTTGTCTTTGTTGCTAGGGAAACTCCGATCATTGCAATGTCCTCTACATCAGATGCTGTGATATCAATGGCCATGTCAGTAGATCATGTAGTTTAGATGCTTTACACATATGGCCATTAGGACTTTTATCAGATTAAGCACCTTATCATCATGATGCAACCCCTCAAACTGCAGTTGAAACATTGCCCTTGATAAGCTCGGCATTAACTCTCTTTCAGAGGCATTTAATGTCTGTGTTTTCAGCGATTGTGTCTTGGGGTGCAGGTGGCAATCATTACTCCAAGAATTCCTATTTATGCTTGATGAAGGTTTTGATGTTCATCATTATATTTGGAAGAGATAATTTACCTCTGTTGTTGGTTTTGAAATCTTCATCAGATAGACGAAGTGAGACGAAAGCAAAATTGTTGGGACAGTACAAAGAACAAGAATTATTGATTTTCAGGGGAGTGTTTGGTAGAGAAGAATGTGTCCGCAGCTGTTATATGAGCAGTCATGGGGATTCTTGTGAGAATCTAATGTGCTTGCCTGAGACGAATGATCGTCACCAGTAGTTGTTTGGCATTGGGAGTTGATAGTATCTTCATTGGGTATGCTGTTGAGCATTTGGCTGGAGGAAATTGCCAGTAATCATCATCTGTATTTACACAGAGGCAAGAATTCTGTTGAATGTTTTGGCAGATTGAAGAAGGATAAATGAAATCAGTCCTGACAGCTTGCACATTTTCGGTGCCCTCTCGTTCCTTTTATTGACTGCTCTGGGAGGCAGGCATCACTTGTCCTGACTGTGTAATTTAATTAAATGATCAACTCTTTTGGGAATGGATCTAATATTTGCTATATCTATTCATACACCAATTTTATAATGGAAATTCTGATAATATCTGCATATATCAGAATAATTCAGCAATTTTTATTATATAACAGGATTAGATGATCTATATAATAAATGCAAATGTCAGGGTGTCACTGTCACACTTTTTCAACTTTACTCCTAGAGGATGTAACTTAAAATATCAAACCATTTTGGAATCAGGCCAATTCCATGAACAAATTAAAAGCATTCTGGGCTGAATCTGGACCCACAATCCTGAAATTTGGGATTCCCAAATTTTCGGTACTGCAATTGTTTTGGGGGATTTTTTTTACGTGATTTTTTGCAACAAATTTTTTTATACACTGAAAATTTTTATAACTTGGTAATAAGTTTGGGAATAATCAAAATTAATTGCAAAATCTAGTGAAAGTCACCCATGAAATAATAACCATGAAGTCAATCTAGAAATATTTTCTGGCTTTAAATAACCAGCAAAAGGTCGATAAGCTGTAAAGAACAAATCAATCAATAATGCGTTTACATTTATGCTCTTTGAAGGGAAGTCTAGGCATTAGTGACAGTATGAGTTGCAAACACAAGTTCATATCAAGACATACATGATAGAAGTGTTGAGGAAATCTGCTTGTATCATTTCAGTTCAGAAGCTATGAGAAATAAAGGGAACACAATGTTAATATTTATTTTGGACACTGTTTGGATTAACCAAAAAGTCCCTAACAGAATTTGGTAGATTTTAACACTCTCAAAAGAAACAAATTCAGAAACAAATTATATATATATATATATATATATATATATATATATATATATTTATCCATGTATCAAATATTGTTGTCACATCTGCTCTGGTGCTTCTGCTATATATCTAGAGATTCTTGATAAAATCAAAAGAAGAATCTGCAGCATTATTGGTCCTAAGCTGGCATCATTTGTACAGAAAGTAAGGATCTACGGCCATCAAATTATCTTTAAATTAAGGTAGAAGAATTACTGTTGAAAATTTAAAAGGTAAGCTTATATATTAATGCAATACTTAAATGCAGTGATCAGTTTTGAGTTCTTCTGTAGTTTATAGTTGCCTATTGAATCTATTCCTCCCTACCTATTGTGATGGCCCAATCAAGATCTGTCCACAGGAGCTAGCCTAAATGCCACACAATAACATAGTATATATATATATATATATATATATATATATATATATATATATATATATATATATATATATATATATATATATACACACACACATATATATATATATTTATATAGTTTTAAGGTGTGCTATATTTATGGGATAAATTGCTCAATATCAGAGATAGGGCATATGTAAATATAAATATAAAAGTGGAGATTGAACTTCTTGACTTCGATGTCCACTTTTATATTTATTAATAGCTAGGAAAAGACCAAATTTATAACACATTTTTAAAAGAAAAAGCTTAAAAAAAAAACCCCCAAAAAAACAACTGGTTTTGTCCCAGGACTTATCAAGTTTATTTTTCTGGGAGTAGAAAATTTATAAAAGCATGTAAATTAAATTAACGAATGGAATGGAAGAGGAAAAAAAAAAATTTCAAGAAACTAGAGTCCAATAACATTCAGACCCAGTAAGCATTCCCTCTGTTTACAAAGGGAAGGTTCACGAGATCTGATATACAAGGACTCTAGAACCTTGAGGTGAAATGCGGAGTGGGACCTAGATAAAATCAAAAAACAGTCCACACTAAAATTGTATATATATATTTATATACATGAATGAGTTGATAACTGATATTAAATAATATGATTCGATAATATATATATGGATAATTTGATAATTATTAATCACTAATATGATTCGATAATATATACATAGGAATAATTCACATTTGTGTCTACTCAGATTTGCCACTATTTGGATATTGACAGTACTTGGATTTGCATGTACTCTGATTAGTGACCATTTTGAATTGTACCTACTTGCATTTGTGACTGTTATAATATATTAATAACTTGGTATTTTATCCCTAAATTATCAAGCTCTATCATGCAATTTGCCTGGGTCCTGCATATCTTTGACTGATTTTGTCAGTATTAACTTTGACAGTGAATTTTACATTGATCATCTTCTTGGGATGTATTTGTTTGTTAGGTAGAGAAGGACAAGATCTTTAATTACTAGTAACTTAATCAGTGGCAGATGTCCTTTACTGCAATGGCCTTAATCAATCATTTCCATCAGCCCTTGATAATTATGGGCAAAAATCATTTTTGTTTTTCCTAGTAATACGTGTGTGGCGTGAATTTTTTTTTTGATTGATTGTAAAATTGATTGATTGATTTTTTTTTATCTTTGGTCAAACTTGTGACATCCTTTTTTCATTAAGGCTCTTCATGCACAGTAGATACTTTCAATCGATAAATTAGGTGTCATTTTTACAAGCAACTAAGAATTTTGACTAGGATTTAATTTTTACACAAGAATTAGTACTCATGTTGCTTAAATTTTTAGTCTAATAATTATTTAAAAAAAGACATTTCAGTTTAACTAAATGATTAGGGTTGGTAGGACATTTTTAATCTTCTTCTTCTATCTGATTTATCCTTTCAGGACATTGGTCATCATGGCTCTTCACAATTTCCTCTACTTTGAAGCTATTAATAAATTTTGTCTTTTTGTTATCTCTCTTAAATCTTGTTCTGCCATCCATTTACTCAAGCTCACTAGGTAGGTTATGTGTTGTTTTTCTCTCCCCATCTTGCCTTCAATCTTTCTTGTGAGTATCAAATTTTCCAAGCATTCTTTTCTCATTATGTACCGAAAAAATTTCAACTATCTCTTTCTTAGTATAAGTTTCTTTTTTGTTTCCATTTTGTGTATGACTCCATTATTGCTTCTATGTTCATTCCATGGCATTTTCAGCATCCTTCTCTAGAACCATATTTCTGTTACTTGAAGTTTCTTCTTCATCTGTCAGGAGATTGTCTAGCATTTAATGTCATAGAGGAAGACTGATACTACATAACAGTTCATTTTTTTTTTCATTTTGAATTAGATTTTTCTGCTTCTTAATTATTTAGCTTTTGGGAGGAATCATCTGAATTCTGATGAATAAAACATTCAGCAGAATTAGCTTGGAAATAAGACATGAACAGTGCCGGTTCTTTAAAGATGCTGGAACACGGAATACAATATTTATGCTTTTTTTTTTATAATCATGCACCCTGTACAAGGCCCAAGAGCCATTCGAGGTAGAGATTTACAGAGTAAGAAACAGAGTTTATGAGAATTTAAGGGGACAATAACTGTTAACTCTAGATTTGAACAGGTTAAGATTATAGTGACCAAGGAAGCATCCTCTTGAATAGAACTGGTAGAAGTAAGGAATGTAGTTTGTTTGATCCCTCCTAAACCTTTCTTTTCTGCCATCTATTTACTCAAGCTTCCTATGTAGCTTATGCATTGTTTTCCTCTATCTCTCTTGTCTTCAATATGTCCTGTGAGTATGAAATTTCTCATGTCCTCTTCATCACTTTCTCATTTCAGAGGAAATTGTCCAGCCTTCCCTGCCATACAAAAGGGGGGACTTGATATTACGTAACAGTTCAGTTATGCTTTTCTTTTGTCTCTAATGAATTTTTTTTCAGTATCTGTCTATATTTCTGAGATGAGGTATTATGTACATTATTTACATTATTCAGACACATGGCACAGTGGATAAAGGCATTAGTTAGATCCAGTGACAGGACCCAAAGAGTGTAAGTTCAATACCAGGCTAAGGCAGTGGAGAACTTGGAGAGGGGAATTAACAGGAGATAACTGATAACTGACATCAATTAAACATGGCACATGGAACTAGAACAGTCTACCCCAGTGAACAAAATAAAGTGTTCAGTTCGACATTTCAACCACCTTAAGAAGGGTGGATCGTACAATGGCCAAAACGTTGTAATAAATATGGTGACAAATATGAGGACAACAGTCCGAATAATGTAAATAATGAATTTTTTTTGTTTCTTAATACTTTGCTTAGCTTTTGGAAGGCATATTTTTGCTTTTGGAATACAGTATAAAATAAAAAGTTTGTTTTGTTTAATTGAAGGTTTCTTTTACTTTTCCTTTCTTTTTGCTTCATTTTCTGTGAGGCTTTACCTATATTGATGTCTGCAATGGAAAGCATAAGATTTAGTCAAATTTGAGTCCAATTGCTTATAAAAAAAATCATGAGCATGGTTGGTTTAAACCAATTTCTTCATCATTGTTGTTTTTATTTTATATCACACTATTTTGCCGATTAACATTCTAACATTCCTTCAATCATTGTTATTTGTCCACACAGATAAATAAAAAGCTGTTTTGGTGTTGCATTTATGTGTTTAGTTTTTAAAATTCCTTTTGTAATTTTATATAAGTTAAACTGTATCAAGCCCAGTCATTATTTAGATGGGGGACCACTTCTGAACACCAGGTACTGTAAACAACCTCTTATAATCTGAAATATATTGTGGCTTTGAATAATCCATAAAGTATTGATAAGCCTTATGATCTGCAGCTTCATTTGGTTTGGCTTGGTTTGTTTTACGGCATGTCAACCTCAATGGGTTATTTAATGCTGACAAAATTTTTATTTCTGGTAACATTTTTTCTTTAGAAATGTATAGCTGGTATTATCTTTTTTTTTTTCAAAAACGTATTGCTGGTAATAAATATTTTTTACAAAGTATTTCTGGTATTAAAACCTATTTTTACATTTACATAGTGTTTTGGCCCCAGTTTAGGGATTAACTATTTGCCCATAGCTAGGACCCTAACAGGTGCTACCACCCTGGGTCAGAGTGGACCTGGGAACACCAGCAATTAAGAGGTGGTTACCTAACTCCTCAAAAACTCCTGATCAGAGGCCTTGCTGTTGGACATAGTTTATCGTCTTACCCAGGACGTGGATGTAGTTTATCATCATACTCAGGACGGGATCTGAAACTTGAATAGCTGCCAGCTTATGACCCTATCACATTAAGACACCATTCCTGTATGATCGCCAAAGTTAAGCAATGTTGAGCCTAGTCAGTACCTAGATGGGTAACTCCTGGGGATTACCAGGTGCTGTAAATTTGAATATGTGTGCATTGTAATTAATAACGGCTCAGTATTGTTAATCAGAGAGCCCAGTTCCAATTTCAGTTATATTATCTTATGAGGAAATACCCTTGGGAAAAGTATGAATCCACCTTTTCTCCCCCAGCTATGGATTAATTAGTAAGACTTATATCACTAAATCGTTATTATCTAAAATAATTCTTACAATGTAAAAATAAAACATATTTTGGCTTTAAATAACCTGCAAAGGGTTGATAAATCATAAAAAATGAATCAATTAATCAATTGAATCACTCCAGTATGATAGCCTGCTTCTTATTTGCATGTTTACTGTTGATGAAACATGATTTCTGAAGGATAATAAGAAAGGTGGTTTTATTTTAGTCAACAATCTTGTTCCCTGTCCTCAACGCTCTCCTTCATCTCCCCACCAAAATATATACATATAATTTAAATTTGGCTAAGATCTCTTTCAAACCTCACCTTGGTTACCTACACATCAATCTGAACAATCTTCAAGAGCCTTAGACAAACTTTGTGGGAACATGAAGCATGTTCAGGATCTCCTGATTAATTCCATCTTTGATTCCAATCATGTGAGAGAATTGTTAGATTGATCAGTGGTTCATGACTCTATAACTGATCCCAGTTATGTAACAGAGCCAGTGGGTTATTCAGTGATGCTACCTATGGCTGAGTCTGTAAATTGATCCCTCATTTTCTGACAATTTTCTTGTGATTAATCACCAAGTATTCTCATCATTTCATTTGAAAATCAACTGACTATGAAATGAGTGATGTGTGTGTTGCTGAAAAACCTGTGTCCTTCCATTTTTTTTTTTTAAAATGTTTCACCCCAGCCAAAGGGCAGTAAAGCCACTAAGACACAAAGGGTTACTAGATGTGAGAGAACTGAGAAAAAGAAAACATTATTAAGGATAACAATAAAAGAACAGGGATTAAGAAGATAAGCATTGACATTTCATTTAAATTTTTGAAGATCAAAGTTGAGAGTGAAGGAAAATGAGAAGACATTAATGAGACAAAAGGTCAATAATAGGTAGAATATTCAAGGAGGCGGAAGGTGACGATTGATACTGCATTGAAATTTTTGAAGATTATAGTTGACAGACAAGCAAGAAGCTGGAAGAGAATCCCACATAGGAGAAGTGCAAGAGAAGAAATGATTAAAAGAGAACTTGTGGGAAATTTAATGACAGTCCAAATTGTGTTGTGGCTTGACAAACAAAGATGAGACAATTGAACACTTTAAAAAACATACTTTATGTAAGAAATACATTATACAGCGAGAATAAAGGATTGCTAAAAACATTCTATTAGGAGTTAAAATTCATGACATCATGATGATATCTAAATGCATGTGTCTGTTGACACAGATGATACACTTATCTGTACTCTGGTGTTTTCTTCTGATAACTTCTGTGTCCTTGCATCATTCAGGTTTGCTTGTGGCTAGCTTCGTCCATCCTTGGAGTAGACTGAAAACATGTCTATCCTGTTTGTGATTGTCTCAAACTCTGCTTTGCTGCCTAAATTCTATTTGGCACCTAATTTTGGGTTTTACCCATTATTACCAGCTAAATAGACTATTCTTACTATCAGCAGGTATTATCTACCAAAGGGAGATAACCTATATTTTTTATAAACTTATGGTTACATCTAGCCATTTCAAAAATAAAATATGACCTTTCCACCAATTTAGTATTAAGCTTAAATTCAAAAAGATGAGTTACCAAAGTGGAAAGCTCATGAGAAAAATTACTACGAATATATTTCTAGAAAAGGGAAAACTATGTTAAGGTAGTGAAAAAAGTGATTGAAGATGAGATGCCAGGTCAGGATCATTACCATTGTAAGTTCTTCTCTGTAGTTTATCAAGAATTTCCAAATGCATAGCAGGATTACCAGACTATGTGGCAGCAATATTTAACACATGGAGGAATGGTACATGTAAAAATGTGTAAGATAAATTCTGGGAAGAAAAATTGTCTACCATCAGACCTAGTAATTGATTTAATATAATCTTACCACTCCATGTCAGTGGAAAACATTAGCCTAAGAAGTTGCAAAGAATGAATCACTTGGAGGTTAGCATCTGCCAAACTGACGGAAGCCAAAAAGGGTTCTCTCAGAAGATTAAAAGAGGACAGTTTTATTCTGCAGGCATTAAAATTAACAAGCTATTCCTTGCCCCGGTTAACAATAAACTGTAAGCTATTTTTGAGCTCATCAACCAATTTGACCTTATTGAATGGCTCAGCCTTACCATTAAGACAGAAGCAAATAGTTGTCCCATCAGCAGAGATACTGATGACATTGGAATAACAAAGGTCCAATGACAGAGCCTTGGGAGACACCTGTATTAATGTTATGATGGTCGGAAAGTGACTGAAATTGAGTTCACTGTCGAAACAGTTAAATGTAGCCATCTCTTCTACGCCAATAGCTTCGTGGCTCGCACTTCTAGCCTGTGGAACTCCCTCTCCATGTCTTGTTTCCCTGATAGCTATAATCTCCAACTATTCAAATGTAATGTTAATCGACATTTCCAAATGCCCTGATCTATTCCCTATCCTTCTCTTCATCCTTTCCTCTATCGCTCCTATTTGCTCTCTCGCTGCAACTCTTTGTAACCCCTTGCCTGCTAGTGGCTTCCTGCCTTGCTTGGGGTGAAATGCTTAAAAAAAAAGAAAGGATTCTTCTTTGTATTTTATCAAGGATCTTTAAATACACAAAAGAAGCAGCAGAACAGATTGTTTGTTACTTTATTATCAATATCCAGATAAATTTATTCAAACCAACCTTAATATTTCTATTAAATTATAAAGCATAATAGGAAAGAGGGCTTGGAAAATCTGAAACTCACAGGACAGATTGAAGGCAGGAGGGAGGGAGGGAGGGAGGAACACATGACATATTTAGTGAACTTGAATAAATGAATGTCGAAACAAGGTTTTGGAGAAATAACAAAAAGACAAAATTTATTAAAAGCTACAAAGGGCAGGAAATTTTGGAGAGCCATGATTGCTTACGTCCTGAATGGACATGACACTTAAAAAAAATAATAGTTTTGTTTTAATGCTTGTATCAGAAAACATTTATTTATTCATTCATTTTCTACAGCTTACCAACCTACTTCAGGTTATTTAAAGCCAGAAAATATTTTTAGATTGTACAAATAGATTTTTGGTGGGAGGTAATAATCGTTTAGTGATACAAGTCTAACTATTTAACCCATAACTGGGGGAGAAGAAGTAGATTCATACCTTTTCAAGGGAATTTGCATGTAAGTGAATTTGTTCTCCGATTTCTCATTCTGAGCCATTATCTTACAGAGCCTGCTATTTTTCAGCAGTTACCCATCTAGTTAATGGCCAGGCTTGATGTTGCATAACTTTGAAGATTGTGTATTTTGTGATGTTAACAAACACTCGTTGGCACTTTTGTGATGTCAATGAATACTTGTTGTCACTCCCGTAATGCTTGTTGTAGTAGAGACTTTGTAATCTCAGATACAACTAAAGTATGCTCTTGAACAGTTGGTGTCAGATGCCTTCAAATATCACTCACACTAATAGTACTTGCTTGATAATACTTGCTCGTCATCCGTATAGTGATCTGAATAGATAAATAGCATAGTGAATAGAGTAGAGAATAGCGGTTCGTATAGTAATAGAGGATACAATAGAAATAGCGATCCATATAGTATAGAGGATGGACTAGAAATAACGATCAATTAGACACATGCTACCTCCCATATATGCATTTTTTCTATGGTCACGTGGTCTACTTAATCCAATAATGGGATTGCCTCTGTTTACTCACTGGTGATCTATGTTCAAACTCGGCAGTGACACTTTATTCCTATATAACAGTATGGGAAACAATGTTTTAATGTTATATGACCATAATCTTTCAGGACACGTAGTTTTATGTGAAGAAATATTTAATACATTGACTTGCATTGGAAGTAATTAATTGAACTTGGACGGTGATTTTGTTCTTCCTGTCATAAGCACACGACCAGCATTCTTTTATTTATTTTACCCCAATTTATATCACACTGGGATCTTCTGCTGCATCACAAAAGTACAAAACTCTCATTCACTGATTAATGGATGGCTGTTGTCTTTTCAAATTTCTCACCTGTTATATTTGTTAACATTTTCTAAAATGTAGATACTGGATTTTTCAAGGATCAGACATTCATCATTTTGTTTTGAGCTTACCTTCCCAAAGATTTCCTTGTGGATCACACAAGGTCAGATCTCCTTTGCAATATGAAAAACCTGAAGCCTAAAGAGTAAAATAGAGAATGGAGTCAACAATTTTTAACAAAACTATGATGATAGAATAAAAAGGTTGAAAAAGACAGAGAAGGAATGAATTAAAGTTACTTTCATTAAAAACTTGCTGAACATAAGTTGGAGGAACCAAATCACTTGGAGTGAATTTAGGAGATAAAATCTACCTTCAAAATAGAAGATGACAGAGAATATAAAACAAGTTTTTATCTAACTGTTATTCACTGTGTCATGCAAAACAATTTTTCTCTCCAGAATCTGTTTTACATATCTATAAGTCTACCATTTGCCCATGTTTAGAATATTGTTGCCACATATGGTCCCTGCTATTTACTTTGATTGCCATGATAAAATCCCAAAAAGAATCAGCTATATTGTTGGTCCTGATCTGGCAGCTCGGCTTCAGTCACTTTCCAACCACCATAAGGTTGCCTCTCTGTATTTTTACTATAAAGACTTTCATAGTAATTGTTCAGATGTACTCTTCACTATGGTATGAAAGACTTTTTAAATTTAAGGACGATACGGGACTGGTGTCAAGATATCCCCAATTTATAGTTGAGATGGATAGATGTAGCCATATGTTCTATGCTAACAGCTTCTTTCCTCGCATTTCTCGTTTGTGGAAATCCTTTCTGGCTCCATACTTTCCAGCCAACTTTAATCTGCAAAAATTTAAATGCAATGTCAATTGCTATCTACTGTCCTCCTGATTACTCTTTCTTCTTCTTGCTCATTATTAATGTTTCTGTTCCTAATTCTTCTACACCCTGTAACCCCTCGTGTCTTAGTGGTTTTACTGCCTTGCATGGGGTTGCATGTATTGTTGTGAAGGATGATGGATCTATATATCTATCTATCTATCTAACCTCAATCTGTTTCTTTTTATTTATCTATTTAACTATTAATAAGAAAATATATATTGAGTGTTGAGGAGTTCAATACCCAGTGGTGACAGTCTATTTCATGCTTAAACACAACCTTCAGACCATTCCGTGATGTTATAAATGTAGTTAATAATATAGTAATAAATTAAGTTATAAATTATAATTATAGATAAGTTATAAATTCTATTAGTTATAAATTCCATGATAAGTTATAAATTTATATAAATATAAATACAATATTTAACTAATAATAAGAAAAAACTATAGCACGTTCCTTTTATATATATATATATATATATATATATATATATATATATATATATATATATATATATATTCATACATGTTTCATTAAATAATATAAACAAGTGTTGTCTATTTATTTTATGTAAATTCTTTTCATAACGTCTGATAAGCTTAATAAAATTATCATTAAACGAAGAAAGAAAATCACAATATTGATCCATATTTTTTAATCCAATCTAAGCTTGCGGCTTACATAAGCCATTATCAAAGATGACAATTACTGTACAATATATTAAGCAATACACGGACAAGAATGTGATGATAGTCTGTTTCTGTTTACATGGATGATTTCCAAGCAACGATAAACACGTACATATAAGACACTGGAAGCAAAAATTGCATCGCAGCTCATGACATCACACATGACCACGCGGGAATGAATTCGAGAAGTATTAAGTATGGGAACCCGTTGGTTTTCATAGTTTATTTTGTTCAGGTTAGGTTTTCAAGTGTTTTATGTATATAGCTTCAAGAATTTTTAGTTTTTGTTTATTGTTTTCATGTATAAGTATAATTGTGTTTTCGACAAAGATTTTATAGAATTGTGTATGCGGCCAGGCATTTTGTTTTAAATGCCTAAAAATGTTAGTTTTCATTCAAATGTAGTGTCAAGCATCGTGAAAGCGAGTTTGTTGTGTGACCAACATAAATATTATTTAATTTGTTGGAGATACAATATCCCAAAGGGCATTTGAATTTATAAACTATGTTGGTTTTTTGCAAATCGCTAACCGGGGGAGAAGAATCATTGAGAATAATTGAGTTGGATATACTAGATTTAGTGTAGTATATGATTAATTTAATTTTTTTGCTAGGATCTGTTGTTGATATATTAGTACTTACTAAATTTTTTAGTATATTTTCAACTTGTTTATAATTAGTATGCATTTGATTACGATATAGCAGATTAATATGTTTGAGATTAGTAGAAGCAGTATTATGTACTATTTGCTTAGTATTGAGATTTCTAAGAAAGCATCTTATTTGTTCATCAACTATATAGTTTGGAAAGCTATTATTAATAAGTGTCTATTTTTTATTCTTTAGTTCACTGTAAAAAATCTGTTTTGTGGATGAATTAGTTTCTGCAGGATGTATTAGATTCTTTATAATTGCTATTTTGTAGTAATATGGGCATTCGCTCTTGTAGTTAAGTGTACATGAATTTATGCTTGTAGGTTTTTTTCTATGGCGAAATAGTAAATTTGTTATTATTTGTGTTTATCAATATGTCAAGGAAGGGAATTTTATTATTAGTATTGAGTTCATACATGAATTTAAGGACAGAATTATTTCAGAAACGTTCTTGAAGTTGAAGTATTCCATCTGTATTTTTAACTAACATAGGAATATCATCAACGTATCTTAGGTAGCTGGATGGTTTTTTAAAATCTGTAAATATCTTATTTTCGAGGTTCGACATGTAGAAATTGCTAAATGTCGGACCCAGTACTGAACCCATGGAGACATCATCATGTTGAATATATATATTATTATTATGATTGAAGAAAGTGACTTCAGTCGTACAAGCTCAGATAGTAGTTTCCGTAATATATTAGGATTAATTTTAAGTGGGGGTAAAGATGAGTTACTGTATATATTTCTTGTAATTATGTCAATAGTTTCACTAACAGGGACATTGGTAAATAAGTTTTCAACATCAAGTGAAGCCATGATTTCATTGTCGGGTGTTTCACTTTTTTTTAGGATTTGGATTACTTCTAATGTTGACTTAACACTATATTTACTAGGAAGGTAGGGAGTAATAAGTTGATTAATGTATTTTGTTAGATGATATACAGGAGTTAGAATTTGCGATATGATAGGACGGAGAGATTAGTTAGGTTTATGTGTTTTTATAGTGCCGTAAATGTAACCAGGTCTATAATCACCAACAATTTTAGGGAGTTTTAAAGAGTTCTGTTCAGCATTATTAGCATTAATAAGTTGATAAGCTTTGATTTTAGTTGGTTGGTCGGGTTCTTGTTAAGTTTTTTAAACTTGATGTGATCATGGAGTATGTGGTCAAGTTTTTTGTTGTAATCCAATTTGTTTAGGATGACAAAAATGTTAGTCTTAGCTTTTTTTACAATAATGTCAGGGTGGTCGCGTAGTTCTTATAAATAGGGGAGAAGACAATATATTAGGTTGGTGCAAAAATAATGACGTAATAATGTCGTTTTTTGACGTTAAAAAATACGTCAAAAAACGACATTATTACGTCATTATTTTCGCACCAACTTAATATATATTTGAAGTATTAATGACAAATTGGAAAGAAATGATGTTTACATTAAAGTAACTACACATCTGCATGAAGGGGTAGGTGATGCTGATATTTAAAACTGTTTCCTGCTTAAATACAATCTTTACACCAAGATTACATTTAAGCATGAAACAAACTGTCACTGCTGGGTGCAGGCCTCAACGTCCACTTTTATATTTACATAGGCTCTATCCTTGACACTGATCACTTTAACTTTCAAATATAGCATACCTTAAAAATATCATATTTAAATCCTGATAAATGGTAGGTTACTTTCTCTGCATTTATAACTTATCATGGAATGGCCTGAAAGTTGTGTTTAAGCATAATATATATATATATATATATATATATATATATATATATATATATCCAAATGAGAGAAAGAACAGATGTAGCAAAATTCTACTTTTCATAGCATTTTCTTTTAATAAGTGCTCAATAAAAAGTAGAACAATATATGATTATTATTTTTAATATAAGAGATTATATTAAAAACATGTTGTAATCACTACACAAAAGCTTTTATGTTTAATACCTATGATTGTACTTCAGGTGATGGTAAGTAACTAGTGATTAAATGATACCAATATATATATATATATATATATATATATATATATATATATATATATATATATATGTTGTATCCTTAAAGAGGTTACAAACAGGCAAAGGTAGTACTCGAGTGAAAGGAACAGCAACATGGGTATAGATGAAAGAAAGATAGGTTTATTGTAAAAGAGAATACACTACTGAAAGACAGGGAATTGATTAGGAGGCTAGTAATTCCCAAAACATATTAAAAAAAATTCTAAATTTAAAATTCTCAGTATTCCTTTGCATGTGTAGCTATATCGATGTAAACAAACCAATTCCAATAAAACCTTAGAAATGAGACACATCACATGAAACCTTTTCCTGTTTTGTCATATGTCTTTTATATATATATATATATATATATATATATATATATATAATAGCTGGCCACTTGTATTCGAGGACACCCGTCTACTAGGGCTGCTAGCCAATCCCTATTGCAGACACTCACTCAGGCATATTTGTGTTCAACATCCACATACCCAGCCTGTGAATTATACTGCAACTATGCTGAGCAGACATTAGTTAAAGTTTCTGGGAGAGAAGGTGCTACCTAGCATGATCAACAATTTGAACAAGGCCAGCATGCTCATGCTCTCGGCCACGATGACTTGTGACTTCATGCTAGCACAGTTATTGACGACCTCCATCTGTTCCATCTACTCAATTTCACTTGCAAGGCTTGGGTCAACCCGTGATATGGTTTTCAGGCAGTTTCCAAAGGTGCTGCACACTAGGATCATCTCTCTTCAGACTGATAACATCAAGAAGTCTCCTTCCTGACAAATCAACCGTGGTGAGATTCAAATCAGGGTCTCATGGTCAGAAAGCAAATGTCTTAGCCCCCTGCCATGTGCCCATATATATATATATATATATATATATATATATATATATATATATATATATATATATATGGGTACAGACAAGGTTCATTCCAGAAGATTTTAGACTATTTGGGAGAGATGTTTATTAATTTAAAAGAAGTACAAAACTCTAATCTCCTTCAAAGTAGGATCTTCTGACTTCAATGTACTTGTAGCACTGCAGATGCTTTGCAAAGGTCCCATGGAAGTCAGCCAAAGTGAAGATATCCAGGACACTTGTCACAGCATCCTTTATCATCTCAAAAGTCTGACCCTGAGGTTCTCCTCACAGCTTGGGGAACAAGCAAATGTCACAGGGAGCAAGGTCTGGACTATAGGGAGGAAGCGGAACAGTTTTGATGCCCATAAACTATCTTACTGCTGTCACCATTGTGTCTTTCCTTCTGTTCGTCACTGAGCAACCTGGGAACAAACTTTGTGACAATTTT
>OZ010591.1:24456963-24531963 GCA_963932145.1 Acanthosepion lycidas
TTGGGCACCATCCGTGAGAAAAAGTGCGCCATGACATAATTCACCAGAAATTTCAAAATGGCATGCTGTATGTTTTGGCATTTGTGGTGGAAGCTCCAATACAAACAGTTCGGAGTGTTTGGGTGTCAATCTGAGATCAAGGCAGAGGATTTGGAAAGAGTTGGATGAGTCTAATGGTGATTATGAAGGTGTTTGGTGTGATCACTAGTGATGGCAACATTATGCTTCAATTGATCTTCTCACAGGGCCTCATAATCAACATGGAGGTCTATAACATGGGCCTTGAGGAGGTAGTGCTGCCCTGGATCAAGAGGGTGGCTGCTGGAAGACCTTATATCTAGCAAAAGGACTCTATGCCATGCCTCACAAGCTGGAGAACCCAGTCATGGCTATCAATTTCTGCAACCACATCACTCTTTACATTTGGCCATATAACTCCACATACAGCAACCCTATTGATTATTATAGGTGAAGTGCAATTGAGTGAGAGACTAACAAAACTCCTTGTAAAACAAAAGATGAACTGGAGGCAAGGATTATGGGAGCATTCCCCAATTTAAACAAGGAGACCATCCAGAAGTGTTGCAGGATATTCCAAAGCTGTCTGAAGGCTGTGATTGAATCCAATGGCGTTTTCATTGAAAAAATCTACTCTTTAGTATTTCAAGATAGTTTTATTTAATTTTGGTAAATATATCTGTTAAAATGAGATGTCAGTGTTATTTTAATTTTTGCATAATTTGGATGACAATTTATCCAGTGCACGGTGTGTGTATATATATATATTAAGTTGGTGCAAGAATAATGTCGGTTTTTGACGTATTTTTTCTAACGTCAAAAACCGACATTATTTTTGCACCAACCTAATATATATATATATATATATATATATATATATATATATATATATATAGCGAGAGAGAGAGAGAAATAAGACAACACACAACCATGTTTGGAAATAAAATATATATCTATATATTCAGTTAAAAAAAAATATCATTGATTATGGCTAATAGAATAGTTGAAAGTGCTTGGATATACATTTTTTATGCTATTTATGTCCAGAAAATTTCCAATACTTGTCAGTCATCTTTAATGAAACATGTATAAAAAATGGATTGCTGCCAATAGACAATTATTTATATATATATATATATATATATATATATATATATATATATATATATATATATATAGACATATATATGTGGTATATTATATATATTATTATTTATATATTATATGTGCGGTACTTATTAAAAAGCGCACAATATCAGAGATAGAGCTAACATATTTGGTTGTGAGTTTGTGACCCTGGGTTTCATGTTTTGTGATCGTCAGCCCAGGGTCACAAACTCACATCAATCCAACCAAATATATATATATATATATATATATATATATATATATATATATATAAAGACAAAAAAATATATCTCATTCAGAGTGTTTTGTCCTCTGAGGGACTTTATCAAGACAAAATAATCAGCTATGATGTTTTCCTTTTGTCTTTATTCATATTGTCCTTTTGCAGATATACTCTATCTAAAATGTTTATACACACACACACACACATATATATATATATATATATATATATTTGTAAAAAAAATTTTTTTTTATTATATCTCACATGGGTAAAAACATATGAAAAACAAGTTGAAAATTTAACTGGAATCTTTAAGTATATTTATTTACAGTAACATTATATACATTTGTGGACAGAATTATTAACCTCAACTTCTATAATTACAAATAAAGCTGAATGTGCAGTGATGCCCACAACCAAATTTTTATTTTAATGTCAAATAATAATACAAAAAAATAACAAAATAATATTTAACATAAATAATCAATTGTGTAACCTTTAGTCTTAATTATTGCCTTTTAATCATTTTTAATAGTTCCTTGCAAGATTATTACACACACTGATAAGTATTTTGCTCCATTCTTCCTTGGAAATAGTGTCTAGTTCCTTCAAATTCTAAGGAATTCTTTCTCTTACATTTTCTTCATGAACTTTCAATGGGGTTCATGTCAGGACTTTGTGTGGGGCATGCCAATATCTTAATTTTGCTGACATCTAAGTTTTTTGTAAAAATTTGTGCCATGTGTTTGAGGTCACTGTCATGACAGCTTTTGTGCACTTTGTTTTATATCATTTTTAAGAATAACTAAATACTGACATTTATCCATGATACTCTGTACTCTCACTAGTTCTCCTGATCCAGAAGCAGCAAAACATCCCCAGAGCAGAATGTTCCCACCACCGTGCTTAATTGTAGGGAGGACATTTGTTTGGTTTGTGAGGTTCATTCACTTGCCTCCATGCTCAACAGGAGTTCATGTAACCAAATAATTCTAGTTTGGTCTCATCTGACCTTAAAAAGGTGTTCCAATATTTACTTCCATATTTTAGATGGCTTCTAGCATAACAAAATCTGCATTTTAGGTGTTTAGTCTTCAGCATAATAGTCTTCTTTGGGTGATAAGCTCAAAGTTCTGCTCGACGAAAGTATCTAGTGACTGTCTAGATTCTTTTAGACATCTCTTACCATTTTCTGACAGTTCTCAATTTATTTTCAACACAATGAATCTCATTTTACTTCTTGATAATGCTACAAACTTTCAATCTAGAAACATTTAAATGCTTGGAAAGTGCTGGATATGCATCACATTGTTTGCATGCATCAACTGTCTTCATTTGGAGCTTCTTGTCAAATGCAGCCATCTTTGCCATGGTTGCAGAATGAATGAGTTATAGCGGTATTGTCTTCTTCATGACCTTTTTGAATGTTATACAATCAGGTCAGTACTATTTTATTTCCAAAGGGTGTTTGTATTAAATGCCAAATTAAGAAAAAAAAAAACATTACAATTGGCATAAAGCAAAATATTAGGTTGGTGCAAAAATAATGACGTAATAATGTCGTTTTTTGACATTACGTCAAAAAACGACATTATTACGTCATTATTTTTGCACCAACCTAATATTTCATAATTCTGTCCACAACTGTACATGCTATAGGTCAAAAGTCAAGGTTCACCCTCTGGATTTAATAATTAATAAGTTTTATGTCTTTTTTGGTTTAATTAACTCTTACTAAGCAAGGATCCTAACTATTTTTTAGAGAGGGAGTTACCTAAAATTTGAAATCCACCCACCATGAGATTAACATTTGCCAACAAGATAGATTTGATAAAAAAGCTATCATTTTAATGTAACTTTATGCAGTAATTGCTTAATTACATTGTTGTTATTATTATTATTATTGAATATATGATAAAAAGTCTTCAAGAAGAGAAAGTCCATCTGGCCTAGTATGAGTTAGTAAATTAGTTTTGTAAAAGGCATGAAACCTTCAATTTTTTAACAATTCTTTGAAATCCAGTGGATGGCCCCAAACTTTTGACCTATAGTGTATATATGATTCCTTTAATAAAAGACTTATTTAGTCTGAAGAAATCCTTTTGGAGCTAGTAAAATGTAAGGGGTTAGTGATAGTAATGAGAGGATTCAAGGAAATAGGACATTACGATTGACATTATATTTAAATTTTTGATCATCATATTTGGCAAAAAACAAAAGCTGGAAGAGAGTTTCACAAGTGAGAAGTGTGACAGAAGACGTTATAAGAATAGAACTTATGCTTATATCTAGCAATTTCAACAGTTACATGTTGAGACCTAACTGTCGATCTAGTAGTTAAATTTGTGAAGTCAAATACCAAAGCAGAAAGCTAATTAGGACAATTTCCATGATAATATATATAGAAAAGACACAGGGAAGTTACATTATGGTGATGGGAAACTGATCAAAGTCAAAATGCCAGGTCAGGACTGATACTAATTATAAGTATGTTTTTAATACTAATTCTAATTTTGTTTTTAGTACTATTTTTAAAGTTTTTTTTACTACTATTTTTATTTTTAATTTTCATAATTAAATTAACTTAAATAATTTAAATTAAATAAACTGGCAAAGTTCTTCACTAAAAGTTTCTTTTCTTGCACTTCGCACCTGTAGAACTCTGTTCTGTCTTCTTTCTTCCCAGCCAACTTAAAAAATTTAAATGCAACGTCAGTTGTTACCTACTGCCTTCTTGATCCTTCTTCTCTTTGTGGACTTATCTCAATAAGAATCTTTTTTTAAGGCAATTCACCCCAAGCCAGACGGGAGTGCCACTAGCATGCAAGGGGTTACAGAGGATTGAGAACAAGAGTAAAGAGGCGTGTTTAAGGAAAGGATACGGAGAAGGACAGGGAACAAACTCAGGGAGTCAGTTGTTGATTAACATTACACTTGAATACTTGAAAATTATAGTCATCAGGGAAGCAATGAAGGGATAGGGAGTTCCACAGACTGGAAGTGCAGGAGAAGAAGCTGTTTGAGAAGAAGAGACGGTTACATTTAACCATTTTGACAGTGAAAGGGTGGGACCAAGATGCCAGCCTGCTAGCTTGTTTAAGTTCATGCAGTCTGGAAACCAGTGAAAGTAGCTCATCAGAATAGTTGCCATGAAAATATTTGTAGAAAAGATAGAGAGGCCACAGTACATCTGTGGGACAGCGATTGTAGACTAGATGCCAGATCTGGACATATCATCTTGTATATTTATCTCTGGATTTTGTCAAGGACTTTGAGACGTACAGCAGAAGCAACAGACCATATATCACAGCAATATTCCATGCAAGGATGGATGGCTGATTTATATCTATCAGGAAGATGGATCAGGCATGCCAGGGATAATGACAATGTTGCTGTTGAAATGACCACCACATTCAACTGATTTGACACCTTGTGATATTTTTCTGTGGACTATGTGAAAGAATAGGTCTATATCTCTTCTCTTTCTACAAGCCTAGAGGAACTTAAGCAGAGAATCACTGAGGTGCTGGAAAATGTTATGCAAGACATGCTACAGTGTATTTGGCAGGAGCTGGACTACTGACTTGACGTGTCTCATGTCACAGGTGGTGCACATATTGAACGTTTGTGAAGCTTTGTGAAATCGATTATAAAATCTACATCACTTTGAATCCCTTGTTTGAATTTTGATAAATAAATATTTTATTGTTCAGCATGAAGATTATTTAATTTTGTTTGCCTGGGATATTCATATTTTAAATGATGTCAATTTTTGGGAGACACCCTGTATATTATATATGTGTATATGTTATATATACATATATATTATGCATTGGAAATACATAGATAATATGTAATATGATGTGATTTTTATACAGATATATATAATGACACACGTATATCTTATTTACTGGCCAATATGATGCTTTGTTCTCCAAGACAATATTTTCAGGTAACTGTAGAACTTGCTTTTGATTCTTTGCCTCCGAGCCATAAAACGAACCAGTGTCATGACGTGACTTTGCAAATGAACTGGATTCTTCACGATTGTTAGAAACATCCCTGCATAGAGCAGGAGACAAGTGCAATAGCCCTTAGGCTTGCAGTTCTTTTATATGCATTCAGGACGTGAGCAATCATGGCTCTCCACAACTTTCTTCTGTCCATCTAGCATTCAATATGTCATGTTAGTGTCAAAATATCCTTTTTCCTCATTTTATGCCCCCCAGAAATTGACAGAACGAAAGAAGGCTTACAGCTATATCATGTTGAAACATCAGTTCCCCATATGATTACCAAAGTTCAGCAATGTCAAGCCTGGCTAGTGCTTTGATTGGTGACTGCTTGGAAATACCAGGTGTTGTAAGCTTGGATGTGTAGGTAGTGCACTGGATAATGGCTTGAAATGAGAAATTGGGGAGCCAAGTTCTATAACCCGTTTGGTTTGTTATATTCACTTTTGTGGAAATACCCTTGGAAAAAGTGAATCCATCTCTTCTTCCCTCAGCTGTGGGTTAATTAGTAAGGCTTATATCACTAAATCATTATTATCTCAAAAAGCTCCTAAAATCTAAAAATATTTTCTGGCTTTAAATAACCTGAAAAGGGTTGATAAGCTGTAAAAAACAAATTAATCAATCAATCAACAGAAACAAAGAACATTTATAAACAGAATCAGGAAAAGATAGCTGAAATTCCTTGAACATATATGTAGGAAGGACGGCTTGGAAAACTTAACACTCACAAGACATACTGACAGAAAGAGAGATAGAGAAAGGTAGAGAACCACTTATATGATGAGTTTGTGCAAGTGGATGTGGGAGACTTAGTAAATGGAAAAAAAAACTGCTATGGTCAATAAAGGATAGGAAGTTGTGGAGAGCCATAATCGCCTATGTCCTGAAGAGCTGGAGCACATAGAAGAAGACTGTTGAGATATTGTTAAATTAGCCAATCAAATATGGCAATTTTTTGTCTTTGCTTTTTTCCATCATGATTTCAAATTTTATTTTATTTTTATTTAGTCTTAGTAGATGATGTGAATGGACGTTGAAAAATTGACACAAATATAGAGAGAGATATTTCTTTTTTTTTTTCCTAATCTGAGACTTTATGGGGTTAAGAAGTTATCTTTTCTGGATGAGTTGTTTATCTTAAGACAATGTCCGTTCCCACCATATATCAATATAATCGATTTGGATTGATATTGGCCTTGTGTGATGACTAAAAGAAAACAGATAAAAAGTGTTGAAAAATACAAAATAAATCTTTATATATCACAATATAATAATAATGCAGAACGATAAGGTGAAAGTTGAAATTCCAAGAGTTCAAGGGTAAAAGTCCTCGCATATTAGAGCAATAAAGAGAAACAGAAAAAGTCCATGTATAAACAAACAAATATATGTATATATGTATCCAAATATAGTAGCTACTGCTAGACAATTTGAATGAAGAAGGTATATATGTTTTGAAATGTATGAAGCCATTTTAGCTGTCTAAATTCACCAGTTAATGGTGCAAATATTATATTTTTTCTCTGGGTATGTTATGCTGAGCACAGCATTGGGGAATGGACAAAATTAATAAATAAATAATGAATTTTAGAATATTCCATACTTTTCACTTAATAAGCAACAACTTTCTTAAATTATTATTAAAAAATTATTTATTTCTTATAAAAACACAATTTTTTATTTATTTGAATACAAAAATATCAGTTATTTTGTAAATAAACAATGGCAAAAAAATTAAAATAATACCTTAGCAGGGTGACTCAATGTTGCCCATATGGTAGTTAGGAGGTTATCAGTTACAGATAAGTTGTTTATTTTATTTTAGGATATATGATTTGGGTGTATATTGGGTTTGCATAATGAATAAAAGACAATGCAGAAAGTATTAAAAAATACAAAATAAATCTATACATAACACAATATAATAATATTGAGGGATAAGATGAAAGTTGATGTTTCAAGAGTTCAAGCATAAAAGCCCTAGTGCATGAGAGAGATAAAGAAAGAGAAACAGTCCATTAGAAAGTAAATATCTATATCTATATGTATGTATTCAAATGTAGTAACTATCTAAGTTCACCATCTAGTCTTGCAAATGTTGTATTCCATCTATTGGTGGATTCATACCTTTCCAAAGGTATCTTTTTCCTGATTTTGTTTATATGTGTTCTTTGTTTCTGTTGATTGATTGAGTCATTCATTTTTTATGACTTATCAACACTTTTCAGGTTATTTAAAACCAGAAAATATTTTTAGATTTAAAATTGTTTTTTGAGATAATAATGATTTAATGATACAAGTCTTACTAATTAACCCATCGCTGGGGAAGAAGAGGTGTGTTTGTACCTTTCCAAAGGGTATTTGGACATAAGTGAATATAATGAACTCAACTGGAATTTGAACTCAACTCTCTGAGCTTTCATTCTGAGTCTTTATCTATTGCACCCTGCACACATCCAAGCTTACAGCACCTGGTATTCCTAAGTGGTCACCCATCTAGATACTGATTAAGTTCAATAATGCTTAACTGACGATCAGATGAGAACTAGTGTTTCATTTTTATATGACTGTAATCTGAATTCTTGAGTAAAAAATTAAGCAACACAAGTATTGGTCAAAATACTAAGTTACTTATAAAAAATAAAATCATTTAATGTTATTTGTGAGAGAATGAGGAGAGAGAGAAAGTAAATATTAAAGTGGGAGGAGAAGTGAAAGTAAGAAGATGAGAAAGAAAGAAAGAAAGAAAGAAAGAAAGAAAGAAAGACAGGGAGAGGAAAAGACAAAGAAAGAGAGGGGGGTAAAGAAAGAGAAAAAGTGAGAGATGGAGAGAAAGAAAAGAAGGAAAAGGGGGGAGATAAGCAAAGGGAGGGAGGGAGAATACAAAATTAAGCAATCTGAGCTCTGGTCAAAATCCTAAGTTGCTTATAAAAAAATAAAATCATGTGATTTTATTTGACAGATAATGGAGAGAGAGAGAGAGAGAGAGAGAGAGAGAGAGAGAGTAAATATTAAAGGGAGAAAAGTGAAAAAGAAAGAAAGAAAGAAAGAAAGAAAGAAAGAAACAGACAGCTAGAGGAAAAAGAGAAAGAAAAAGGAAGGGGATAAAGAAAGAGAAAAGTGAAAGATGGAGAGAAAGAAAAGAAGAAAAAAGAAGGAGATAAGAAAAGGGAGGGAGAGAGAAAGAGATTGAATGTGAAAGAGAGAAAGAGAAGGAGAATATAAAATTAAGAAATTCGAGCCCGGGTCAAAATCCTAAGTTATTTATAAAAAAATAAAATTATCTGATGTTATCTGACGGACAATGATGACAGAGAGAAAGTAAATATTAAAGGAGGAGTAAATGTGAAAGCAAGAAGGTGAAAAGGATAAAAAGAAAGACAGAAGGAAGAAAAGAGAGAGAGAGAGAGGCAGTGAGAGGGGGAGAAATAAAGAGAGGAAGAGAAAGAAAGGTATAAAGAAAGAGAAATTGATAGATAGAGAGAAAGAAAAAAGAGAAAGAGATGAAGAGAGAAATGGAGAGAAAGAGGAGAATATAAAGGGGAGAAAAGAAAAGAAAAAAAACAATCAGGCAGGAAAGAGAATTAAGGAATCGGTTGTCTGCAAAGGAAATTGAAATTCCGCATAAGCATTGTCTGTGAGCTGGTGCCAATGGCTATCCAATCAATAAGTGCTGTTGGTAAGACGATGGCGGCAAGGCTATATTCTTGAACTCTGATTCTTCTAACCATGGACAAATGTGTGTTAATTATTAGTGGTTTACTTAAAATCATATTTATTCTTGTAAAAATAACATTTAGACTCTATTCTGGCTATGTGCGACACTTTGATTGAAAAATAATAGAGATGTTGGGCTTCGTGATATATGCTAAGAGAGATCAAGAAAAGAAAAAAACTCAGAAATCATTAACATACACTTACTTTTTTTTTTTTATTAATGTTCACCATATACAAGACCTAAGTAGTGCACCTCAGCTTGCTGTAATGGTTAGCAAGCTTATCTTGCTAAAATATTTAAAACTAAAGAGTGAGTTTGATCCTCACTGGGAACCCCATACATTCTGCCTAAGTTATGCTACACTTAGAAAATCAATATATGGGCACTTCAATGTGGTGTAATGGTTAGCAATCTTGTCTCGCTCGGTCAGTTACAACTGAATAGGGGGTTTGATTCTCACTGGGTACCCCATACTTTTGACCTTGTGCCACATCTAAGCTACGTTTAGAAAATCAATATATGGGCACTTTAATGTGGTGTAATAGTTAGCAAGCTTGTCTTGCTCAGTCAGTTACGTCTGAGTAGTGAGTTGGATTCTCACTGGGTGCCCCATACATTCGGCCTTGTGCCACATCTAAGCTATGCTTAGAAAATCATTTGGGCACCTCAAGATAGTGTAATAGTTGTTTTGCTAGAACAATTACAACCGAGTAGTGAGCCGATTCTCACTGGGTGGCCCCTACTTGTGCCACATCTAAGCTACGCTTGGAAAATCACTATACAAGACGCAAGAGCCACTCAAGGTAGAGGATTACTGAAAGATTTTGTTGTGTGAACAGAACATTAAGTACTAGGAATCACAGCTTATGAAAATATGAAGGAAAGATAATTTTTAAACCTAGACTTCAACAGGTTAAGATTATAGTGATTGATGAAACATGCTCTTGAAAGTCGGTTCCACAAAAATGGAGGTTTGTCGCAAGAAGCTGTTCAAGTAGGTGTTACTTCTTACCAATAGAATATGAAGAAATTAAGGTTAGAACTGGAGGTACTAAGGAATATAGTGCATTGGAACATTTGTCATGGAAATGGTGATAATGTAACAAGAGGCTTGCAACATTTTGTCCGTGGGAAAAGGGATTGTTAGGTGGAAAATAATTCATCACCCACAAACTTTCCAAGACTTTATCGAAACTGGAAAGTGAAGACTGCACAGTTCTACTCCAGATATCCAGATACTCCATTTCCAGTCTGATCTGGCTCTTGTAAAGGTTGAGTATAGCAGGAGGAGTCAGGTACTTACTGGAGCAGTACAAGGAATTGACCATTTTTCCTGGATCTTTAACAATGTATTGTATGAGTTCCACTTGAGGTCTAAGATGAATCTATATCTACATAGGCATTCAAGGCAAGGGTCCTCCTTAAGAGAACACCTTTTCGTTGTCATAAACAAAAATCTGGGGCCTGCTCGGTGATGATGGAACATTACTAGTTTGGGCTTTTGATATCTAAAAATAGTGTTTATTCTTGTGAAATTTTTTTGAAGCATAGGAAGGGCTATAACCTCGTCAAGATATGTTGTTGCAGTTCAGTAACAAGTGAATTTTTCATTAGGTTGCTTACCCAGTACACATGATAGACAGCCTTACAGTATGAAAAGGCTCAAACTGTTCTATTATTTGGGAATAAAAGAATGAACAGTAGAGTCATGCCTTTCTTGAGGGCATTTGTGTTAAGTGAACGCAAGCTGTTGCATGCAGAGTTTGAACTTTACTGTTTTTTATGCCATGAATTATTATGCCAACCGCAGATGAGTTCTATTCTTTACTTCCACTAATTCAGACCTTTATAACTAGGACACACCATGCCACTTCCACAGAGTTGAATCATCCTCATTTCCCCTGTATTCCAAATCTAAAGAGAAAGTTTCACTCAGATAAATGTTTCTCAAAAACTGCTGTGTTTTGGAACAGACTGTCACGTGGATGTATTTATCAACACAACAATCTTAACCACTTCAATTCAAGTGGCAATTGTTATCTATCCTCCTTATCTGCATGAAATTCACTTCCTACCACTTCCTCTTTCATCCACATCACATCACACATTCATCAGTAACTTCCTAAATTGAGCAAACGCTCAATTTTTCAATCTCCCATTCCCTCACACAGATAGTTAACTTCCCCACTCGTTTTGCCTTCAACCGGGAAGGTAAAGCCTCTCTTCTCGACCTGTGCTTTACCTCCATCCCCGAATCCTGCAGCGCCTTGCAACTCTGCCCTCTTGGTAACTCTGATCATGCAGTAGTATCAGTTAACATCTCCTTCAGCTCCACCCCCTATAAAGAACCTCCTACCACTAGAACTTCTTTCTACTATCAACGAGCTGACTGGGACGCGTTCCGTGATTTCCTCCGCGATGTCCCCTGGGATGGAGTCTTTAAGCTCCCCATCCAAGAATGTGCTTCTGAAGTCTCTTCCTGGGTTAAAGCTGGAATCGACGCTTTCATCTCATCACGGAAATATAGGGTCATGTCACGCTCCTCCCCCTGGTTCTCCGCTGATTGCTAAGCCGCCATCGCCCATAGAAACCACTACTTCCACCTATTCCGTAGCGACATGTCTGACTGCAATAGATGTCTCTTTGCCTCCGCCCGTAATGAATGTAAGCATGTCCTCAACGATGCTAAGTCACTATTTGCGGCTTGAATGAAGGAACGTATTGCATCTCGCAAATTTGGCTCCAAAGATTATTGGCGTCTCTGCAAGAGCGTATTGAACAATTGCAAACCCTCTATACCTCCTTTATTCAACCAGTTCGAAGTCCTGACCTCCTCTACCGACAAGGCTGAATGCTTTGCTCAGAAATTTTCATTCAACTCTATGCTCGACTCTTCCGGTGTACCTATACCCGACTTCCCTCTTAGAACTGAGGCCATATTGAGTGGGTTAAACATAACCCCATCTTTGGTACTGGGCGTTATCTCCAATTTAGACCCCAAGAAGGCTAGTGGTGGAGACGGGATACCAGCCATTGTCTTGAAGAAATGTACGCCTGAACTGCGCCCGCCCTTTCTAAACTATACAACTACTGCCTCAAGGAATCTTGATTTCCTGACTGCTGGAAGTCCTCTTCGATCGTTTCTGTCTTCAAGAACTCCGGCGACCCCTCTGACCCTTCCAACTACCGTCCTATCAGTCTCCTTACCCTCTTCGGCAAAGTCTTCGAAGCCCTAATCAATACCGGGGTGGTTAACCACCTCACATCCCATAATCTGCTCTCAGACAAGCAATATGGTTTCCGCTTTGCCTGATCTACAGCAGATGTGCTTACGGCCATCACTGAAACAGTCTACCGAGCTCTTCAAAATAACGGCGAAGGCCGTGCCGTGGCACTAGACATCTCCAAAGCATTTGATAGGGTTTGGCATGCTGGCCTTCTTCGCAAGCTCCAGGGTTATGGAATTACGGGTTGATTATATAACCTAATACGATCATTCCTGTCAAACTGTAAATTGAAGGTCGTTCTCAATGGATTCTCCTCCAGTTCCTATCCCACGATCGCAGGTGTTCCTCAAGGCTCCATCCTAGGCCCCACTCTATTCCTTATCTACATAAATGACCTTCCTGATGCAATAACTTCCCAAGTTGGCATCTACACGGATAATACCACAATTTATTCCTGCCTCAAAAACAAATCTAGTCTCGCTGACAAAACTCGCCTGGCCGTGCATCTTGAAAAGGACCTCCAATCGATTGTGAACTGGGGCATGAATTGGCTGGTCAACTTCAACGCTTCCAAGACAAAACTGCTCTCTATTAATCACCACAAACATCCTTCCCTTCCCTCCATTAGAATGTCTGACGCTCAACTTCTCGAGAGCAACTCTCTGTGGCTTCTCGGTCTCACGTTGACTGCTGACCTGAGATGGAATAAATACATTGAATCAATTGCCTCGTCCACTGCAAGGAAAGTTGGCTCCCTGAGCCACGCCAGGAAGTTTTTCTCCTCGGAGTCGATCCTCCAGATCTACAAATCAACAATTCGCCCTTGCATGGAGTATTGCTGCCATATATGGTCTGGTGCCCCTTCTGTTTGCCCTGGAGTTCTTGATAGGCTCCAGAGGCGGATATGCAATGTAGTTGGTCCTGTCCTGGCATCTCATCTACAGTCACTTTCTCACAGATGCGCTGTTGCCTCCCTCTGTCTGTTCTACAAATACTTTCATGGAAATTGCTCCGAGGAGCTGCATTCGCTGGTTCCCAGACATCATGAGTTCAAGCGCCATACGAGGCTGGCATCCCGCTCTCACCCCTTCACTGTCAAAACTCCTAAATGTAGCCGTCTACTCTAATAGCTTCATGACTCGCACCTCTTGCCTGTGGAACTCCCTTCCCTATTCCTGTTTCCCTGTGAGCTATAGTCTCCAGCTATTCAAGTGTAATGTCAATCGACATCTCCAGTTGCCTTGATCTATCCACTACCCTCATCCTTTCTTCTATCACTCCTATCTGATCTTGCTCTAAATTTTCTGTAACCCCTTGCGTCCTAGTGGCTTCCCGCCTTGCTTGGGGTGAAATGCTTAAAAAAAAAAAAAAAAAAAAAATTCTTGAGCCTTGTATCAGGTAAACTTTAGTGGAAAAAAAAAAAAGATCTAAAGATGTTGGCTTGGCTAATAAATTAGTTTGGTTTGGTTTGGTTTTGGTTTGGTTTGGTTTGTTTTATGGCATACCAAACTCAATTGATTATTTTATGCCAACAAGATTTTTATTGCTGGTAATATTTTTATTTTTTTCAAAAATATATTCCTGGTAATATTTTTTTTCAAAAAGTACTACTGGTAAAAATTTTGCAAAATGTTTTGCTGGTATTAAAACCTATTTTTATATTTTCATGGTGTTTTGACCCCTTTTTGATTGTTAACTATTTGCCCATAACTAGGACCCTGACAGGTGCTACCACTCCAAGTCAGGGTGGACCTGGAAACACCAACAATTAAGAGGTGGTTCCATGCTCCTCAAAACCTCCTAATGAAAGGCCTTGCTGTCAGATATAGTTTATTGTCTAACCCAGGACATGGATGTATTTTATCGTCATACTCAGGACAATTGGCTAATAAAACTGTCCTTTGAACCCTTGTTGCTTGTCATGTGATGTCCAATTTTATTATCATCAAAAAATCTTTGCACTTTTTAATGCTTTATTTCCTGAATATCTCAAAGACTATAATTGATTCATTGTGTTATTAATAGAAAATATTTGATCAGAACAAAGATTGTATTGTTTTTAAAGTGGCTTTCAAAGACAATAGATATTTGCATATAATTTTATTCAGCCATATATATGCCATTTTGTTCCACTACCTTTTATCATCTTTGAAGCAGCTTCATGATTCCAGAATTGGCATCTTTCTGGATGAAGAACTGATCTAAGTGATTTTTACAGGCTTCCAGAAAATTGATCTCATAAAGAGAATTTTGTAGAAATCAAAATGTTATATACCATACCTATGAACACTAATGGGTATGTCCCAATTCTCATAAATACATTGGACACTATTTTAAGTGGGGGTAATATGCTGTCTAAGTAGTCCACCACTAGCAGTGGTTTACCTACTTCATGCTGCTGGTGAGTATTGTATTTTGTTGATGTTATAAAGATTACCATTTCATTTCCAACCTCTGTTTTGGTTATTCATCATTCAGCAACCCTTTCTAGGTTACAACACAAAATAAGTTTTAATCTGAAGGTTTACGGTCAGTTGCATTTGGTAGGTGTAGTAGGACATCCCAGCCAAGCCAAGCTGCACCAGTTTATACTAGGTTTGTAAAGAGATATGAGGTCTGCCATTGTCCTGATGGAAGCTGATATCATTTGGATTGGCCATTTCTGGATGCTTTTTATCAAATGCTGTCTTTAATCAGTTCAATTCGAATGGAACTTAGTTGAATTCAACGGCATATTTTGTGGAAGGCGCTCAAAATATATAATGCATTTCCAATCCAATATGAACAGCATCAGCTTCTTTGGATGTAGAGGGTTTTTTTTCTCCAGGAGGTTTTCCACTCAAAATTGTTGTAAACAATCTATATTTCATTGCTTGTGATCATTCTTTTCAAAAAAGTATTTGTTTCCGTTGCATTTGATCAGATAATCACTGATGAAAAGCAAGTTCATTAAACTGTAAGGCACCTAAACATTATAGTTTTTCAGGGGTTTTTTAACATTAAAGTTCACCCTGTACAAAGTCCAGGGCCACACAAAGCAGAGGGTTACATTAGGAAGCAGTTTGTATGGATAAGTGGGAAAGATAATGGTCAACCTTAGATGTAAACAGGTTAAGATTGTAGTGACTGAGGAAACATCCTTTTGGGAGTTGTTTCCGCAGAGCAGCTTTGTTATTTCTCACTGATGGAATACAGAGGGAGTGTGGATGGTTTTTGACACTGCCATGAAGGTTAGAACTGGTGGAATCAAAGAATGTAGTTTGTCTGAGCACTGTCTGTGAAAGTAGTGAGATGCTTGGCACATCCCACTTGTGAGAGAGAGAGGATGGAGGGTGGAAAATAATTTGTCATACTTTTGGATTCTATTAAGGCTGGAGAGTGTGATCTGAGCAGCTATTCACATTGCAATAATTTGACATAGCCAAATGTTTTGAAATGCTTTACAAATCTGATACAAAATATTTGGAGTATCTTTACGATATCCCATGTCATGCAACTTGGATTAGTTTTATTTTGGTCTCCATCAATGACTGCTGCCCTGCTAGAATGTTCTTAGTCTTCCAGATCAAAAATTTCTACTTCTAAACCTTACAAAGCACTTACAAACATTACACTCAGCTATGGCACCATCTCCATAAATGGCACATAAATCTTTTGCTGTTTGTACATTTTTTTCCTCTCCAGAAGTAAACAAGCATCAAATCATGGAAATTCCTCTCATTTCTCTTAACAACAACAAAAATATTTAAAATTCATAATCCGTATAAGAACCATATAGAAAGATGTATTGAAATGTTACTTTTCAGAATATGTATATAAACAAAATCACATGTTCAAACAACACCAATTGGAAAATATTAACTTTTGTTCCAATCTAATAGATCCATGAATATCAGAAAAAAAAAAAAAATTAATCATTTCACCCCGAGTAAGACAGGAATGCCACTAGTACGAAGGGGACTGCAGATAGTGAAAGTAAGAGAAAATACTGAGAATAGGAAGGATTGAGAAAAAGACAAAAGACAAATGGGCTTCAAGAAGATAGAAGATGGCAATTAACATTGCATTTAAATTTTTGAAGATTGTTGTTCTCAGGGAAGCAAGTAAAAAGAAGTGAGTTCAAATACAAGAAAAGAAACTGCTGAACTAGAAGTGGTGGTTACATTTAACCAATTCAATAGTAAAAGGGTGGGACCTAGATGCCAATCTAGTAGTACGCTTAAATTCATGCATCTCAGTATCAGAGAAGAAAGCTTGTCAGAGCAGTTGTCATGAAAATATTTGTAGAAAAGACAGACAGAAACCCCACCATGTTAGTGAGAAAGTAATTGAAGTTGAGATGTCTGGTCAGAATTGATTACATTGCAGATCCTTCTTTGGATTTTTGTCAAGAACCTCTAGATGAATACCTGGAGCACTAGATCAGACAGGCAGCAGCTCTCAGTGGATGGATAAATGGTAGATTTGTAAATGTGCAAGATGTTCTGAATTAATTATAAACTTGGGAATGTCCAGTATAAATACAAAAATGAACATAGCAATGAATTCAGTGAATTAAACCACATATTTTAACTGAAATCAATCTCAAAACATATGTACATATCAATAACAAAAATAATCAGGCACAACATATTTCATGTAAGAAATATACATTATTAAATAAGTTAAATATTATTAGGTTGGTGCAAAAATAATGACGTAATAAATTCGTTTTTTGACGTATTTTTTAACGTCAAAAAATGACATTATTACATCATTGTTTTGCACCAACCTAATATTAAATATTTCATGTAATATACATTATTAAATATGTTAAATTATATTAAATATGTTAAATATTATAAAATATTTCATGTAATATACATTATTAAATATGTTAAATTTTATTAAATATGTTAAATATTATTAAATATTTCATGTAATATACATTATTAAATATGTTAAATATTATAAAATATTTCATGTAATATACATTATTAAATATGTTAAATTTTATTAAATATGTTAAATATTATTAAATATTTCATGTAATATACATTATTAAATATGTTAAATTTTATTAAATATGTTAAATATTATTAAATATTTCATGTAATATACATTATTAAATATGTTAAATTTTATTAAATATGTTAAATATTATAAAATATTTCATGTAATATACATTATTAAATATGTTAAATATTATAAAATATTTCATGTAATATACATTATTAAATATGTTAAATTATATTAAATATGTTAAATATTATAAAATATTTCATGTAATATACATTATTAAATATGTTAAATTTTATTAAATATGTTAAATATTATTAAATATTTCATGTAATATACATTATTAAATATGTTAAATATTATAAAATATTTCATGTAATATACATTATTAAATATGTTAAATTTTATTAAATATGTTAAATATTATTAAATATTTCATGTAATATACATTATTAAATATGTTAAATTTTATTAAATATGTTAAATATTATTAAATATTTCATGTAATATACATTATTAAATATGTTAAATTTTATTAAATATGTTAAATATTATAAAATATTTCATGTAATATACATTATTAAATATGTTAAATTTTATTAAATATGTTAAATATTATAAAATATTTCATGTAATATACACTATTAAATATGTTAAATTTTATTAAATATGTTAAATATTATAAAATATTTCATGTAATATACATTATTAAATATGTTAAATTTTATTAAATATGTTAAATATTGTAAAATATTTCATGTAATATACATTATTAAATATGTTAAATATTGTAAAATATTTCATGTAATATACATTATTAAATATGTTAAATTTTATTAAATATGTTAAATAGTATAAAATATTTCATGTAATATACATTATTAAATATGTAGCATTCTTCATCATTCTGGAATATGCACTTAAAGAAACAACATAAAAAACAGACATTGGATTCACCCTAACAGCAAGTCAGAGCCATCACTACAATTATCATCATTTACATGCATCATGGATACAGACATAGCAAACTATCTTGCATTTATCAGTCATAACTCCTTCCTTTCCAACAAGAATTTGCTGGTAGGGTTGCACGTAAATTTCAAGAAAAAATTAGTCTATGTTATACAATCACCCCGAAGGTGAAATTATCGTATTACAAGGAAATAAGCTGATACAAGTCGATGAATTCAAGTACATTTCAGCTTAGATTCAGTAAAGTGAAAATGACATGAAGATCAGAACTCGATAAGTTGGGGGTGGGGTTGAAAGCAAAATGGAAAGGGAATGGAAGTTGAATCATCAAAACCATCTGAAAATAGGTTTGTTTTGAGAAAGATGTGCTGCTCTATGCTGTTGAAAGCTGGACTTTGTCAAATATGATGAGTGATCGGCTTGATGGAAAATATACAAGGATACTCAGAGCTGTACTTTGGATACCATAGAAAAAGCCCCAAAACAAACAAAGGTCACTGTGAAATACTGCAATGTGTGATGAAGTCACTATCAGACAGATTTGAAAGTAGGAAGAACTTAAACATAGTAAAGAGAAGAGATAGAGACCAACTACGAAATGATAGAGGTTTAAAAAGGGGAGAACTAATGAAGATTATAGGAGAGAAACTGGCGGGTGTTAAACAAAATGAATAGAGTATGGAGGCCCATTAGGAGGAAGAAAGAAGGCCTGGTAATAACTCTTGTGGGAACATTAACAAAGAAAACAAAAAAGAGGGAGACCAACTAAAATGCATAGAGATCAACTAAGAAATGATAGAGGTTTAAAGAGGGGAGAATGAGTGAAGATTGTAGGATAAAGATTTGAAGAATCTCATCAATAGTATTCGATCAAAATAGAAGAAGGGGAATATTTTTTATTTAATTTGTGGTCATTTCTAGTTTGACGTTTTCTGTTTTTTGCAAACAGTCATTAATCATTAGTGATTGCATAAGGTCTTGAGCAATACATCCTTGTTGTCTGAAATGTGCTGAATGGTTAAATAGGAAACCTTAGAATCTGATCAACATCAATTTACTCACATCTGGTGCTCCTGCTATATATTGTGAGTTTATGGACAAAATCCAAAAAAGGGCCTGTAATGTTATCTGTCTTGACATGGTATATCAAATTCAGTTACATTCTCACCACTATAATGTGACTTCCTTCTATATTTTCTATAAATGTTTTCATGGTAATTATTCGGATGAGCTCTCCTCTTTGGTGCCTCAACTGCATGAATTCAAACCTATTACTAGATTGGCAGATAGGTCTCATTTTTTTTACTCTTGAAATTGCTAGATGTAACCATGTTCTGTTCTGATAGTTTCTTTTCTTAGACATCTTGCCTCTGGAAATCTTTTCTTGTTTCTTGCTTCCCTGCCACCTACAATGTAAAACAATCATTCTCAACATTTTTTTACTCATTGACCAGATTTGTTTTTTTTTGGTAGACCCCCACTCACCTAAAAATAATTCAATAAAAAAAAAAAACTTTTGTTAATTTTTACTAATAGATAAGTTTGGGAATTTTATTATAGAAATAGTACATGTCTATGCTTTATTTTGAAGTCAAACTAAATTAGTGAAAATAAACTTGTATTTAACAACTAAATTCTATGAAACATAAAATTTCTTTTACACTCGTAAAATAACTCATGATAAACCATTTTGAAAAGTCTATTACTATATTAATCAATTTATATTAATATTTTATTAATATTTAAAATTAATATTATTATTTATTATTAATATATTAAATTAATTTATATGATAAATTATAATCTTTACATAATTTTCCTTCATATATAATCCTTCCTTTATATATCCTTTTCAATTTTGACCTGTTCTCTTTCTAGCTGAATAACTCAAAGGGTTTTTCATCAATTCTTATGACAAATGGTGTCAAAATAGTTAAATGTCATCTGAAAATCTAGAAAAAAGAAACTTAATTAGTTCAGTGGTTTTTTTAGATATTAAACATTTTGAGTCATGGACAATTATCACATGCTGTTAGTATATACAAAGATTCTTGTGGTGTCTTGTAGAAAGAGTATAGAATATGCAAAGTGCTCTACAGACAATTCCAAAGTGTGATGGAATCACTATGAATTAGAAAACTGTGATTACTTCAGGATATTCGGAGAATAAAGGATCAAATCTAAGATGCTTTACTCATTTAAGCTGATTTCCACTGAAGCAAATATATTCTCTATGATGTCTTCCATGCCCCAAATCATCATCATCATATCATGAACTAAGGCAGGAATTCATAATAAAAAAAGGTTTCAAATTTAATCATTTATTTCCAGCACATATTTTTGAACAAAAGAAATGGTCTGTCAGCAAAGTCAAGGGACAGAATCATGAATTAATTGTTCAACAAAATCTGGCATACTCGTCTCCTTCGCAATTTGAAAAGTTAGGGTGTTTCTGGACGAATTTTTTAACTGATTCAATCTTTCCTATATATATATATATATATATATATATATATATATATATATATATATATATATATACTCGACTCTCCTGTCGAATTCGACGAATGAGGGTCAAGCAGATCAGTTCCCAGGAACCTGACAACAGCACATGAGATTTGATTATAGTGATGAAGGTTTTGTGCAGGACTACCCACACTTTTTGAAGGGCTGAATACAACGACCCTCCACAGGTTTTGAATTCAGAGTTGTCCTTCTCCTAGACCAGTTGCCATCCAAGGCTGTAGAACCCAGTCCGTCCTGCTATTTACCCATAGAAGAGGATATATATATATGTGTGTGTGTATAAAAAGTGTTTGAGCCTTTTATATTATATTCTTACTCTGTCCTGGACATTGAGTTCTATCTGGATTCTATCCTCTTGGGAATTTATTTATATAAATATATATATATATATATATATGTATATATATATATATATATATATATTTATATATTTTATATACATATATATATATATATATATATATATATATATATATATATTGACCACTAATATTATATATATAGAGATATAGATATAGATATAGATAATCATGAAATGGCCACTCTTCTAGATCCTTTCCTACTGATGAAGGTGTACCACGGGGTTCCATTTTTGTTCCAACTTTAATTTTCCTTAATGACCTTCCTGACGGCATTGGCTCTCAATTTGGAATATATGTGTGAGGACACAACCATTTACTCCTGTCTCGATAGTAAGTCTGCTCAGTTTAATAAGATCAAATTAGAAGCTGTTGTTAACAGAGGGTAAGAATAACTCGTTAATTTTAATGCCTCCAAAACAAAACTGCTCTCTATTAATCATTTGCAAGACCCCTTTCTGTCTTCCATAAGCATGGCTGATGTTGACCTCCTCCAGAGTGAATCATTATGCTTTCTCAGGCTTTCATTCTCTCCTGACGTGAACTGGATTCTATTGAATCCATTGCTAGGTCAACTGTGAAGAGAGTTGATTCATAGTCATACTAGACAATTTTTCCCTCCTACATATCTAAAGTCATCCATGCTCAGAATATTGCTTCTATATATGGTCCGATGCTCTTGCTATATATTTGAAGATACTTTATAAAATCCACTGACCTATCAGCAATATTATTTGTCCTCATCTAGTATCTCATTTACAGTCACTTTCCTACCACCATAAAGTTGCCTCTCTGTGTCTTTTCTATAAATACTTTCATAGTAATTATTTGGTTGAGCTCTTCACTATGGTGCCAAGAATTTATATATTTAAGCACAGTACTAGTCTCATCAATTTACAGTTCAACTGGCTAGATGTAACTGTAAGTTCTCTGCTTACAGTATCTTGCACTTCTCACTTGCGAAACTCCCTTCTGACTCCATGCTTTCCAGCCAATTTTAATCTTGAAAAATTTAAATGCAGTGTCAATCGCTATCTACTGTCCTCCTGATTACTTTTCTTATTTACTTCCTCCTTAGTATAGTTTCTGTTTTCTAATTCTTCCATCCCTTGTGTCTTAGTGACTTTATTGCCTTGTTTGGGGTGAACACAAAAAAGAAAAACAAAAAAGATTTTTATGCAAAAATCATAATGGTTACAGTTTACTTGACATCCATTTCTTATCCAGATGCTTGGGGAGTATACCTGTATATCTACATCTATTTATCCTTCTCACTGACAGAAGAAAAGGAGCATACACCTTTTTTACATAAGGAACTACAGGAAATGATGAAATATATAAGGGGTCTCATTGAGAATATAAAGAAAACATAAAGGTGATCTATAAAAACCTATACCTTTCTTAGCCAGCCAGTTCATTTCTTTTGCCATTAAGATTCCCTAACATCAATGAATATACACATAGCATATTTGGAAAAAAAATTGGCAAGTTCAAATTCTGGCATAGTCATTTTTGTTCACCTTTTCACAAATAGCATGAATCTGTCATTTCTCCCTTCAGCTATTGGTTAAATTGTAGGGTAGATAGGGCTTTCAAGTCTTGATTGTCAACCAGTCTAAAAATAGCAAAAATCTGAATTCTAAACAGAATCTCAAGCATCATTGGTGAGGACTTTCAACAACAGTAACAACTAAAATGAATAGCACATGTCACTTGTAGAGAAAATAATGATATCAACATGTTGACGTTTCATATTACTTCAAATAAAATGTTAAGAAGGAATTCCTCATCAGTACTAGAATCAGAGATTTTATAAATTTCTACCAAAAGTAGCACATGCTGCTCGGTCAATGAATGCTGAATATTTTAAGGAAACAGTTAATATTATCATTAACATTAGAAATGAGGAGAACAGATAGCACACTTTGGTGCCAGGCCACTGGACAGGGAATGAAAAATGAATAATACAAGTAGCACTGACTGAATGTTGAAAGAGTCCATATAAAGAAACAGTTAATATTGCTATTAACATTAGGGATGAAGAGAACAGATACTAAACTTTGATCTTCTTATACTCTACTTCAAACTAGATCTCTTTCCGATTCACTCTACATCAAAACCAGTTAGCCAGATATGAACTCTAAGAAAGCAAAACTAAAAATAAAATAAACGTTGTTCTCTGCACAAGGGCTCCGAGTATCACATCCAACTCACAAAACAAATCCGTCACAAAAAATAAAAATATAAAAGTAGCCAACCATGAACATTGATGCTGAAGCAAAAGGTATGACGAAAAACAGAGTCATGATCTACCCCATCTGCTTTTAAGAACACTGCTCACAACAAATGACCTGATACATGCATCATCCCCAGGCCCTAATGATTATCTCTATCCCTCAGGTTGCTTCCCTTGCCCACAAAGAGACGTTCTGCTTTGATCCTCTATATTAGGAATACAAAGAATTTTATCTTAACCATTCTTGTCTTCTTTCCACCTCACCAGTAGGACTTGTTGTTTGTTTTCTTCTCTCATGTTACCATACATGCATTTATAACAATCCCACTCCAGTAGCTAGGGAGTGAAAAGACTGTAACCTGAAAAGTTCTAGCTGTTCTATCAATGAATGCTGACTGTTTCCTTATAATAAAGCAGTTAATATTACCATTAGAAATTTAGAGAACAGATTGTACTTACTTGTCCTTCATGCTGGCAGGATGTGACACAAGGTCATTTTAATGTGGGGAGCCCGAGTATATGCACCCGGGCTAGGTCCCAAAATAGCCCAGCCTCTGCAACTGTCGGTTTCACTGGCATCGGTATTACTATCACTATTTAGTACAGTAAGGGAGATACTGTTACCAGCAACTGTTCCCAGGGATTAGGTACCTCTCACTATTTTTAGTTCTTCTCTGCTTGAAGACAGGAACACAATTGAGAGATAAAATGTAGTTTGTCCACTGGTTGGATGTACCACGTCAGTTTGATGTCAGGAGCATGAACACGACTGATCCCCACTCTTTAGTGCAATGAAGCAGCTGTCCTCTCAGTAATATTTTCAGTTGCACTCTGTCCACAGACGGGGGACACAATTGAGAGATAAAATGTAGTTTCACCACCTGAGTACAGATACTACACTTTGATCCCTGCCCAAAGGCCAAGGTATGAAGAAAGCAAGACAAATGTAGAAAATCTTTGGAAAAAATCTTTGCTCATAACAAAAACTATCCTTTTCCATTGACTGTCTCATTTTTCATTTTGTCTTCTCTATCATGCTCCATTCTTTCTTTCATTTATTCAAGAAGCCCAGTTCCACCTGAATGAAATAATTGTCCACAATGAATATAAAGATTTGTCTTAAACTTTTTTACAAGTTCTCAAAAATTTTTTCACTGAAATTTTTCTCCAGAAACCAAATATGAAGCAATTGTCTATAACCCTTACCACCAAAGCAAAAAAGCAACTTCTTTTTTGTATGTTAAATTTGTTGTCTGCTTTTCTAGAATAGAAGTAATAATTGATTTTAATGGCTGAAAATATTATGGATAGGGGAAAGAAAGAATGAGAAATATTTTGCACTGATTTTTTTTTTTTCTTAAATTGGAAAAACATTAAGAAATACATGTATTTTTATTCAAGATTCCACCCACTTATCTTGTAACATGAGATAGTTGCTTATAGGCATCCTTCTTTGCACTGAATGAAATATTCTCACTGAATGAGATATTCTCACAAGAATAATTGCTTTGTCTTTGTCAGAATAATATGAGAAAAATAAAAATGATTCCAATCCAAAGAGAAGAGTGTTGCCTGAACATTTTGATTGGTCACTGCCATTTTTATTTTCCCATAATCCTTAAACATTAATATAAATTTATATTTCATAACTTAAAAAGGCAAAACTATAACAAAATATTTCTGTCTTAATTTCTGAAATGAGGAGTTATCATTATTTATACTATTTACATGTGGACTAATATCCTTATTTTTCTTGTTATTATCACCTGATAGCCTTCTGTCTGAATTTCTGACATGAAGAGTTATCACTATTTACATTATCTGCATTCACACTAATATCCTCATCTTTATTGTTACTATCACAAACATTTTGGCATTGTACTCTCTGTCCGACTTAAGTGCTTGTTGATCTCTGTAAACTTCAGCAAGTCTTCAAGAGCAGCAACTTATTTTTTACAATAATGTTCACTCTGTACAAGCAAGTTCCAAGAGCCACTCAAGGTAGAAGGTTACAGAGTAAGATTAAAAATTCTGAGCCATTATCCATTACACCACCCCCATGTCCAAGCTTACTGCACCTGGTATTCCTGAGCAGTCACCCATCTATGTACTGACCAGGCATATATTGCTTAACTTTGGTGATCATACAGGTCATAAACCTACTGAGTAAGGTGTAAGGGGCACAGTTTATGAGGATATATGAGGAAGATATTGTTTAACTCTTGACGTGAAGAAGTTAAGAGTGTAGTGATCAGGAAATTCAGTCGCACAAAGTAGTTGTTTATGGAAAGGAAGTGTTCAAGTGGAATTTACGTCTCACCAATGGAATATGAATGGGATTAGGGGATGGTTCACTACAATGTGTATGGCATGGTGGGTCTAAGATGTGAAAGGTAAGAACTGGTAGAGCTAAGGAATCTAGTTTGTCGGAACATTTTCCATGGAAATAGCAATAGTGTAGCACGAGGCTTGCACCATTTCATCTGTAGGAATGGGGTTATAGAGAGGGAAATAATTCATCACCTACAAGGACATGTAGACAGTTTTAGACTCTATTGAGACTTGGAATGGTAGACTGTGTAGCTCCTGATGAAATATCCTTAGTGGAATAAGAACAATCTTCTCCATAGATTAAATAAAAGTAGGTACCTCTATAAAAAAACATGATACCTATGGATTAAAATGAATTTTTAAAAATGAAAATCTTTCTTGAAGCATTTAGTTTAGTTTTAATTTCAAGCAAATAGATTAAATTTAATATTTCCAATAAGCAAAATACTTTGCTGCATTTCAAAAACTAATTTAAATTGACTAGAAAGAATTTTTTTTTCTAAAATAGCTGCTTAGTGCCCTTTTTTAGTTAACTTTCATTGCAGTGTAATTCTCTTTATTAAAAAATCTTAGAAAAATAAAAATAATTTTCTGTAACTTTATTTGAGAAAGATTAGCTGATTTAAAGTATACTTAATCTGATTTGTAACAAATATTATTTACTTGATGCTTAAAATATTGCAGAAATGGATATTTTAATCAAACAGTAGCTGTGTTATTAACCGACAACAGCTGGCTTTAAGTGTTTTATAAGGTGATGAGATATTCTATAGAGACTTTATTTGTAAAACATAACTGAATAAAATGACATGAACATCTTTATATTCAATTTTTAAGTACTCAGTAATCTTAAAAACTCTGTAATCTAATGTTTTATTGAATTATAGAAATATGGTTTTAAATTTGCAATAGTCATCGCGCTTATTTTCTGGTAATATCATGTATAGTGGACCATAGCTACAATAGTCGGCCTGTTTATACACTAATAAAAAAAATTCAAAATTATTTTTTAAAATATTGGTGCTTTGTATTAAGATTTTTGATTAAGTATAATTAGTAATTTATTATTAGAAAATATAGTTTTCATTTAATAATATCATCAAAACTGCTGAAATTAATACAGAATTTGAAAAGATTAAAATAAAAAAGGAAAATTCAGAAAAAAATTCATTATTCATTGAAAAATTATCTTTTTCTTAAGGAAATAGTGTCCTTAATGTAGCTAATTATAAGAGCTATTTGAAGCTTTTTTAATTAAATAATGTCATATTTTTATTTTAGAAATTCAGAACAGATTTTTGGTAAATGGTGTGTCACAGGGCCAATAAGGATGTTGTCCCCGCAAGCTTTTAGAAGAGAGGTGTGAAGACAATGAGGCGATAAAGATCAATTTATATTTATCCAAAATGTACAAGAGTGTACTGTCTGGAGAAATATGTTTGTATCGGTACCGGGTCTAGTATGACTGGTTTCCTTCAGGGGAAGTTGTTTCGGTTGTATCGGTGAAACAAGTGTAGAGTTGATTGGCAGCAGTAGCTGGTTGATTGCCGGATTGGAGAATTATCGGCGGCAGTAGCTTGTTGATTGAAGACACATGAAGATTCGTTGGGTTGGGATCGCGCTGAAGTGTAACACTCAACAAAGCTGAAGTCAGAGAGATGATACGTTTTCCAGGGCAGATCAACTGCAGAAACAGGATCACACCAAAGAGTATTCTCTCAATGAAGCACCGGAAGCTCACAAAGGTAGCGTACTACACTTTGATCCAGGCCACCAGGATGAGCAGCCTGGGTTTAGATGAAAAAAAGGGGCTAACAATATGTGGAAAATTTGATCAAATACACCTTGGCTAGAGGAAGTAGAAAATCATAGATATAAAATTACTCCCCATATTGTTCAATGTTTGGGAAGCACTGCCTAATCCGATGCTCACAAGATATGGTTTTGGACTAAACCATATTGGGCTAGTCGTCCAGTTTCTCGCATACTGCCGGACTTAAATCTGTGAGATCAGGGGTTGTGAAGGTCAAGGTCATTTTTCTAAGAAGAGGCTAATGGCAGCCATGACAGATGCTTCTGTTTGACAAAGACAAATTGATGATTGAAATTTTCCAAGGAGTCCTGCATTTAACTAATATTAAAACGAAAATCCTGAAATTTTAATTTCTCAAAATTTCCAAGACAGTACACTAAATTTCCCATACTAAACTTTGATCCATGACTTTGATACAAGAAAAATAAGATTTTTAACCAAAATTTTGAATGTGCTAGAGAAAATTAAAAAATTAATAAAAAAGTACTTTGGTCTTTCTTCTTAATAACATAAACAATTTGATAATAAAACTTTGTTTTTATCAATTTTGAGGATCTTTCATCATGCTATGGTTTTTTAGAAAATCTTTGGAAATACCTAAATTAAGGGATCAGTTCAAAATTCCTTGAGGTTTACCTGGATTCAGAAAAATGGGGTATTGCTCTCATATATGGGCTAGAGCTGCAAAATGCTCACTTTTGAGTACCAGCATATAATAATAACATTAATAATATAGTTAAGACATAGATAATCTTTAGATGTGTGCATGAAATAAGCTTTAAAGTAAAGGTCTATAAAAATAAAACAATTTTGACATACCCTAAAACAGTATTACATAGTGAATTACAGCCTATCACATTTTTAAATAAACAATTATTTTAATGAGTCAAACATGGCAGGATTGTAATATATTTAATGGAAAATTATACAATCAAAACAGATACTATCAGTTATTATTTTTGACTAAATTGTACAGTATTCAAATTGCATTCCCAAAAATATGAATGAGTAGAAAATTCAAAAATGAGTCATGCATTTAATATTATTTCGTTTGGTTTGTTTTGTTTTACAGCATATCAACCTGAATGGGTTGTTTAATGCCAACAAGATTTTTATTGCTGGTAATATATTTTTCTTCAAAAATCTATTTCTGGGAATATTTTTCCTTGAAGAAATCTATAGCTGGTCATATTTTTTTCCAAAGAATGTATAGTTGTTTGTATTGCTGGTATTTATTTTAAAAGTATTGCTGATAATAATTTTACCTTCAAAACTTATTGCTGGTAATAATTTTTTTTATTATTATTACAAAATATTTCTGGTATTAAAACCTATTTTTACACCAGTTTGGGTGTTAACTATTTGCCTGTAGCTGGGACCCTAACAGGTGCTACCGCCCTGAGTTAGGGTGGACCTGGGAACACCAGCAATTAAGAGGCAGTTTCATGCTCCTCGAAATCTCCTGATCAGAGGCCTTGCTGTTTGACATAGTTTATCGCCTTACCCAGGACATATTAACAATATGTAAGATGAATAGATAGTTCTTGGCTTGAAAGGGAATGAATTTCCCCTGCAAATTCAAGAGAGTTATGATCACTTAAGGCATGAAAATGCCAGTCACTATACAGTGTTGATTTCTATATCCACATTGTTTATATCTCTAAATATTCTCTCCTCAATCCTCAGGACTCTTCTGCTCATAATTATAGCAAGCTTTAAACAATATATGGAAAATTTATCAAAGCCAGTGTGTTTTGTTCTCTGATGGACTTTATCAAATGTGTTTGTATATGACTGATATATATATATATATATATATATATAAAAGTGAAAATTGAAGTCAACACTTAGATGCGATTGCGTCTAGCATGAAATGAAAAGCGTTAACTTCAATGTTCACTTTTATATCTACACACGTTCTATCTCTGATATTGAGCACTTTATCCCATAAATATAGCACACCTTAAGAATATATTTCTTCATATATATATATATATATATATATATATATATAGCAGTCAGTTATGTGCCATGAATGATACATGCTTAGGCGTTCATGTATCTTTTGATACATGACTGATGAGGCAGATTTTTCCCCCAGTAGTTTGCAATTTCTTTCTGTGGTAGACCAGTTGTCATCCAAGGCTATAGAACCTGGTTTGTTCTGCTATTTACCCATAGCTGGGGGGAGAAGAAGAGGATTCAACCCTTTTCCAAGGGTATTAACACATAAGTGAATGTAATGGATTTGACTGCTCTCTGATTCTTCATTCCGAACCGCTATCTCTTACTCCACTGTACGTATAAATAGAGATGTAGGGGTAAATATGATGGGATACATATATGCAGGTGTATATACAAGATGCGATGGATAAATTGTCATCTAAGTTACGTAAAAATGAAAAATAACATTGACAGCTTATTTTAACAAATTTATTTACCAAAATTGCATAAAAATATCTTGAGATACTAAGGAATAAATTTATTCAATAAAATCACCATTGGCTTCAACCACACTCTCCAGACAACATACAATCTGTCTCTGATACTGAACACTTTTACCCATAAATATAGCATACCTTAAAACCTTTTTATCATTCATATATATATATATATATATATATATATATATATATATATATATATATATATATATATATATACACCAGCCAGTAAAGTGATCAAAAGAAAACTTAATAAAAAGAGAACATAACAACCAGTAAAGAAATAAACTAAGAAAAAACAATAGAAAAAAACTGGAAAATAAAACATAAATTAAGAAAATTGTCCAAAACATAGAAACCTGCCAAAACAGTAATAAACAGTGCTCAGCAATATATATATATATATATATATATATATATATATATATATATATATATATATATATATATATATAAATTACCTTGATAAAGTCCCTGAGCAGACAATGCACATTGATAAAGTAACATTTTCTTTTGTCTTTTACTTGTCTTTGATAGATGTTTTATTTATATCTGAATATATATATATATATATATATATATATATATATATATATATATATATATATATATATATATATATATATATTCAGATATATATATATATATATATTCAGATATATATATATATATATATTCAGATATATATATATATATATATATATATTCAGATATATATATATATATATATATATATATATATATATATATATATATATATATATATATATATGAAGGCTGTTAAAAAGATTTGTGCTCAACCAGTATATGAAAGAGTGCTTGAAGCTACATGGAAAATGCAAATTCTAAATCAATTTCAGCTGACACGGCTTCTGTTCCTCTCACACTAATTTTTCTGGGAAAGGCATGAATCCACTTCTCCTTCTGCTCTGTTCCATTGCCATATTGCTTGATAGAATGTCTAATGACTGGCATGCCACAATAGTGAATGGAGAAATGTGTGGATAAAAAATGCTTCCACAGTTAACTTATTTGTTAGTGGTAGGAAACTGCTTTTACGCTTACCTATAACCAAACTTGACAGGTGCCTTTTGTTAGAAAGAATGAAAAGAGTGCTGGATTGATGTGTGGTATGCAGCCTCCTGTATGGTAGTTTTATGGAAATTGCTATATAACAATTTCCCTAAGGGTCAGGAAAAAAGTAAAGTCAGCTGATTCTAAAGAAGGATATTGAAAATTCCATGGACAAAATGAGTAAGCAACAAGTCTTAAGGAAAATGCCAACAGAAAGAACACTTTTACCCAGAATAAGGAAAATCTAGCAGAAATTCCTTGGACACATAACAAGGAGAGCTTGGAAAATAACCCTCATAAGGTATATTGAATGAATGAGCAGAGGCCAGTGCAACACTTACCTGACAAGCATGTTGTTGTGGTCTTGTTAGGGCCAGAAATAAAGATACAAGAGTGGAATTGAGTTAAACAAATATATTAACAGAAACAGTAATACAAACATATACAAACGAGAGTGTTACAGCAAGAATGTTCGGTCCGACTGTCAGAGCTGACTGCTGGAAACTTCCCTCATCAAAAGGCAGTACCTGCTCCTATTTATAGCTGGGAGAGTCCATGTATGTGTGGGTAAATTACCATAACACTTGTTTGTATAGATGGCGAGTGAGGGGGCTTTAGCAAATGGTTAAAAATTGCTTAGAAGCACATGAGATAGAAAGTTGTGATGAGCCATGATTGCCTATATCTTGAAGGGATGCGGCAAGAAGAAGAAGAAGAAGAAGAAGAAATAATAATAATGATAATCATTTACTGTCTACTAAGGAGGAGGAGAAGATTATATTGCCCTGGTTTCCAATGAGAGCTTACACCAAAGATAAATGCAACTATCTCATCTAGTAGGTAGACACCTGTTGGACTCCTTATGGGTATCCCTCCTACTGGCTATGGAGCATGCTTACTTGTAGAAATCTTAGAATCAAGTTTGTTCCAGCATTTCCTTCTTCAAAGTCCATTATATCCCAACTATATCAATGATGTCTTAATAATTTACCCAAAAACATTGATATAAAAAATATTGTTAGCTAACTCAACCAGATTGAACCAATTACTTTTGAAACAGAAAATAATAACTCAATACCTTTTTTAGAAATTTGACTGCCAGAGGTTAATTAGGTAATCTTTCTTCAAACATAAGCTTTATAATAGCCAACTTAGGCAATAAAAAATTTTATGAGTTGATTTATAGCTTCAACTGAAGTCTTAATATTGTTTTCATACTAAAAGTATCATTGAGAATAAACTTGTTGTTTGTGCCCACAAAAGAAAATGTATCAGAATATGCCAAGTGTGAGATACCTACTAGTTGGCACAAGATCACTCATAGTTGGCAACATAATAAAAAACTGCATGACCACAAGTTAATTCATGGTTGGCAGTCAATGTATTAAAAAACGTCAGTGATAAACACAAAAACAAAAGCAGTAGAGAATTGATTGAAGTTAAGTATGCTATGTCTTCAGCATTTCACTTGATGTGGAATTATAACTTGTTTGTTGTAATTCATTATCTCCTCCTGCATATATATGATTCCATTGATAAAACATTATTTAGTTGGAAGAAGTCCTTTCAAAGGTCAAAACGTATAACAGGAATTTTTTCATTTTGTTATTCAATGAACCACTATTAGTCTGATATAGTATGATAGAATTTTTATGAATGTGTATGTTATACATTGAAAACAAGAAGTTTTCTGTAGAGAAAAATTAATGGAAATATTACTGACCAATAAACCAGTGTTATACAATTGAATAGATAGAAGCAGATAAAGAATAGCTGAAGACAGATATATTTATAGGCATAGATACTAAGAAAGAATAGTAATACAGAAATGCTGGACAATCTCATTATAGATGAAGAGAATTGAAGCAATAGAAATATGGTTCTTCAGGTGTTGAGAATATCATGAACTGAACATGTGGGCAACAGTGATTTATAGCTTCAACTGAAATCTTAATGTTGTTTTTACACTAAAAGTATCACTGCAAATTAAGTCATTGTTTTTGTCTACAGATGAGAATTTCTCAAAATATGCCAAACACTAGATAACTCATATTCAATGTCATGATAAAAACTTTAAACCATGAATTAACTCATTGTTGGTAATCAACATATTAATTAGATTCAATAAAAATTACAATTTAAAATGTATCAAAAGTTAACAAATACACATAACTATTAAATATGAAGCTGCTAAATAATAACTACTAAATAATTTTACTCTCAATGTATACAATATGCGATGGATAAATTGTCATCTAAATTATGCGATGGATAAATTGTCATCTAAATTATGCAAAAATGAAAATAACACTGACATCTCATTTTAACTGATATATTTACCAAAATTACACAAAAATATCTTGAAATACTAAAGAGTAAATTTATTCAATAAAATCACCATTGGTTTCAACCATGGTCTCCAGGCAACCTCAAAATCTCCTGTATCCCTTCTGGATGGTCTCCTTGTTGAAGTTTGTGAATGCTGCCATGATCTTTGACTTCAGTTCATCTTTGGTGTTACAAGGAGTTTTATTGGTCTCTCGCTCAACTTTGCCTCACACATAATAATCAAGTCCAGTCTGGGGAGTTAGGTGGCCAGATGTAAGGGGTGATGTGGTTGCAAAAATTGTCTGACAGCCATCACTGGGTTCTCCTGCTTGTGTGGCCTGGTGCAGAGTCCTGTTACTAGACATAAGGTTATCCAGCAGACACCCTCTTGACCCAGGGCATCACTACTTCCTCAAGGCACTTGATATAGACCTCCATGTTGTGTCTGATGCCTTGTGAGAAGATCAGTGGAGGCATAACATCACAAACACTAATGATTACTCCAGACACCATGATGTTGACTGGGTATATCATTGAATGCTTTTGAATCCTTTGTACTGTCTTCTGATTGACACCCTAACACTCTGAAATGTTCGTATTGAAGCTTCTAGCATGAATGCCAAACAGTACAGCATGCAGCTTCCAAATTTCTGGCAGAGTGAATTGCATGATGTGCTCTTTTTCTCACAGATGGTGCCCAACTGACCCTACTGTACAGTGCCATCAACAAAAACAAAAACAAACAACATGCATGCATGATATGAAAAATATAAAATGGTGATAATTTACGTTTTGCACCCTGTACGTATGTGCATGAAAAAAAGTTAAGAAACAAGAAAACCTAATTTGAACAAAGAAAATATTGACAAAATAGAAAAATTTCACTTCAGAAGCATCGAATCAAACATAAATGAAACATTAAACAATACCAATCAAACAATTAAATAATGAGGCATGCAATCAAACATCAAAGAATGGAGCATCAATCAAAAAATCAAGCCTATAATAATAAAGCATAAATCAAACAATAGCATCAATCAAATATCAATCAGTGAAGCATCAATCAAACAATGAAGCATAAAAGATCAGTCAAGCATAAATCAAACAATAGCATCAATCAAATATCAATCAGTCAAGCATCAATCAAACAATGAAGCATAAAAGATCAGTGAAGCATCAATCAAACAATAGCATCAATCAAATATTAGTCAAGCATCAATCAAACAATGAAGCATAAAAGATCAGTGAAGCATCAATCAAACAATAGCATCAATCAAATATCAATCAGTGAAGCATCAATCAAACAATGAAGCATAAAAGATCAGTCAAGCATCAAGCAAACAATGAAGCATAAAAGATCAGTCAAGCATCAATCAAACAATGAAGCATAAAAGATCAGTCAAGCATCAATCAAACAATAGCATCAATCAAATATCAATCAGTCAAGCATCAATCAAACAATGAAGCATAAAAGATCAGTGAAGCATCAATCAAACAATGAAGCATAAAAGACCAGTGAAGCATCAATCAAATAATGAAGCATAAAAGATCAGTGAAGCATCAATCAAACATAAAACAAACATCAATCAAATAATCAAGAATACAATCAAACATACAATCTAACATTAAGCAAGCATAAATCAATCAAGCATACATTTAAAAATCAACCAATCAAGTATACAACCAAACATAAAACAAACATCAATCAAATAATCAATCATCAAACATCAATCAAGCATCAATAAAATAAACATGCTTGCAATAAAACATCAATAAATCAAGCATACAGTGAAACATGAATCAAACATCAGTCAAGCATACAATCATTCATTAATCAATGTATACAAAAAACATCAATCAAATTATCAAGTTTACAATAAAGAGTCAATCAAGCATCAATCAGTCAAGCTTAGAATTAAACATCAGTGAACCATCAAACAATCATCAATCAAATATCAGTCAAGCATCAATCAAACAATTAAGCCTACAATCAAACATCAATCAAGCAAGGAAACATCAATCAAGCATCAAATATCAATCAAGCATACAATTAAACATCAATCAGACATCAGTGAAGCATGAATCAAACATACAATTAAATCTTAATTAAACATACAATCAAACATCAAACAAGCATACAATGAAACATCAATCAAACTATCAACCATACTATCAAACATCTATCAAACATCCATCAAACATCCAATCAAACAATCAAGTGGACAATCAAATGTCAGTCAAGCTTCAATCAAACATCAATCAAGCATACAATGAAACATCAATCAAACTATCAACCATACTATCAAACATCCATCAAACATCCAATCAAACAATCAAGTGGACAATCAAATGTCAGTCAAGCTTCAATCAAACATCAATCAAGCATACCATCAAACAATCAAGTATGCAAACCAACATCATCACGCAATTATGCATACAATCAAACATCAATCAAGCATCAATCAAACAAGCATACAAACAAAAATGATAGAAGTAGTGATTGTTACTGTGAGTATAAGTTTCACATGAAGTGTATATGCTCTTCAAAGAAATATTAGATCCATCTGAAGATAACGTTCTCTTTCCAATGAAGATCTGTGGCTTTACTAGATTGACGAGATTGTATCTATTAAACCCAGGCATCTGAGGTAATATCCAATTATCTCTAACCATATGCAGGCACCTATATTGAATTTAGATGAAATGGAATATTGATTTCAAGGAATAATTGCTTACTAAAACCATTTTTGCGAGTACATAATCTCATATATGAACTATTTGTCTATCATATATTTATATATATATATATATATATATATATATATATATATATATATGTATATATATATATATATACATATGTGTGTGTGTGTGTGTGTGTGTGTGTGTGTGTGTGTGTGTGTGTGTGTGTGTGAAATTGGGTAGATGGAACTCTTGTGGGCTGTCAATAGTGGTGCTAGGACAAAGCCACAAGTCATTGTAGCCGAGGGCTTGAGAGTGCTGGGCTTGTTCAAATTGTTGATCATTCTAGATAACATGCTCTCTCTTCTAGAAACTGTAACTTAGGTTTGCTCAGCATAGCTGCATTATAAATCACAGGTGGGCTCTGTGGATGTTGAATAAACACAAATATGCCTGAGTGAGCATCTGCAGTAGGGATTGGCTAGCTGTCATAGTAGGCAAGTATCTTCGAATACAAGTGGCCAGCTATTATATATATATATATATATATATATATATATATATATATATATATATATATATACATACATATATATATGTGTGTGTGTGTGAAATTGGGTAGATGGAACTCCAGCACCACAACCAACAATAACAACACCACCACCATCAATGATAGCTAGAACCTCAAAACAAACACACACACAAAACAAACCACTAACTTACGCGGACATCCTTAGGGTGCCGTACAAACATACAGAAACCAAAACACAGTAGCCCTTCTACAGAACGCATAACCCCATTAGACATCCCAGACCATCTCGATTAGCCCCTAGTAGACAATCAACAACAAACACACTCAACCTTAAAAAAAATGGAATAAGCCCCCAACCAGGACACTTGGATGGGGGTATAGCATCCCTAATAGGAGATATGATGCAAGCTTTCCAGCTTTCACAAAAGAACTTTGCCATGATTGCAAATTCAAACTTGACCCATACGGGCGAGTTATAAATTTAAGTAACTGTAAATTTTCACTCAATACATTCAGGGTATTAAATAAAGGACTAACCTTTTTTCCTAGTCCCCCAAGGTTTGATGAAGACACCTTGGCAAAGGACCTGAAATCCTTCAGAAGAAGAATATGGTTAAAAGCCCACTACGGGGAAAATGATCATACACCTTCCATACTTGATACATTAAAAGAGAAGGATACTACCTACACCCCACAAAACAGACATTATTATACAGACATTTGAACTAGCCGTTCAAATGACATAAAGAAAACAATAGCATGTGAGCTGCCACGTGACAATATTACTGAAGGGGAACATATAACCCTTGATATACTGACACATAGAAATGACCTAATCATAACACAGGCTGACAAAGGGGGTGCGACAGTGATCTGGGGAATTGAAGAATACATTAAAGAGGCCAACAAACAGCTTGCCGACAAAGAAACCTATAAAATACAATCTTATCGACAAGGAAACATGCACAGCACTTACACCCACAAACATTACACCTGCTCGTTTATATCTCCTTCTGAAAATACACAAAAGCAACAACCCAGGAAGGCCAGTTATTTCATCATTCAACTGCCACACGACAAAAATTTCCAAATACATAGACCATTACATACAACCGCTAGCTAAGGAAGTAAAATCCTACATCAGAGACACAACAGATCTACTGAACAAAATTAATCACATACAAACAGTACCAGAGAATGCTATTCTAGTGACTATGGACGTAAGGTCACTCTATTCAAACATTAAACATATCGAAGGGCTAACCGCCCTTCAGGAAGCACTTACTAAAAGAAGAAAACAAGACCCCCCACAGAAGTCATCATAAAACTCATGGAGCATGTCCTTACATTGAATACTTTCAACTTCAATGGAGCACACTACCTTCAAATAAGAGGTTGTGCCATGGGCACGATTGCAGCTCCATCATATGCTACAATATTCATGGGAAAATTTGAGGAGACCCATATCTATCCAATCATTGGTAGCTACTACGTATTCTATGCAATATATATCGATGATATATTCTTTGTATACACGGGTAGTGATGACAAACTTACCCAATTCCTTATGACCCTAAACACAGTGCACGACTCAATTAAATTTTATTATGAAAAATCCACAACATCAGTAACATTTTTAGACACCCGCATTTACATAGATGAAAACAGGAAACTACAAACGACACTACACACTAAAATCACCGACACCCACAACTATCTACACTTTAAGTCTTCCCACCCTAAATACCTCAAAGAGAACCTTCCCTATTCACAAGCACTTAGACTCAGAAGGATATGTTCCAACAATGAAGAACTAAATAAACACTTTGAAAATCTGGAGCATCAATTCACAACACTTAGCTATAAACAACACCTAATCAGGGAACAAATAAATAAAGCAATTTCCACACCTAGAGAAGACACCCTAATGTACAAGATTAAAAATAAATCTAGCTGTATCCCCCTAGTAACCACTTTCAACCCCACTCTGCCTCCACTATCCCAAATAATCAAACGTCGCTGGGAAATACTACATCTCAAGCCAGACCTAAAAAAATTGTTTAAGGAACCCAGCCTTCTTGCATATCGTAGACTTAAGAACCTAAAATAAATCATAAGTAGTAACCACATTTCAGGGGACAAGGTAATCCGTAATAAACTAAGAACAAAAACAACAGGATTTTCCCAACCATGCAACAACAAAAGAAGTTTATGTTGCAACCATATTAAATACACGAATTCCTTCACTAGCTCAATCACTAAATCTACTTTCAAAATCTACCTTGATTCTAATTGTAGAAGTCATAACATAATTTACCTCCTAGAATGCACAGTATGCCAGAAACAATATGTAGGAAAATCAGAATGGCCCTTTCACTGCAGAATTAATAATTATCACAATCGAATGAAAAATTATTACCTGCAGAACAACATTTCTGTCTGGAAAACACGATTTCAAAACCCATGCCAAATTCACTATAATTGAGAGAATAGAAAAGTTCAGAGCAGATAACATTAGAAAGATTTTAGAGTCCTATGAAAGTAAGTGGATACAACGTCTAAAAACACAATATCCAGCTGGGCGAAACCATAAATTTAACAATATAGATAATACTAATATATAACTCAACAAATCAAAACCTACCCACATTTCTCACCCACACAAGACAGACATGCTTACGGAGGTGTGGAGGCCCCACACTTATACACACACCCACACGAATATACACACTTACACACATCATACTCACTCATTCCCTAATGAGCCAAATGATAACACACACCCACAGCAATACACACGCTTACACATATCATACTCACTCACTCCCTAAAAACCAAATAACACAGACACAAACACTAAACAAAGACACATCCCCTCCCCAGGACAATAAAACTGTCAAACTGACCACGGGAATTCAGGGAAGCATAGATCCATCCAGCTCTTATCTCAAATAACAACTTAAAAGAGACTGTTTGACCAACACAAGGAATGTTAAAAGATTCATGCTAAAAAGATAAAAAAATAAAAAAATAAAAAAACAAATGAAAACGACAGACAAAAGTTCATTTTCTCCATCAAGACATTCATTTCTGTAGTTTAGTACTAGCAGCAAGCAGAAATATTTCTCCTCCTGATGATGGCCATTTTGGTCGAAACTAGTCGAGGAATCTAAATGAAATAATAATAATAAAAAACAAAAGAATATTAATCTACAACCCAGTGTGTCTGAAGATTTTAATTTTTTAATATTTTTTTATTGTTCAAAATACATATATATATATATATATATATATATATATATATATATATATATATATATATATATATATATATATATATATATATATATATATATTGGCTCCTGAAATAAATATTAATTTCAGTTGAGCTCTCTAGGGAGTAGGTTTGGGTTTGTAAACAGTGACTATTATAGCTTATATATAGCGAGACTCTTCGCATAGCGAATCGAGTCACTGTCAGTCACTGGGCATGTTTCTAAAAATAAATACGCTAAAAATCCACCTGCTTCCCTGCCGTACGCCGACGGCTTAGTGGTAGAATCTCCGGCTGATACCAATTCAGTCGGGTTTCGATCCGAGCTAGAGGCAACCGGATATCTAGCCACACTGATGAGCTGTGAAACAGTCTGTCTGTGGATGACGTTATATATATATATATATATATATATATATCTCAGTTATTTTAAGCAAACATTATTACGATGAATGTGATAGTGGGTACACATGTTTGAGTTGATATCCCTGTTTTTTTTTATTCTGAAAGAGAAATTAATATCTACCAGCACTGAGGTAGTCGCAGTATAAAAATATGTAGGTAATGAATAAACACAAATTTGCCTGAGCAGGTGTCCATGACAGGAATTGACTAGTTGCCATATATAGTCTGTAGACAAGTGTGCTCACAAATGAGAGGCTTGCAAATATATATATATATATATATATATATATAATAAATGTGTATGTCAGTGTGACACTGTGTCAGTTTTTCAACTTTACTCCTAGAGGCTGTAGCCCAACATATCATACCATTTTGGAATCAGGCCAACTCTATGAATAAATTAAAAACATTCCAGGCCGGATCCAGACCCACAATCCTTGAATTCTGGATTCCCAAGTTTTCATTACTGCTATTGTTTTCGGAATTCATTTGTACAAAAACTTTTTTCATAACTTGGAAATAATTTTGGGAATAATCAAAATTCAGTGAACTCCTCTCATGAAATAAAAATATTTCTTGTTGAGCCAAAACACAGCACACAAGGCCTGAAGATTACATTCAAGCTTGAAACAGATTGTCGGCACTTAGTGTCCACTTTCATATATATAAAATAATATATTTTAGAATGCCATAAATTATACTAATGCTGATTAACAAGTCAAATGCACATAAAGCCTGCTTAACCAATGAAAATCAAAAATATACTGGAAATTTCTTTTTTACTCAATATCTCATTTTCTGTTGAAGCTTGAAGTGAAATCATAGATTGATAAAGGTTTCTTATTTGTTCATTATCATATATATATATATATATATATATATATATATATATGTATATGTATATGTAAGAAGGAATGCATGAAAACTAATTTAATGCTTAAATTTTTATTCTGCCTTTCAATGTTTCATCCCATCTTCAGAGCAACTGAAAAAATAAGGAAAAATCATTACTATGGCAACTTTGCTAACAAGATACGCTGTAGCTGATTTGAAATTTTTGGGAAAATTTAACAGTTAATAAAATTAAAAATAAATATTTGTGGTTAAAATTTTTAGGTCAAGGGAGAACAAAAGACACTCACTGTGCTACTGGCCCTAAGAACCTGCTGATGTTTTATTTTTTGGACTGTGATTGGGCCACCCCCTTTTGAAAGGGAATGGAGGACTGGGACTGGACCTTAGGAGCAGTTCGAAACAAAACACCCGCTTAGAGACAGGAGGTTGTTTCTCTCTACCTCCTGAAAAGGCAGGCAGCGTTTGTCCATAAGTGAAGGATGCATGGGTAACAAAGTTGCTGAGGGCAAGTTTCCCCTTCAGAGAAGCCCCAGAAAAGAAAGTTGGAAAAGAAGTTCATAAGTGGGGTTTGAAGCTAAAGCTGTTTGAGAAGAAGAAGGAGCAAACACATGCATTTTCAAAAAGTGTTTTAGCGCATGTTTAAGTAAATTTTCACCTTCTAGCGGCCGTAAAAGAAAGGCATAATTTTTAGGTGGACAGGAGGAAAATAAGTGAAGAAGATAGTTTGGTCACCAAGAAGAGAACCTTGATTACACAAGAGAGAAAAGAAAAAAGATAAAAACTTTTGAACCTTGAAAGGACTGATAGTGTACTGTAGAGCTAAGGTCTCCCCATTTTTTATTGTTATCATTGACACAGAAGGTGGGCCCAATTCTTTTTTTGTTTTTTTGTGCATTGTAATTTTTAAGTTTTGTTTTTCCGATATATATTTTGCAGTGTGTCAATCAGAGAATAGGTTATCTTATTCTCAGCAAAAAGGGAAAATTTTTTGCAAGATCCCTTATTTAGCTGGTTAGAAACAAATAAATATTTTTTCTTTGTAATTGAATCTGATTTGCATTTTTTCTTTCTTTTTCGTTATTAATTCGGACAATAGTGAAAATACTGTTGCAGCAGGTTTTATTTTCTTTCAGAAAATAAAATTTCTGAAAAAATAAATATCTTCAAACTGTAAATGAGATTTGAACCCGGAAAAATGTTAAAATAAATGTATCATATATTGATGCTAAGAAAAAAGTCGATATGAGTGATTTAAAGTATAAATGTAACCCGGATATAAGAGAAACCCGGATGTAAGAGAGATTTTCCCTGGTCCCAAATTAGAGCCTGTGTTAATGTATATAAAATAGACCAAACCTGGATATAAGAGACTTCTTCTCTGGTCCCGAAAACTCTCTTATATCCGGGTTACACTGTACTTCCAAGCATGTCTTCTTCTTCTTCTTCTTCTTCTTATTATTATTATTATTATTATTATTATTATTATTATTATTATTAATAATAATAATAATAATAATAATAATACAGTGTAACCCGGATATAAAAGAGATTTTCTCTGGTCCCAAATTAGAGCCTGCTTATACAGGTTCAAAGGGCATATTTTTGGCCGAGCCCATGGGCTCTGATATCCCACATTAAACTGGCCTTGTGCCACATGATACTCTCGTGGGGGGGTGACTAAATACCGTTCAGTCTGAAGTCTGGAGTGAAGTCCGTCAGGAGTCTGTCAGTCAGTCAGAGCGAGCGAGTCAGTCAGTCGAGTCAGAGGCAGTCCGAAACAGAGCCGCGTTCAGACAATTACTACTAAACCTGATTGTTCGTATTAACACTTTCTACTTCTCTGTATATATTCCTGTTTGTAATATATCTGTTTTATTCCATATCCATATTCGAGTTCTTCATTATTGGTACCGTGATACAAGGAACCGGACCATAACAGTAGCGACGAGGAAACCAACTTTTTACGCAGAGGACATACCTTTTTGTTTTTTTTTTGCTATCCGTCGTGCATAACAAGTGGCAACGAAGATTCAAACTCTCACGTGAAAAACAAACAACAAAATCATCTCTCGTCAACATAACAAGTGACGATGAAGAAACCCCTAAAATGGAAATACGAACTCTATGTACGGAGGACTTATTTTTTTGCTATACGTCACACGTAACAAGTAGCGATCTGGAAAACTCTTAAAGAAAAATAAACTCCCTACTCAAAGGACATATTTTTTTTTTTTTTGCTATCCGTCGTACGTAATAGTGGATGACGATTAAATTCTAAAAAAAAAAAATTTTTCTTTTCTTGATATCAAATTTAACTGACAACAAAGGAAAGTTTTTTGCGAGCACAGGCAAAAGAATATCAGGTTACACAAAAAAATATGTTAACATGGAAGATTTTAAGTCAATCATTATGGAACTTATCAAAATCCAGTTTGAACAACAACAAAGGTACGAACAAAAACATCTGGAAATGCAAGAATTATTGATACGTGCAATGGCAAATAAGGAGCAAAAATCCGAGAACGAATCAGTTCTCTTTTAAGACGCTATTTGGAGTAATATCGAAGATTTCAAGCACGCACATGACGAAGGTAAAACTTTTGCAAATTACTTCCGAAGGTATGAAGATCTATATGATTTTGACTGCAAAGATTAGTCAGATGCACGTAAAGTACACCTTTTATTAAGAAAATTAGGCACAGGCGAATATACCAAATTCGTTGATTATATATCCTTCCCAGAAAAACAAGCGAGTTAACGTTCAAAGAATCTATAAAATTGCTAACGGAACTTTTCAGCCATAATACTTCACTATTTCATAAAAGATGGAAATGCATGAACCTTACAAAAAAGATAGCGAAGATTACGTAACTTTCGCATCCATTGTTAATAAATATTGTGATGACTTCAAATTATTGGAACTCAGCGCTGACAACTTCAAATGCTTAATTTACGTCCATGGTCTGGTTTCAACCAAAGACGCAGAAATGAGACGTAGAATACTTACTAAATTGGAAAATGAACAAGATCTGACACTTCAAAAACTAGCCGAAGACTGCCAGAGATGTGTCAGCGTAAAAAAAGACTCTAAAGACATAGAACAAGCTGGCATAGCATACATACACAAAGTACGAAGACAAACAAATTTTCCCTCCTCACAAACAAAGCAAACACATTTTCCCTCATCACAAACAAAACGAACTGATTTTCCCGCCTTAAGAACAGGTAAAACAAAATTTTCCAATTATAATAAACATAAAAAGAAACTATCATCAAGTCCATGCTATCGTTGTGGGTCTTGGCATTGGGTTAAAGACTGTACATATCGTGCTAAAACTTGTCTATCATGTAAAAAATTGGTCGCAAAAGTTTTCACTGTTGGTATAGAAAAGAAAGCAGAATAAGAATTACGAGGACCGACCAAACAGATGAGACTAATATAAGAAAATACGTGAAATGCAAAACAGAAAAGTTAGGTTACAGCTGGATTGTGGCTCAGACTTAACGATCATAAATCTACAAACATGGAGAAAACTGAACAAACCTGTCATGTTAAAAACGGATAAAATTGCGAGATCAGTTACGGAGAGAAAGATAAAATTCGACGGTGAAATAATCACAAACGTAGCATTTAACGGAATGACGAAAAAACTAAAAATGTACGTCTTAAGAAATACCGAAAACCTATTCGGGACAGACTGGATGCAAAAATTTGAATTGTGGGATCTAGCTATTAGCACCTACTGCCAGAATGTAAAAAGCTTATCAACCGAGGCAGACAAATTAAAAGGAAAACTAAAAATGAGTTTCCCCGAAATATTTTCGGCAGGTCTCGGAAGATGCAAGAAAATGGCAGCTAATATCAAAATAAAGGATAACGTTCAACCTATTTTTAAGAAAAAAAGGAGTGTACCGTTTGTGCCAATAGAAAAGATTGACCAAGAATTATCTAGACTTGAAAATACGGGCATATTGAAAAAGTAGAGTACAGCAAATGGGCCGCACCGTCGGTCTATGTTAAAAAGAAATCAGGAAGAAATTCGAGTTTGTGCTGATTTTTCTACAGGTTTGAACGCATCAATAAAGGACTACCACTGTCTGCTACCTAGTCCTGAAGAAGTATTCACTAAATTAAATAGCGGAAAATATTTTTCAAAAATTGATCTAAGTGAGGCCTACCTGCAAATTCCAGTCGATGAAGAAAGTTCAAAACTACTATGCATAAACACACACAAGGGATTGTACAGATATCAAAGACTACCATTTGGAATTAAAGTAGCGCCGGCTATTTTCCAGCAGACAATGGATACGATGCTAGCAGGACTAGAATACACAATAGCATATCTGGATGACATATTGATTAATAGCGAAAGCATTGAACAACACTAGCAACATGTACAAGAAGTGTTTAAGAGAATTCAAAGCTACGGATTCAAAGAAAATAAGTGTGATTCATGAAGGAAATTAAATATCTTGGCCATATAACAGACCAAGAAGGTAGACATCCAGACCCTGAAAGGTCTACAGCAATAAAAAAGATGCCAGTTCCTAAGAACATAACAGAACTACAAAGTTTTCTTGGATTAGTGAATTACTACCAGGAATTCATACCTCAAATGCATAAACTTTGCGTACCATTAAACGAACTGCTAACGAAAGAAAAAGTTTGGCAGTGGACAGATCAATGCCAGGAAACATTTGAAAAAATAATCAAGACATTAAAATCAGATTTATTTTTTGCACACTAAGATCCTAAACTAGAGATTATTGTAGCAAGTGATGCGAGCGCCTATGGTGTCGGAGCGTGTATATTACATAAAATGCCAGATGGGACAATAAAACCTATCGCACATGCTTCTCAAACCTTACTACCAGCAGAGAAAAACTATTCTCAAATTGAGAAGGAAGCTCTAGCAATTATCTTCGCAATAACAAGATTCCATAGATACGTCTATGGTAGACACTTAAATCTGCAGACGGATCACAAACCGTTAATAAAAATTTTTGGTTCAAAAAATGGTCTACCAGTGTACACGGCAAATAGACTACTTAGATGGGGAACGATTCTTCTGAACTATAATTTCAGATTGGAATATATACCAACGAAAAGAATCGGGCACGCGGATGGTCTGTCGAGACTTATACCAACAAAGACAGAGCCATTGGAAGATACGGTAATCGCAGCCCTTAGAAATGAAGAAGACATAAGAACAGTACTATGTTGTACAGTCAGAAACCTCCCAGTCACATTGCAAGACATAAAAAATGAAGCCAAAAATGGCGAATTTATTAATGAAACAAAAGCAAAAATAGCAGAAAAAAATGAGAAAATTTTGAACAGCTTTTCTCTATGCGATAATGTGCTACTTTACAACGAAAGGGTTGTAATCCCCAAAACTTTACTAAAACGGATACTAAAGGATTTTCACAGAAGACACCCGGGTAAAAATAGAATGATGTCGCTAATGCGAAGCTATGTATATTGGAAGAATATGGATCAGGATATTTCTCAAATGGTGGAAATGTGCAAAGGTTGTAATTTAGCAGCTAAAGCATCGCCAATCATACATAAGCCTTGGCCTGAAACTGATCGTCCATGGTCAAGAATACACGCAGATTATGCAGGAACAATTGATGGGTTCTACTATTTAATCATAGTTGATAGCTACAGTAAATGGCCGGAGGTGTTTTGGTGCAAAAATCCTACTACAGAAACGACCATAAATTTCCTCCATGAGCTATTCGCTCGGTTTGGCGTAGTGGACTGTTTAGTAACAGATAACGGAACACAGTTCACGTCAGCAGATTTTCAAAAGTTTTGTGAAATCTATCAAGTAAAAGATATAAAATCCCTACCTTACCATCCAAGATCAAATGGACAAGTGGAGAGATTCTTGGATACTCTCAAAAGAGCATTACGAAAAGTGTACGATGTGCCAACGGAGAAAGCAATACAGCAATTCCTACAGGTATATAGAATAACGCCAAATAATGCGACACCATCAACATTATCACCAGCAGATATCATGTTTGCTAGGAAAGTCAGATCACCATTCAATAAATTACTAACAAGTAAAACAAAACAAGTAACACAGTCCTACATACCAAAAAGAAAATTCCTCCCAGGGGAAAAAGTTTTTTTTTAAGGCATACAAAAATAATACCTCTTGCTGGGAACAAGGGATAATTAAGAAAAGAATTGGCAATATGATGTACATAGTTCAAGGAAAAAAATTCTCACACAGAAGACACGTAAACCAAATAAGGAAGAGACAGTTACAGGATGCTAACGGTCCACCTCAAGAAGAGGTATTGGACACGATTTTCGTCACATTCGATATAACAAGACCACAAATAATGCCAGAACCAAGAAAATCGTCTAGAAAAAGAAAATTTACTGAACCTTTGAAAATAGATCCAAAGAAAAAAAGATATTAAAAAACTCCTGCTACGCAAAATTTTCAGAAGTGGGGTGTTATGAGCCCTTACCCATAATAGCATAATGGACTATTCCATACGTAATAAATACTGCGCCTCAAGAGGAAGCAGAGAGTTCAGTCTGAAGTCTGGAGTGAAGTCCATCAGGAGTCTGTCAGTCAGTCAGGGCGAGTCAGTCAGTTGAGTCAGAGGCAGTCCAAAACAGAGTCACATTCAGACAATTACTACTAAACCTGATTGTTCGTACTAACACTTTCTACTTCTCTGTATATATTCCTGTTTGTAATATATCTATGTTATTCCATATCCGTATTCGAGTTCTTCTTTATTGGTTCTACCTTGGACTATCACCATGGTACAAGGAGCCGGACCATAACACTTCTATTTGAAGATTTTAAATGACATAAAAAAAAACAGTATTTAAGAGACATATTTTAATTGTATCAAAAAGTGCATGATCCTTGAAAGAAAGGTTTTAATGGCATTCAAAAAGAAATTGTTGGTAGTTAAGAAGTTCGATATAATTTCATGTAATAAGCTAGGAGGTGTTGCAGGAGTATGCTGGTTGTGTTTATGTTAGAAAATGTGGTGAATTTATTCCACAACAAAAATGGCGGACTCGGAATATGAGTCTGGGTAATGAAATAAAGTTAACAACAAAACTATATATATATATATATATATATATATATATATATATATATATATATATATATATGTGTGTAAACAATAATGTATGTATTGACAAAATAAGGGTATACATAAACAATTGGAGATTGTTGTGTGTGACAAACCAATGAACAAGAAAGAAGAAAATATTAAAACTTGTGAACTGTTTGTGTGTGTGTGTGAAGTTGTGTAGAAGGAGTCGAAGAGAATAGTAATGGAAAATGAAGAAGAAGGTGCAGACATGTGTGCATGTGTATGTGTATACATTCCTCAGTGGGGAAAGCATTTTCCTCAGTCCAACTGCATCTTACCTTCTAAGTGACTAATGGAAAAGAAGAGAATGACCAAAAAAGTCATTTCCTGTTTATAACCTTAGGGAGTGCCCCCTAGTGACAGTTTTTTTTTAGGAAAGTAAGTGGAGTAACTCCACAGAGGTTAAGAACTGGTTACAGTGACATCAGAATAAATGCCTTGTAATTTAGATGTAGATTTTAATGGAACTTGAAAGACCTGATGTTTAATGGGTAACTTTTAATGGCATTTGTTGAAATACATGTTTTAATGGCATTAATGGTGTTTAACCAAAATTGGTACCTTTTAATGGCATTTAACCAAAAATATATTTTTTTATCATTTCACCCCAAGCAATGCAATAAAGTCACGAAGGAGTGTTAATGAGTATGAAAGAATATGGGAAAAAAAGAACTGTTGAGAGAGAAGATAATGATTGACTTTGCATTTAAAATTTTGAAGATCAATTTTGACTGGGAAGCAAGAAACTGGAAGAGTTCTCCAATGTGAGAAGTGCCAATTGTCGATGCTTGGACATTTATATAGTCTATGCTTTAGTTATGCTAATTACGCAGTCATTTACATGTCACTACAAAAAGTCTAATGAATGCTAATGTTTCAAAAATTATTTCCAAAAAATGCTTTAGTGCTCTTTGAATTATAAAATTTTAAATATATTTAACTTTTAAATATTTAAAATTTAATTAAAAAGAAAAAAAACTATGTTAACTGTGAGTCAATGGTGAAAATTAATAAAAAAAATCAAATCAAAATGTTAAAAATAAAAATGATGTCTTCAGCTAATAATTATGATAATCTTAATTGCAATGGATGCATTTTTATAAATGTAATATTTCTATAATTACAAATTTAAATTTGATTTTTCACCCAGAACATTATATTCCAATTTAGCACAGAGTACTGCCAGTTTAGTTGACACAAAAATATATGATGGCACACCAGGAAAAAAAAAATGCGTCATTCATGGAATTCATTTTAGCAGATAATATTTGCCGAAAATGATCTCACTTTCGGCCATCTTGCCAGAGTTGATGGCACATTTTGATGCTAATCACCTGAATTTTTAAAATTCAATTTAAATATCTGCTAAACTTGTAATTAGTATTCTGAAATTTAGAAGTGCTACTCTTGACGTTTTTTTGCCAATGGTCATAATATTTGATGTTGACAGCATGTCTACAGTCTTGTCACTCAAAAAAAGCAGGTTGACTTTCTTTTAAGCATTTGAAATAGGTTGTTTCAAGATGTGGAATCATGCATTCTCTTCTGGCTATTACAGTTCTTCAGGAATGGTCTCATTTTTTAATTAGCATTGCAGATGAGAAATGAAAAATTATGTCTCTATATATAAAAAGCAAATTCTGTCTGTCTGTCTGTTTATCAGAAAATACCTTTCGAGACCAAATAAGGAATTTCTTCATAAGAAATATTAAACTTTGTCCTATTTTTTTTTTTCTTAACCATTTCACCACAATCAAGGCAAAAAAAAGATTCAAGGGAATTATTGAGTGTTAGAGAAAATGAGAAAAATATACTAAGGAGATAGGAAAATAAAGGATTTGGTTTAGTTTGGTTTATTTTGTTTTACGGCATATCAATCTCAATGTGTTATTTAATGCCGACAACATTTTAAGGATAGATTCGTATGAATAGAATATGTATTCTTTGGTTTAGATTGGTTTGGTTTATTTTGTTTTACGGCATATCAACCTCAATGGGTTATTTAATGCCGACAATATTTTTTAGGATAGATTCGTATGAATAGAATATGTATTCTTTGGTTTAGATTGGTTTGGTTTATTTTGTTTTACGGCATATCAACCTCAATGTGTTATTTAATGCCGACAATGTTTTTTGGATAGATTCGTATGAATAGAATATGTATTCTTTGGTTTAGATTGGTTTGGTTTATTTTGTTTTACAGCATATCAACCTCAATGGGTTATTTAATGCTGACCAAAAATTTTTATTGCTGGTAATATTTTGTTTTGTCAAAAATCTATTTCTGGTAATATATTTCCTTCAAAATTGTATTGCTGGTAATAATATTTTTCAAAAAAGTATTGCTGGTAATAGTTAACTATTTGCCCATAGCTGGTACCCTAACAGGTGCTACCACCCCAGGTCAGGGTGGACTTGGGAACACCAGCAATTAAGAGGTGGTTCCACACTCCTCAAAACCTCCTGATCAGAGGCCTTGCTGCTGGATGTAGTTTAACGTCTTACCCAGGATGTAGATGTAGTTTAGCGTCTTACTCAGGACGGAAAATAAAGGAACAAGAATTAAGAAGATAGAAGATAACAATTGATATTGCATTTAATTTTTTGAAGATCAAACTTGACTGGAAAGCAAGAATTCAGAACAGAGTTCCACAAATGAGAAGTGCGATAGAATAAAATTTTAGCATGAAACTTACAGTTATAACGAGCCATTTCAACTGTTTAAAATGATGAAACCTTGCTGCCAATTCAGTACTGCACTTAAATTCATAGAGTCTAGGTACCATAGAGAAAAGTTCATAAGAACAATTAACATTAAAGTATTTATAAAAAAGACACAGGGAAGTTATGTTATGATGGTAGGATCATTTTTTTCCCTCCTAATCCTTTATACATCCCATAATATGTTGCTGTAAAACATCATCATATTCGAGACAACTGATAGAAAAGGTATTGTCTAGAGACTTGATACAAAGGATGAAATTTTAATAATTGAATGTACATAATCAAACATTATATAGTTACTCTTGGGAAAGGCATGAATCCATCTCTTTGCACAGCTATGGAGCTATGGTTATTATTCTGTGAATTTTGTCTTTTTGCTATCTTTCCTAATCCCTGTTCTGTCAACCATTTAGTCAATATCATTCTTTTTCTTTTATGTACCATGTCCTTTCAGGATGTTGGTGATCATGGCTCTCCACAATTTCCTGTCCTTTGTAGATGTTAGTAAATTATGTCTTTTTGCTAACTCTCTTATTCTCTGTTCTTTCAACCATTTAGTCAATATCATTCTTTTTTTTTTTTTATATGCCATCTCACTTCAGAATGTGTGTGATCATGGCCTCTCCACAATTTCCTGTTTTTTTGTAGGTTTTAGTAAATTTTGTCTTTTTACTGTCTCTTCCAATTCCAGTTTTGTCAACCATTTGCACAAGCTTCTCCTTCCTCTCTGAATTGTGTCCCTTCAGGATGTGGACAATCATTGCGCATTTCTTGTCCTTTGGTTTCCTTCGTAAATTTTTTCTTTTTGCTCTTTAACCTAATACCTGTTCCGCCAGCCTTTCAAATTTAAATTATCTGCTTATAGTATAATTGTCCTTTTTATTTCCATTTTACATACATCCTTAATCACATGTTTAATCCATGGTATTCTCAATATCCTTCTGTAGAACATTTCTGTTGCCACAAGTTTCATCTCCATCTGTGATGAGATTTCCTAGCATTCAATGCCATATAGGAGGATCAATATTGCATAACTTTTCATTCAATAAATAAAAATCAATTTTTAATTTAAATCAAAAATATGTTTTTTGTCATTGCATGATCAGATTCAGAAAATAACGATCATGTTTTTGTTTAACTCATTTTAAATTAAAAATATCCCTGTTCATTTCTAAGAAACAAGCAGCTATATGCCCCCTGTTAAAATTGATGGGAGTGCACACACACACAGATATACACACACACACAGACATATATAAATTATTTATTATAATTTTTTCATATAGATAAAAACAATTTACTCACTACAAAGATGCAATTTCATTTCAGTGCACTTAGTTGCACCTCGACTGGTGAGAACCAAAATGGTTATATAGATAAATGCATTTTGGTTCTCACCAACTGAGATGCAACTAAATGCACCAAAACAAAGTGGCATCTTTGTATGGCTGTAAACTGTTTTGTCTATATGAAAAATTTATAATAAAAAAATTATTGCTTTACTATCGGTATTGAACCCTCTTTCAAATTAATGCTGTGAACGTTTGAATTTATATATTATTTTTGTACTCAATACATTCAGATATATATATATACCTACCAAGAATTCATCTAACAAAGTCCTTTTTTTATCTTATTTTTTAATTTTTGAATAAGATGTACACATGATGTCACTTTGGTAAAACTTATATACCTGCACTCTAAAAAATGCCATTATCTACCACACTGTCAACACCCAGTTCTTGATAATGACTGAGATGATTGAAAGTACATTAACAAAAACAAAACCAAAGCATGAAGTTTTGGAATGTTAATCTAAACTTTAAATTAACAGAACTTTTATGAATTTAAAAAAACTTTTTAGTATGCATGTACAAGGTCTGATCAAAAAGTATCAGGACTGTTGCTATTGTAACGTTGCTAAAGTACGTAGAGTGAAGCTAGTTGGAACAGATTGACCTTGAACTCTGTCGCATATGCACACTAAGTTATAATGTTCTCGCTGACTTCAGCTGCTTATAAAAGTACTTGGAAGGAAAATGTTTAGAGTTTCATCAGTGATGATTGTACAGAAAATTGAGCAGAGAATTTAAATTTAGCCAAAAAGCTTGGAGATATCTGTGCAGAAACCTATGCAAAGTTGCAGAAAAGGTATGGAAAAGATTGTACAAGGTGGACATGAGTCTGTGATTGATTCAAAAGTTTCCAAGATGGCCGACAAAATTTTGACAGTGATGCACATTCTGTGAGACATACAACCAGCAAAACTGATGAAAACATTGTAGATGTGCATGCGGCTGTTTGGAAAGGCTGTCAAATCACTGTGCGTTAGGATGTGAACATTAGTTATGGTTCAGTTCAGTCACTGAAGATTTGAATAAGAGACGTGTGTCTGCCAACTTTGTGCCCAAACTGCTCGCAGCTGATCAGCAAGAAAATCAGGCTCAGTTGTACAGGATCTCTTTGATTGTATCAAAGAAGGCAACTTTTTAAAATGGTCATAAGCGGTAATGAATTATGGCTTTGAATCCAAAACCAAGGCTCAGTATTTTCAGTGGAAACACCAACCTCTTTGAGACTGAAGAAGACACAAATGAGTCAAAGCAATGTAAAGACACTGATGACAGTTTTCATCAACTACAAGGACATTGTTCATTATGAGTATACTTCCCCTAAACAAGAAGTACTACCTTGACTTGTTTTGGCATTTGTGTGACAACTCCACCATGACAATGCACCTGCCCATTCAGTGCAGCATATTCCCCAGATCTTGCCCCTAGTGACTTTTTCCTCTTTGCAAAAATTAAATCTCACTTGAATGCAACATGATTTCATAACATCAAGGAACTCCAAGAAAGTACAATGTTCTCTATAAGATAGTGGTCACTGCTCACAAAAAAAAAGAAAGATAGAGAGAACCCATGGAGAACAATGTAAAAGAGAAGTTGTCTCTTAGATTGTTCCCCCACTCACCTATGGCTCAACTATAGCAGTAAGTTACAACTCAAGGATAAAATCTGCTTATTGCTACAAATTCTCATGGTATTTGTGGATAATGATTTGGCCAAAGGGTTATTTTTAAGTCCCAAGTGCTTGACTAGAAGACGCTGCACCCTGAAAATGAATCTGGTGTCTGGTTTGAGTTGCAATGCTACAGTATAAAGTACAGGTAGGTTGGTTGGTTGGTTGTTTTGTTTTATGGCATATCAAAACCTCAGTGGGTCATTTAATGCCAACAAAATTTATGATCTAGATTCATAGTGATAGTTTCGTAAAAAGGTGTGTATGTATACATATATATTTGAACCATTTTTCAATTACTCATATTTTTGAGTACAGTACAACTTCTTTCAGGAAATTTAAAATCTTGGATGGTTTTATTTTCGTAAAAAGTTTTTTAATTACTCACTTGATAATATTTTGTTCATGCTAGATCAAAATCTACACACACTAACAGTATATGTTTCACTGTAAATTTGAATTATTGCTGATAATAGTTTTTCCTTCAAAAATTATTGATGGTAATAATTTTTTATTACAAAGTATTTCTGGTATTAAAACCTATTTTTAAACAAGTTTGGATGTTAACTATTTGCCCATATTTGGGATCCTAACAGGTACTACCACCCCGGGTCAGGGTGGGCCTAGGAACACCAGCAATTAAGAGGTGGTTCCATGCTCCTCAAAACCTCCTGATCAGAGGCCTTGTTGTTGAACATAGTTTATTGTCTTACCCAGGACGGAGTACAGGTAGGGTTGTAATTACATGTGAAGAACATTTCTTTATTTATGCATACTGAAGTATACATGGAGTCTTTTGAAGAGGTTTGTAAAATAGCAATGTGGATAAATGACAAAACTTGTTAGTTTTCATGCAAGTGTAGGATTCCCCCACTTGTCTGCCAAACAACATCTACTAACAACCACTGGTAACTAATCAAATCAAATCTCTGTAAGTTTTGATAGAAATCAGTAAAGATATAGAGGGGAAAAATATGGGGTAAAAATGAATGATAAATAAAAAAAGTCTTTTTATTTATCATCTTGCATAAAAAATTTAGACAGTCAAATTTTTAAACAAGATGATAAAGCTATTTCCTTAAATTTTCCTTTATGAAAATATACTTTGTACAATTTTATAAAATTTTAAATCTCTCTCTCTCTCACTCTTTTTCCTTGTCCTTCAGTTTTCAATTTCTTTCTTTCTCTTTATCCTTTCTTTCCTCCTCCCTTATTGCTTGGTATATTTTCTATATCCTTTAAGGTCTAGCTATCTCTTCTCTCACTTTTTAAACAGCAGGCATCCCCATAGCACAGTGGTAAACTTACTAGTTTCAGAAACTCATAATTATTCACTGTAGGTTCCTAAAATCTAATGGCATTATGCCAGATTTGTTGTGAGGCCAGCAAATAAATACGCCCTTCGCCCTTCTCAGCATGCTTCAACACATTGACTTGGCCCATCTTGCTGTCCCTGACCTCTCCTCCTCTAGCCCTCCCAACACTTTCATCATCACCATATGCTGAACCCCACCCACTATCTCTCTAAGAATCCTTGATGCAGCCACCAGCACTTGAGCAATGACTGATCACCTCTTTCTTTTCGTGGGTACTTAAGTATCCAATGTTTTTCCGATATGTTTGAGCCTGGTTACCATGGCAACTGTAATGTGCAATTCTCTTTTGATCAGCCAGACATAACATCTCTGTTTTACCTACATTGTATGATCGCATCCGTTTGTAAGTATGATAAACGATATTGAAAAATCCACCCATCACCCTACCACCTAGATGATGTGGAGAGGCATATCTTTGGTATTATTTTTTTTCTTTTTCTTTTTCACACTTTTGGAAAGAGATATTTTATGTTATGGTTTTGTTTGTGCTGGGTAGAATCGTTTCTACAAGAATGGAAGTAAAGTTTTATTATTTAAAGAATTCTTGAAGTTGATTGGAAATGCTCCATTGGTCAAAACTTTGTATAAACAGGGTATTAATTCTTCTCATCAGTTTGAAAAAGAGGAGAACTAAGAAAGAGACAGGAAGAAAATGATAAAGCAAGGCAAGAAACAAGTAAGGAGAGAAACATCAGGAAAGAAAGAAAAGAAAAGGGGTGGAAGATAATGAACCACTGAGAAAGAAATTGAAAGAAAAGAAAATTAGTAAGAAATGAAAAGAAAGTGAATGAAAATGAATGAAAGAAATAAACAAAATGGCCGTAAGGAAAGGCAAAAGAATAAAAATCAGAGTTAGAAGGTGGGGGAATTAAATGTAAAAAAAAAAAAATCAAAAAAAGAAACACAAGGAAAGAGAAGATTAAAGAGAAATTAGGGAGGAAATAAATGATAGAAGTAGAAAGAATGGAATAAAAGAAGTCAAAGGAAAAATTAGTAAGAGAAAAATGGTGGTATGTAATAAATTTATTTAAGAAACAGATGAAGAATACCAATAGAAATGAGTAGAAATTATTGGAAGGAAAACTTAAAATAGTTTAAAAAAGAAGGAAAGTCAATGAAGAAGGAAGAAGGAAAAAACAGTTGAAAAATGAAGCAATGTCAATGAAGAAAGAAAAAGGTAAACAACGAATTTGAAAAAAGAAGGAAAGTCAATGAAGAAAGAAAAAGCAAAAAAAAACAGTTGAAAAGAGAAGGAAAGTCAATGAAGTAAGAAAATTGAAAAAAACAAAGTTGAAAAAAGAAGGAAAGTCAATGAAGAAGGTAAAAGGAAAAAAACAAAGTTTAAAAAAGAAGAAAAGTCAATGAAGAAGGAAGAAGGAAAAAAACAGTTGAAAAATGAAGGAATGTCAATGAAGAAAGAAAAAGGTAAAAAACGAATTTGAAAAAAGGAGGAAAGTCAATGAAGAAAGAAAACGGAAAAAAAGAAAGTTGAAAAAAGAAGGAAAGTCAATGAAGAAAGAAAAAGGAAAAAAACAACGTTGAAAAAAGAAGGAAAGTCAATGAAGAAAGAAAACGGAAAAAAACTAAGTTGAAAAAAGAAGGAAAGCCAGTCAAGAAAGAAAAAGGAAAAAGCAAAGTTGAAAAAAGAAGGAAAGTCAATGAAGAAAGAAAAAGGAAAAAACAGTTGAAAAAAGAATGAAAGTCAATGAAGATAGGAAAAGGAAAAAAACAGTTGCAAAAAGAAGGAATGTTAATGAAGAAAGAAAAAGGTGAAAAACGTATTTGAAAAAAGAAGGAAAGTCAATGAAGAAAGAAATGGAAAAAAACAAATTGAAAAAAGAAGGAAAGTCAATGAAGAAAGAAAACGGAAAAAAACAGTTGAAAAGAGAAGGAAAGTCAATGAAGTATGAAAATTGAAAAAAACAAAGTTGAAAAAAGAACGAAAGTCAATGAAGAAGGAAGAAGGAAAAAAAACAAAGTTTAAAAAAGAAGGAAAGTCAATGAAGAAGGAAGAAGGAAAAAAATAGTTGAAAAATGAAGGAATGTCAATGAAGAAAGAAAAAGGTAAACAACGAATTTGAAAAAAGAAGGAAAGTCAATGAAAAAAGAAAAAGCAAAAAAACAGTTGAAAAGAGTAGGAAAGTCAATGAAGTAAGAAAATTGAAAAAAAACAAAGTTGAAAAAAGAAGGAAAGTCAATGAAGAAGGTAAAAGGAAAAAAACAAAGTTTAAAAAAGAAGGAAAGTCAATGAAGAAGGAAGAAGGAAAAAAACAGTTGAAAAATGAAGGAATGTCAATGAAGAAAGAAAAAGGTAAAAAACGAATTTGAAAAAAGTAGGAAAGTCAATGAAGAAAGAAAACGGAAAAAAACAAAGTTGAAAAAAGAAGGAAAGTCAATGAAGAAAGAAAACGGAAAAAAACTAAGTTGAAAAAAGAAGGAAAGCCAGTCAAGAAAGAAAAAGGAAAAAGCAAAGATGAAAAAAGAAGGAAAGTCAATGAAGAAAGAAAAAGGAAAAAACAGTTGAAAAAAGAATGAAAGTCAATGAAGATAGGAAAAGAAAAAAAACTGTTGCAAAAAGAAGGAATGTTGATGAAGAAAGAAAAAGGTAAAAAACGAATTTGAAAAAAGAAGGAAAGTCAATGAAGAAAGAAAACGGAAAAAAACAAATTGAAAAAAGAAGGAAAGTCAATGAAGAAAGAAAACGGAAAAAAACAAATTGAAAAAAGAAGGAAAGTCAATGAAGAAAGAAAAAGGAACAAAACAAAGTTTAAAAAAGAAGGAAAGTCAATGAAGAAGGAAGAAGGAAAAAAACAGTTGAAAAATGAAGGAATGTCAATGAAAAAAGAAAAAGGTAAAAAACGAATTTGAAAAAAGAAGGAAAGTCAATGAAGAAAGAAAACAGAAAAAAACAAATTGAAAACAGAAGGAAAGTCAATGAAGAAAGAAAAAGGAAAAAAACAGTTGAAAAGAGAAGGAAAGTCAATCAAGTAAGAAAATTGAAAAAAACAAAGTTGAAAAAAGAAGGAAAGTCAATGAAGAAGGTAAAAGGAAAAAAACAAAGTTTAAAAAAGAAGGAAAGTCAATGAAGAAGGAAGAAGGAAAAAACAGTTGAAAAATGAAGCAATGTCAATGAAGAAAGAAAAAGGTAAACAACGAATTTGAAAAAAGAAGGAAAGTCAATGAAGAAAGAAAAAGCAAAAAAAAAACAGTTGAAAAGAGAAGGAAAGTCAATGAAGTAAGAAAATTGAAAAAAACAAAGTTGAAAAAAGAAGGAAAGTCAATGAAGAAGGTAAAAGGAAAAAAACAGTTGAAAAATGAAGGAATGTCAATGAAGAAAGAAAAAGGTAAAAAACGAATTTGAAAAAAGGAGGAAAGTCAATGAAGAAAGAAAACGGAAAAAAAGAAAGTTGAAAAAAGAAGGAAAGTCAATGAAGAAAGAAAAAGGAAAAAACAACGTTGAAAAAAGAAGGAAAGTCAATGAAGAAAGAAAATTGAAAAAAAACAAAGTTGAAAAAAGAAGGAAAGTCAATGAAGAAAGAAAAAGGAAAAAACAGTTGAAAAAAGAATGAAAGTCAATGAAGATAGGAAAAGGAAAAAAACAGTTGCAAAAAGAAGGAATGTTAATGAAGAAAGAAAAAGGTAAAAAACGAATTTAAAAAAAGAAGGAAAGTCAATGAAGAAAGAAAACGGAAAAAAACAAATTGAAAAAAGAAGTAAAATCAATGAAGAAAGAAAAAGAAAAAAACAGTTGAAAAGAGAAGGAAAGTCAATGAAGTAAGAAAATTGAAAAAAACAAAGTTGAAAAAAGAAGGAAAGTCAATAAAAAAAGAAAAAGCAAAAAAAACAGTTGAAAAGAGAAGGAAAGTCAATGAAGTAAGAAAATTGAAAAAAACAAAGTTGAAAAAAGAAGGAAAGTCAATGAAAAAAGAAAAAGCAAAAAAAAAACAGTTGAAAAGAGAAGGAAAGTCAATGAAGTAAGAAAATTGAAAAAAACAAAGTTGAAAAAAGAACGAAAGTCGATGAAGAAGGAAGAAGGAAAAAAATCAGTTGAAAAATGAAGGAATGTCAATGAAGAAAGAAAAAGGTAAAAAACGAATTTGAAAAAAGAAGGAAAGTCAATGAAGAAAGAAAATGGAAAAAAACAAATTGAAAAAAGAAGGAAAGTCAATGAAGAAAGAAAAAGGAAAAAAACAGTTGAAAAGGGAAGGAAAGTCAATGAAGTAAGAAAATTGAAAAAAACAAAGTTGAAAAAAAAAGGAAAGTCAATGAAGAAGGAAGAAGGAAAAAAACAGTTGAAAAATGAAGGTATGTCAATGAAGAAAGAAAACGGAAAAAAACAAAGTTGAAAAAAGAAGGAAAGTCAATGAAGAAAGAAAACGGAAAAAAACAAAGTTGAAAAAAGAAGGAAAGTCAATGAAGAAAGAAAAAGGAAAAAAACAAAGTTGAAAAAAGACGGAAAGTCAATGAAGAAAGAAAAGGAAAAAAACTAAGTTGAAAAAAGAAGGAAAGCCAGTCAAGAAAGAAAAAGGAAAAAGCAAAGTTGAAAAAAGAATGAAAGTCAATGAAGATAGGAAAAGGAAAAAAACAGTTGCAAAAAGAAGGAATGTCAATGAAGAAAGAAAAAGGTAAAAAACGAATTTGAAAAAAGAAGGAAAGTCAATGAAGGAAGAAAACGGAAAAAACAGTTGAAAAAAGAAGGAAAGTCAATGAAGAAAGAACAAGGAAAAAACAAAGTTAAAAAACGACGGAAGGAAAGCCAAAAAGGAAGAAATAGAATTAAAAAAAAGAAATGAAAAATTAATGGTAAGAAGTGAAAATTTTTTTAAAGAAAATAACAGGAATAAAAATCATGAAAGTGAAGAAAAATCTCAGGAAGGAGAAAAGAAAGAAAATATAAAGAGATTAAAAAGAAAGAAAGAAAACAAAAAGAAAACATGAAAAAAATCAATGATAAATAGAAAAGAAAAAAGATGTAAAAAGGGGATCCGTTTCTCTTGGAGTTTGTCGCCATTTTAATGCAAACTAATCATTCCTGGTGCCTCTGGTCTTTGGAGATTGATGCCAAGCAAGTTGAGAGATCTGCAACTTCTGCACTAAAGACAACTGGGGCAGATGGTGGAGACATTAAAGATTGGTACAGTGGGGTGGGTTTCAGACAGTAGAGGCAATGTAAAGGAAAGATAAAGCTGACCTCAGCAAGCACATCTTTGTCATGATGGCCTAATGTTGTGGACAACGTTTGTGTTCAATACTGACATCACCAGCTGACCGTTTTGCGAGGAAACAGAATTGATAAATGAAGATATATATGGATGAACATGGGCTGCTTTTTCAACCTGAGGCTGTTAAACTGGTAACTGAAGATTTAAGATTGAGCCATTTCATAGATGTTAACTGAATGTTTCTGGACATGGAAGATAGCAGCCATTGTGGGAGTAAATGCTAGAAAAGATTGATGGTGAATCTTGCATGGATATATTATCTGGCAAGATCTTGGCAAGTCAATGACTAAAGCCATCTTCATCAGATGTAAGCACCAGAAAGTATTCTTCCTATGTGTCATGTCCCTTTAGGACAGAGTCTATCATGGCTCTCTACAACTTCCTAACCTTCATAACTCTTAAAAATGTTTGTCTTTTTTTATCCATCTGATTCCCTGTTCTGCTGTCCCTTTACACAAGCTTATTAGGTAGGTTACTTATAGATTTCCTCCGTCCTTCTTGCCTTCATTATATCTTATGAGTGTTGAATTTTCCAAGCCTTCTTTTCTTCAGAAAGTGTTCCAGAAATTACAAGTCTCTTTCTCAGTTTATGTGTTCCAGAAATTACAACAGTCTCTTTCTGATTTTATAATTGTTTTTTTGTTTCCATTTTCCTTAAAACTTCCTGATTGCTCACATGTTCTGTTCATGATATTCTCAGTATCTTTCTGTAGAACCACATTTCTGCTGTCTTTTTATTTTTGTTCAGCTCACCTTTTTTTGTTTCTAATGAAATTCTTTTTTGCTTCTCATAAAATGCATGTTTGATATTTTTTAATATTTAACCTTTTATTTCCATGATTTTTTATATTAGGTTGGTGCAAAAATAATGACGTAATAATGTCGTTTTTTGACGTTATACGTCAAAAAACGACATTATTACGTCATTATTTTTGCTCCAACCCAATAAAAGAATTCTTTTCATCATCAGCAAGATAATGTAATGTTCTTAAAATAAAACTTTTTTTTTTTCGTACAGCTGTTTGCTTTTCTATGGTAAAGTATGCATATTTTTAAGAGGACCAAAAGCATTGGAAATAATGCACATCATATGAATCATTGGTGAACAAAAAAAAAAAAAAATTACTGTATCTGCCATATTTTAAAATGTCACAGGCTGAAAAAGTATGATTTTATTTACATAAAAATAGGAATTAGCAGGCTTCCAGGAAATAATAAAGGACAAATTTGGAAGGAATAATAGGAATAAATAATTTTTCAAAATTGAAAACATGAACAAGAAATACTGGGGGAATTAAAAAGTAAAAAAAGTATTGGAGGAATTAAAAGAAACCAAAACAAATACTGGAAGAATTAAGATGTAAATAATGAATATTGGAGGAATTAAAATGGGAAAAATATTGGAGGAATTAAAATGTGATGAAACAAATATTCTGGAGAAAAGAAGGCTTGGAAAATTCAACACTCAAAAGATATAATGAAGGCAAGAAAGACAGAGGAAATCTATAAGTAACCTAACTAATAAGCTTGTGTAAAAGGAACAGCAGAACAGGGAATCGGATGGATAAAAAAATATTGGAGGAATTAAAATGTGATGAAACAAATATTGGTGGAATTAGGATGTAAAGAATAAATAATGGAGGAATTAAGATGGGAAAAATATTGGAGGAATTAAAATGTGATGAAACAAATATTGGTGGAATTAGGATGTAAAAATTAAATAATGGAGGAATTAAGATGGGAAAAATATTGGAGGAATTAAAATGTGATGAAACAAATATTGGTGGAATTAGGATGTAAAAATTAAATAATGGAGGAATTAAGATGGGAAAAATATTGGAGGAATTAAAATGTGATGAAACAAATATTGGTGGAATTAGGATGTAAAAATTAAATAATGGAGGAATTAAAATGGGAAAAAATATTGGAGGAATTAAAATGTGATGAAACAAATATTGGTGGAATTAGGATGTAAAGAATAAATAATGGAGGAATTAAGATGGGAAAAAATATTGGAGGAATTAAAATGTGATGAAACAAATATTGGTGGAATTAGGATGTAAAGAATAAATAATGGAGGAATTAAGATGGGAAAAAATATTGGAGGAATTAAAATGTGATGAAACAAATATTGGTGGAATTAGGATGTAAAAATTAAATAATGGAGGAATTAAGATGGGAAAAATATTGGAGGAATTAAAATGTGATGAAACAAATATTGGTGGAATTAGGATGTAAAAATTAAATAATGGAGGAATTAAGATGGGAAAAAATATTGGAGGAATTAAAATGTGATGAAACAAATATTGGTGGAATTAGGATGTAAAAATTAAATAATGGAGGAATTAAGATGGGAAAAATATTGGAGGAATTAAAATGTGATGAAACAAATATTGGTGGAATTAGGATGTAAAGAATAAATAATGGAGGAATTAAGATGGGAAAAAATATTGGAGGAATTAAAATGTGATGAAACAAATATTGGTGGAATTAGGATGTAAAGAATAAATAATGGAGGAATTAAGATGGGAAAAAATATTGGAGGAATTAAAATGTGATGAAACAAATATTGGTGGAATTAGGATGTAAAAATTAAATAATGGAGGAATTAAGATGGGAAAAATATTGGAGGAATTAAAATGTGATGAAACAAATATTGGTGGAATTAGGATGTAAAGAATAAATAATGGAGGAATTAAGATGGGAAAAAATATTGGAGGAATTAAAATGTGATGAAACAAATATTGGTGGAATTAGGATGTAAAGAATAAATAATGGAGGAATTAAGATGGGAAAAAATATTGGAGGAATTAAAATGTGATGAAACAAATATTGGTGGAATTAGGATGTAAAGAATAAATAATGGAGGAATTAAGATGGGAAAAAATATTGGAGGAATTAAAATGTGATGAAACAAATATTGGTGGAATTAGGATGTAAAGAATAAATAATGGAGGAATTAAGATGGGAAAAAATATTGGAGGAATTAAAATGTGATGAAACAAATATTGGTGGAATTAGGATGTAAAGAATAAATAATGGAGGAATTAAGATGGGAAAAAATATTGGAGGAATTAAAATGTGATGAAACAAATATTGGTGGAATTAGGATGTAAAAATTAAATAATGGAGGAATTAAGATGGGAAAAATATTGGAGGAATTAAAATGTGATGAAACAAATATTGGTGGAATTAGGATGTAAAGAATAAATAATGGAGGAATTAAGATGGGAAAAAATATTGGAGGAATTAAAATGTGATGAAACAAATATTGGTGGAATTAGGATGTAAAGAATAAATAATGGAGGAATTAAGATGGGAAAAAATATTGGAGGAATTAAAATGTGATGAAACAAATATTGGTGGAATTAGGATGTAAAGAATAAATAATGGAGGAATTAAGATGGGAAAAAATATTGGAGGAATTAAAATGTGATGAAACAAATATTGGTGGAATTAGGATGTAAAAATTAAATAATGGAGGAATTAAGATGGGAAAAATATTGGAGGAATTAAAATGTGATGAAACAAATATTGGTGGAATTAGGATGTAAAGAATAAATAATGGAGGAATTAAGATGGGAAAAAATATTGGAGGAATTAAAATGTGATGAAACAAATATTCTGGAGAAAAGAAGGCTTGGAAAATTCAACACTCAAAAGATATAATGAAGGCAAGAAAGACAGAGGAAATCTATAAGTAACCTACCTAATAAGCTTGTGTAAAGGGACAGCAGAACAGGGAATCGGATGGATAAAAAAATATTGGAGGAATTAAAATGTGATGAAACAAATATTGGTGGAATTAGGATGTAAAGAATAAATAATGGAGGAATTAAGATGGGAAAAAATATTGGAGGAATTAAAATGTGATGAAACAAATATTGGTGGAATTAGGATGTAAAGAATAAATAACGGAGGAATTAAGATGGGAAAAAATATTGGAGGAATTAAAATGTGATGAAACAAATATTGGTGGAATTAGGATGTAAAGAATAAATAATGGAGGAATTAAGATGGGAAAAAATATTGGAGGAATTAAAATGTGATGAAACAAATATTGGTGGAATTAGGATGTAAAGAATAAATAATGGAGGAATTAAGATGGGAAAAAATATTGGAGGAATTAAAATGTGATGAAACAAATATTGGTGGAATTAGGATGTAAAGAATAAATAATGGAGGAATTAAGATGGGAAAAAATATTGGAGGAATTAAAATGTGATGAAACAAATATTGGTGGAATTAGGATGTAAAGAATAAATAATGGAGGAATTAAGATGGGAAAAAATATTGGAGGAATTAAAATGTGATGAAACAAATATTGGTGGAATTAGGATGTAAAGAATAAACATTTAAAAATGAACAGTAAATATTGGAGGAATTAAAATGTAAACAATAAATATTGGAGGAAATAAAATTTGAATAACATATTTTGGAGGAATTAAAAGATGATCAATAAGTTATGGAGGCATTAAAAGAGAAATAACAAATTTTAGAGGAATTAAAATATAAACAATAAATATTTGAGGAATTAAAAGGCAAAGAAATAGTTATGAAGACATTAAAAGTTGGACAAATACGTTTACAGGGCATTAAGCATGAATGAAAAAAAATTATTAGGAATTAAAATTGAAAAAAAACAAATTTTAAGTGAGTTAATAAATTTTGGTGTAATGAAACACCAAATTCTCAAAGACATCTTTGACCTGTTTTTAACTAGGATGGATATGGTTGAACGATTCCGTTATATCTCTTAAAAATCTATGACTCCCTTCATTTTTCCCTTCAAACTTCATCATTTGCCACATGCTCTGTCCATAATATTCTCATCATTTGTCTGTCCACATCTCGTTCATTTCAAGTCTCCATTTGAGAAGAAATTATTGAGTATTCCATGCTATGAAGGAGATTAAACATTACATTGCAGTTCAATAATATTTTTGTTTATTTCTTGTATTATTTATTGATCCTTTAATTATTTTTTAAAATGCTGTTCCCTTCAGGCAGTCATGGCTCTCCACAGCTTTGTTTTCTTTATTATTTCTGGGAAAGATAGTACTGAGTTTTCCCATTGCTTTTGCTATGTTTTTGAATTCAAAGTTGTCCTTCCCTTAGATTGACTACCATTTAAGGCTAGAGAGCACATTGTACTTTGCTATTTAATCCATGTCATGACATGAGTTATCTTCCCTTGATAGCCAGTTACTTCCTTGAATAAAAGAGGTCACTTCATTTTCAGGACAGAGCGTTTCCTCCCTTGTAAGCTTAACATGTCTTGTCATTCACTCTTGTTCTTTATTGTTATTTCTACTAACAAATATTAGGTTGGTGCAAAAATAATAGCGTAATAATGTCGTTTTTTGATGTCACGTCAAAAAGCCACATTATTACGCCATTATTTTTGCACCAACCTAATACCATAACAATCCATAGCTGGGGAATATGAACCATATTCATACCTTTCCAAAGGGCATTATGAGAAAGGGAATGCAACAGCCTAAGCAAGATTCCACCTTCTTTGCTGATAACCATATTCCTGTATAGACTTCTACATACATTCAAATATATATATATATATATATATATATATATATATATATATATATATATTATTATTATTATTATTATTTTTGTTATAAGTGATTATAATAACAACATGTTGAAATTGCTACACAAAAGCTTTCATGTTTCAATACTATGATTGTACTTTTCAGGCAATGGTAAGTAACTGATGATTAAATGATTTTTAAGGAAATTTAAAATCAAAGTGTTACCTTTTTTCCGAAAGTTAAAGATGGAGGAACATAAAGTCAGAATTAAAAATAGACTTGTGGGTATGTCTTCATTAACCAATTAAATGTCAGATCTACACTAAATAGAAAAGTAAGCTCAGAGGATGGCAGTGGATGAGTTATTTTTCATGTCATGATAAACCAGAACATAGACAGGCCATCATTGACACTCCATTTGTTCTTTCTCTCATTTGGATATATATATATATATATATATATATATATATATATATATATATATATATATATATATATATACATAACTACACACTCACACATATATATTTATACACTTTATGCAATACTCCCTCATACCATGGTCCATCAAGATGTATACAATCATAATTCTTTTTTTTTATTCTCTGTGAATTATGACTTCATTGAAAAGGCAGTGTGTTGGTTTCCTGTTACTATTTAACCCATAGATGGTGGGGAGATTAAATGAAATAGATTCCCTAAGAGCATTAGTGTGAAAGTAAATGCAACATGCTGGGCCAGAAATTTGGATCTGTCACTTTTGCCTTCAGTCTCCTCTGTGAGTATTAGAATTTCCAAACTCTCTTTCCTTAAAATTTCAACTTTCTCTTCCTGATGTTAAGTAAAAGTGTGATTTTTGGTTCTATTTTCTCTAAAACTTTGGTGTTACTCACATGTTTGGTCCATGCTATTCTCAGCATCCTTTTGTAGAATCACATTTCTTTTATTTCAAGTCTTTTCCTTATCTGCGCGGAGATTGTCCAGCATTCACAGCCATATAGAGGGACTGATACTATATAACAGTTCAATACTGTTTTCTTTGTTTCTAATGATTTTTTTCTGTTTCTTATTTCTTTGCTTAGCTTTTAGAAGGTACCATCTAAATTCTGATGAATAGAGCATGCAGCAGAACTGGAAATAGGACAAGAACAGTGTGTGTTCATTAAAAACACTGGAACAAGGAATGCAATATTTATGCTCAGAATGATATCAGAAAGATCAATACAAATGCAGAAGGCTGTGTTTTATAGATTATGCAAAAGTATTTGATAAATTGTAGCTCAAAGAACTGTTTGAACTGCTCAGTAGCCTTGACATATTTGGAAGGGATATTAGAATAATCCATAACCTATACTAGCAGCAAACCACCTGCAATGGAACAGAAAATGAGTTCAGTAAATATTCAAAACATAGAAAGGGTGTAAGACAAGGATATGCCGTCTCACCAGACTTATTCAACCTTTACAGTCAGGCAATTCTGCAGAGGGAAATTGAGTGAAGCGGAGATGCCAGGTTAGGACTTATGACATTCTTCTTTGTATTTTATCAAGAATCTCTAAATGCATAACAGAAGCACAAGATCAGATGTTGCAGAAATATACAATACATGGGGGAATGATAAACTTATAAATGAATAAGATTCTGGCAAGAGAATTATCGAGCATGACTCAGTGAACCAACTTTACTAGCCACAGACCTAGCAATTAATGAAATATAGTTTTTCCACTTCATATCAGTGGAAAATCCAAGAAGGCACAATGAGTCCCTCTCCTGGAGGTTAGAATTCTGAGGGGAGGTAAAAATGTTAAAATTAACAAGCCATTTCTTACGCCATTACTTACATTAGCGCTAGTTCCATTTAAACAGCAGTAGCAATTTAGTTTAGAATCTCCTCTGACTTTTCTTTTGAAAACTTTTGTCAACACATCAGAGTCCTGTGTAAGTTGAAACGATCTTTTAATAAGGTTCAAGGGAAGTCATTTGGGTGCTAATTACCAAATTCACTGTAAAAAAATATCAAGAATAAATTAGTCTACCTAATTTGTACTGAAAGATGCTATTCAAACACAATGGAACAACTGCAATATTAATTAGAATGTTCTCTTCATTAAAATTCATTTATTGGATGGTAATTTGACACTGGAGTTTCTCAAAAGATTTCATTTCTTATGAACTTATTGGATCAGAAGTCTTCAATGTGAAAATTTCTTTTTCATAAAGAATTTATTTTTGCAGTATCATTAAGCCATTTAAAATTAGAATCCTTAATTTTTACTTTTAGATTTCTTTGGTTGAACTTTTTCAGATGGAGTTAGTTTAGGTCTTGGGGGCATAACTTGCAATCTGTTTTATCTTGAGCATTGACATTTTGAGTATTATAAGTTAAAGACACTCTCAAATTTTGTTGAATTTTAACTTATTTCTTTTTTAAAATAAAAAAAATTAAGATTGAAAAAAATATGGCTGAACCCCAACAAGGTTTCATCACTTTTTTGATTTTTTTGTTTTTGTCTTCTCCACTGACTGTGGTATTTTATGGGGCTTTTCTTTCAAAATTGTTTCTGTTCCAGTGAAAATTTTGTGCAGTCTCTTTGACACAAAGTCGAGTAAACTTTATTAAATCTTGTATTGTTGATCATTTACTGAGTGGTCAAGTAATCATCTGTGCCAAATTAGTCTCATCAGGAAAAATTGACCCAATCCAAAAGTTGAAACTTGTAAAAATAAATTACATAAATTCAACATGTCCAGAAGTAAGTGAATATTGTCACAATAAAAATGTGACTATTGGAAATTTTTAAGTTTAATGTCTTCTAGAAGATGGAAATATTTTTTTTACAATGATGTTCATCCTGTACAATGCCCAAGAGCCACTAGGTAGAGAATTACAGAGTAAGAGACATAGTTTATGGGATTATGTAGGGAAGATAACAGTTAAATCTAGACTTGAACAGGTTAAGACTGTAGTGATCAGGAAAGCATCCTCTTAGGAGTAGTTCCACAAAGCAGCGATTCAAGGAAAGAAGATGCTTGAGTGGAACTTACATCTCACCAATAGAATACAAAGGGAATGAAACTGGTTCACTACAATGTGCATGGCTTGGCAAATCTTAGGTGTAAAGGTTAGGACTGGTGGAATTAAAGAATGTTCTTCAGCTGAACATTTTATATGGAAATAGCAATAGAGCAGAGAGTGGTTTCATCTGTGGAAAGGGGTTAGGGTTGGAAATAACTCATCACCCACAAGGACTCAGAAACACATTTCACCTGGAAATGAACGAGAATGAGATAGAATTGACTTTGCTTTGGGGAATCATTTTTTTTACTTGATAACAATACAAAACCAATCCCCCATTTTAAGTCCGGTAGAATCCTATTTTTATGCTGTAATATAGAATATTAATAAATTAATACAAGATTGCCCATGCTTTCCAGAATGATGGCACCTTTTAAGTTCTTTCTATTATCGGAGAGAGAGGAATTAACAAGAGATAACTGATAACTGACATCCATTAGACATGGCACATAGAACTAGAACAGTCTACCCCAGTGAGTGAAATAAAGGGTTCAGTTTGACATTTTAACCACCTGAAGAAAGCCAGAGCATACAACAGCCGAAACGTTGTGATAAATATGGCAACAAAGATGAGGATGATAGTCCGAACAATATAAATAGCGTACATAATACCTTATCTCAGAAATATAGACAGAAAATAAAATGAATAAATAAATATTTAGTTTATCTATATTTCTAAGATGAGGTATTGTAACAGTTTACACTATTTACATTGTTCAGACTGTTATCCTCATTTTTATTGTCATATTCACAATGTTTCGGCCGTTGTACACTCTAGCCTTCTTCAGGTGATATACACTGGAATTTGGAATCAAACCGTTTATTTTGTCCTCTCGACGTGGAACTAGAGCAATCTACCCCAGTGGAGGAAATAAAGGTTTGGTTCAAAAGTCAAAAATGTTGTGAATATGACAATAAAGATGTGGACAACAATCCAAACAATGTAAATAGTGTAAATTGTTACTAAAATTACTAGTGAAAATAAAACTAGTAAAATTAAGATGAACAAAAATATGAGTCAAAAATAAAGGTTGAGAATCTCATAAAGGAATTAAAATTATAATAATTCTAGAGTTCCTCCTTTTCCTCCTGAAGTCAATGTATTGAGGATGAAGAGTGGGTGGGGAGGCTATGCTGATGACATAGGTATTTCTAGTTAGGACAAAAATGACCCTTCTGTATTTCTGAGATGGAGTATTATAACTCTTTACATTATATAAATTGTTCATCTTGTCCTCATTGTTCATAATGTTGTCCACATCTTTACTGTCACAATGTTTCGGCCATTGTATGCTCTAGCCTTCTCCAGGTGTTATTTGTTGGATATTCGAACCAAACCCTTTATGTAGTCCACGAAGTGTACAACTGCTGAAGCATTGTGAATATGACAATAAAGATGCGAACAACAGTCTGCACAATGTAAATAGTATAAATCAGAATGATCTTGAACAAAACATAAGCATTCAACATATATTACCTGAAGAAGGCCTGAGCATACAATGGTTGAAATGTCATGAATGTGACAGTAAAGATTCTAAAAAATTTAAATAGTGTAAATAAGAATGTTCTTGAACAAAACATTAGCATCCAATGAATATCACCTGAAGAAGGCCAGAGCATACAACAACTGAAACGTTGTGAATGTGACATTAAAGATAAGAACAACAATCCAAACAATGTAAATAGTGTAAATCAGAATGATCTTGAACAAAACATAAGCATCCAATGTATATCACCTGAAGAAGGCCAGAGCATACAACGGCTGAAATGTTGTGAATGTGACAGTAAAGGTGAGGACAATAGTTTGAAAAATGTAAATAGTGTAAAAAGGATATTATTTTATCACAAGCAAATTTTTATGAATTTTACACTGTTTTTCTTAAATTTGTAGTAAGCGTTTTAAAATGGAAAATGCGTCACCGAGATACGAAAACACATTGGACGAGGAAAAGAAGCATTCCAAGAGCTAAGCAAGATGGAAAAAAAACAATCAAATTTTGTAAGAAACAAAGAATGTTTTTTTTTTAATCATTTAACCCAAGCAAGGCAATAAAGCTACTAAGATAAAAATGTGAAAGAATATAAGAAAAAAATGATATCAAGGAGAGAGAGAACAATAAAAGAATATATGCTATTAAGGAGAGAGAACAATAAAAAACAAGACTTAAGAAGACAGAAGATTACAATTGATATTGCATTTAAGTTTTTGAAGATCAAAGTTAACATGGAAGGAAGTAGCCAGAAGAGAGTTCCAAAAACAAGAAGTGTGAGAAAAAAAAACTATTAGCATAGAACATCTAGCCATTTCAGCTGTAAAATGATGAGATCTTGCTGTAAATCTTGTACTGTGCTTAAATTCATAAACTCACAATATCATGGAGGGAAGTAATATTTGTTTGGAAAAATACAAAAATGTGTCACAAGGCTAGAAGCAGGGAGATAGAGAAAGGCTGGTCTTCAGTCTGTCTTATCTTAAACTTAGCTAGCCACAATTACTAACTCAAACATACTACAGTATTCATTACCTGAAAACAACACATTTTTACTTACCATTCTTACTACAGCCACCATAATACCTCAAAGTCTCTATGTAGTCCTAACTAGTTCCCATATGTTCAATTTGTCTGTGGAGGGTGGGGAATAAAAATAACAACCTTTAAAAATGAAACCCCAATGAATATTTACAATGAACCATAGAGGAAAGTTAATATTTATTTTGTTTTAATACATAAATGTGTCACAAGGTCAAAAGTGGGGATAGGGGAAGACTGGGTTTCATTCTGTCTTATCTTAAACTTAGCTAGCCACAATTACTGATCCAAACATAACACAATATTCCTTACACCAAAACAACACATTCTTACTTCAGTTATCATAATGCCTCAAAGTCTCTATGAAGTAGTAACTAGTTGCCCTATGTATAATTTGTATGTTAGAGGAAAGTGATATTTATTCTGTTTAACTACAGAAATGTGGCACAAGGCCGAAAAAGGGGATTGGGGAAAGGACGGTCTTCTTCTGTCTTAACCATAACTTAGCTAGCCGCAAATACTGACCCAATCGTACAAAACAAAATTCCTGACACCAAAACAACACATTCATACGTACCTTTCTTACTACAACCACCATAATGCCTCTTTGTCTCTATGAAAATACTAACTAGTCCCCATATTTACAATTCGTTTTCTGTGGTGGGGGGGGGGGATAAAATAACAATTCTAAAAATTAACCCCAATGAATATGTTAGAGGAAAGTTCATCTGAACAATTACCATGAAAGTATTTATAGAAAAAGAAGAGGTAAGCTGTCATATGGTGGTGGGAGAGTGACTGAAGCCAAGATGCTAGTTTAGGAACAATGACATTACAGATTATTCTTTAAATTTTATCAAGAATCCCTAAATATGTAGCAGGAGCACCAAATCAGTTGTGGCAGTAATTATTCAATGCAAGGATGATTGGTAAACTTATAAATATGTAAGATAATTTCTTGTGAGAAAAATTGTCTAGCACGACATAGTGAAGCAACTTTCTTAATGTGGTTGATAAGTAAAAACTGGCAGTATTTATCATGGAACTGGTTCAGCTAGTTTGAAATTATATTTTTTAGGTTAATTTGCAATAATGAAAGCCACCAGTGTTGGAACTTGTGACAGAACTTAAGGCCTATTATCAGGATGCTATTTAAATTATCTTTCTCCTTTGTATTTCAGATTCATTATCAAAAATTCTAAAGACTTTACTGAAATAGCTGAGTGTTTTGTTCTGTTTATTTTTCATTTTTGGCAGAGCGTGTGAGCCAATTGTAACAAAAATCTTTAATTCCTCAGCAAAGACGGTTGCAGAAGATGAAAGACAAGTGGAATGTTCTGTAAGAGGCCTGAAAGGGATTGCATTAATTGGCAATGAAACAGATTCGTTAATAAAGCTTCTCTCTAATTATGACAAACTGTGATTAATTGGATGAAGCGTTTTTAGAGAATTTGAGGACGGTTGAAGGAAATGGGTGTTGCCCATAATTTTTGTCTCTCCTTCCAGATTTAGTGGAACTGGATTTTATAATGAAAAGATAGACAAGTGTAATCAGCTTAATAATTGACGTGAGGATAATACTCTTTTTTGTAATTCTTGAAAAATACTATTTCATCTCAAGTGTCAACAAGTCATTGAAGGAGAGTAACAGGTTGTTAAATATTCTTTTTTTTTGTTTTGCGTGAAACACACAGACACAGACACAGACAAACAAACACATATATATATATATATATATATATATATATATATATATATATGTGTGTGTGTGTGTGTATATAAGTAAACCTAAAGGTTTGTCTGGCTCTTTAGATTTACTTTATTCGCTCTACTTAGTGTATTGAGCACTTTCTTTAGTTATTTTACTTTACTCATGTCGGAGGTTTTTTTCTTTGGACTCTGAACTTAGATTCTAGAAGATTATTTTCGCCGGAAGTACATGTTCTTAGTTCTTTCTTTTTTTACCCTTTTTTTTCCCTTGGGTATTGGTTTGTTCATTTACAAGCTAAAACGCCTAAGATTCTGCCGGACAAGTATAGCTGCTTATATTTATAAGATTATTAGTATTATATATATATATATATATATATATATATATATATATATATATATATATATATCTCCAAATGAAGAGAAAGAACTAAGATTTAGAATCCACAGTTCTCCGGCATCTACTTTTATTTAAAAAGTGCTCAATACAATTATACACCATAATATTTTAATGATATCTTTATTAAAAATATTTTACATTTGCTACATGGAAATTTCTATGTTTCAAAACTTAAAACTTTTATCTCACCATCAGGTAATGTTTGGTAACTTTTTGATGAAAATGATTTACATTTTGTTGCGGATTCCGAGATGAAATTCGGTCTCCAATGAATGACAAACGCAGGAATGAAATATAACAAATAAATGTATTTACACAATAATACAATTGGTAATACGGTTAGTAAATCCAGAAACACGATTAGCAGCAATAATATATATATATATATAGTCTGGTAAATCCATTCTTGAAGTAGGACTTCCTTAGAGTCAACGTGCTTGTAACTGTGACTTCTACAAGCAGTTACCTCACACTATTACTCTACTTCCAACTCAATCACAATCTCTGCTCTCTCTACTCTGACTGACTCTGGGTATTTAACGGCAGCAGTCCAAGTACACACTGGTCAAGTCCACTTGTAGGAAAAAGGGGTGGACCCCATAACACATTTGAAAATAGAAAACAATATGTTTGTTTATTAAAGATGGAGGGGGATCTAGATTTTAAAATCTGATGGGTATGTCTCTTTTTAACTAATCAAAAGGAAGGTCAAAGATAAATCAGAAAAGTTAAAAATATAGGTTAGATGTTGGGGGTATGTGGTATTCATACATGTCTTGGCAAACTGTCATATTAGTGTGACGACATACTTCCAGTTAAGAGTGTCCATTTAAGTTATGAAGAAATATACTGAAAGATATGTATATCTCTAACAGTAAGTTAATTTTTGTTTTTTTAGAAATTATTTTTACAAATTCTTTAAAAATCTCTTAAAGAGACCACTGGCATGATTAAATCATTTTTTATATAATTTTGAATCTAAAATACAATCATACAAAAAAATTAGATTAATTATTTATTATAAAAAATTATAGTATTAATCTTATTAATGTATTATATGCATTATTACAGGTTCATCTTTGGTATGTT
>OZ010591.1:24536963-24636963 GCA_963932145.1 Acanthosepion lycidas
TACTTTTTTTTATATTATATGGTTGGATCCTTTCCGAGCTGGCTACATATTTATAACAAGTTGAAAAAGGTCAAAGTTGTTCAAGTCAAATTAAGTGAAGTCAATATGTTAAGCAATGTCAAGCGTGGTCACTACCTAGATAGGTGACCACTTGAGAATACCAGGTGCTGTAAGCTTGGAGGTATGTGTGGTGTAATGGTTAATGGCTCAGAATTGGAAATTGGGGAGTCTAATTCCAGTTCCTTTTGGGTTTGTTGTACTTGAGAAAGGTATGAATCCACCTCTTCTCCCCCAGCTATGGGTCAATTAGTAGGATTTGTATCAGTAAATCCTTATTATCTCCAAAAAATATTACCACCTAAAAATATTTTCTGATTTTAAATAGCTCGTTTCAGGTTGATAAACCATAAAAAAGAAATCAATGGTGCCATAATGACCTCCATGTTACTATGGTTCTATGTCAGGTCACTCAGTGAGTGCTACTGCTACTATGTAACCCAATAATGCCTGCTGCATGGTCAGATCATCAGTAACTAAACTAGCTCCCCCACCTGGCTTTTCTAGTGAAGAAGGTAGCTCAATACATAGCAGGATTTAAAACGTCTATAAAAGAGTAGATCAATCTTACAGGGTTAATGACCATCAGTCACAATGGGGTAAATTGGGGACTATAGCTAGGTATGCACCCAATCAGGTGATGATATGGCATTGCTAAGCAGAAGGCTTCCCAGACTGAAGTCAGAGGCCAAAGTGAAGGGATCCCCCCAAGATGAGCCTTCAAGTTGGAGGACATCAGCTGTGGCTTTGACCTGGGTCGGGGTGTGCTCGGCCAGGTCTACTTGCCAATGAAACTCTATACATGAATAAATACATCTCTGACTTTCAACCTAGATATCTGGAGGGAAATGGACAGGTGTTCATTTGCACAGCAACTGTCAGTCATGGAACTGATGATGTCCATTATCATGATAAAAGAAAGCGGAAAGTTGAATCCTGAGATGTGTGCAGATGGGAAATGCTGTAGCTTTCTCTGTCTGTCTGCACATCCTGCAAGTATCTGTAAAGCACCACTCTACCTGTGAAAATACAGACACCCATCTTTTACCTATCATACTACAAGCCCATCTCTCAGTTTGTATTGCTCATTGTGTTGGGTAAAGACCAATGTTGAAGTGGGGATGAGAAGAAATCTTGCCAGCAGGAATTATTAATTACATATAATTACAACTTACAAAGTTTGTATGTTGTTGAGGGTGGGGATAAGTGGTGGTGCTTAATTGGGTTGCAATCTGTCCATAATTACTTTGATGAATGCCTAATAAGATTTAACGGTGGATGTATGCTGTGATGTGTATATAAATATAAGTGTTTCATTTATACATGTTTGGTTGAAGACTAATGAAAAATCTTTGTTTAAGATGATGATATTCATTTTTTTTTCTGTTTCTCTTTAGACCTTTTCCTTTTCTGCAACGGAGCTTGAACAGAAATTATTCATAGTCTTCTGAGCAGTTTTGGCTTTATAAGTCATTATTTAAAAATTTTGTGGGGTTGATACAGTGATATTCAATCAACATGCCATACTGTGCGATCCTCTTAAGTATGCCATGAAATATTGTCACGACATACATACATACATATATATATATATATATATATATATATATATATATATATATATATATATATATATATATATTATAAATTAATTGATTTAAAATATGGTTTTTCACTACACAGTTCTAACCATGTTTCAAAAATGGAAGCTAAAAGCTTCGAATTTAATTTTGTAATTAAATTAAAGGCATTCGTTCCATTTCATACTCAAGTGAATTGAGGATGAAATGGAACTAATGTCTTTAATTTAATTACAAAATTAAATTTGAAGCTTTTAGCTTCCATTTTTGAAACATGGTTAGAACTGTGTAGCGAAAAAAACGTATTTTAAATCAATTAATTTATAATATTAATGCTCTGTAAATTTACATTGAGTACTATTTTGCAAAAATAAAAATATCTATAAGAACACCGGATTATATATCTTACTGTTCTTTCTTTTTAATTATATATATATATATACATATATATATATATATATATATATATATATATATATATATATATATATATATATTGATTTTCCAAGTATAGCTTAGATGTGGCAAAATGCCGAAAGTATGGGACACCCAGTGAGGATCGAACTCACTACTCTGTTGTAATTGTTCTAGAAAGACAAGCTTTCTAACCATTACACTGACTCGAGGTGCCCTAAGAATTTTCCAAGCATAGCTTAAATGTGGCACAAGGCCAAAATTAGGGGACCGTCAGTGAAGATTGAACTCACTACTCAGTTGTAATTGTTTTAGCAAGACAAGCTTGCTAACCATGACACTGCCTCAAGGTGCCCATATATATATATATATATATATATATATATATATATATATATATATATGTGTGTGTGTGTGTGTGTGTCTGTGGAAGTAATAATGGTACAGCATTAGTATTTGAATAAATGAATATTAAACTTTTTTTTCAAATAATTCTTTTCATTATTCTTTGATTATCTTATCTTAAATACTTTGTTTTAATATTCATTTTTTAAAAATTATTTTTATTTTTTTAATTTAACTTTTTAAAAACCATTTAAGCATTTCTAGTGATTGAGGATTCATAAAACATTCGACAGTACCTACTGATACATTTTGGATTTCAATACAAAAAGAATATCACACACTAACTAAAAAGGCTTTATCAGTTTTATTGCAATTTTCTGCTTCTTATTTATGTGAATTAGGCTTCTCAACCCTAAATAACATCAAAAATAAGAAGTGAGAAAGACTACACTCAACTGAAGAAGAAATGTAGGTCTGCTTATCGCACATTTGACCAAACATTGAAGAAATCATGAAAAAACACAAGGCACAGGTTTCACATTAAATGAGCTGAACAAATATTTAAATAGAAACATTGAAATAAAGTTATTATTTGTGTGTGCATTTTTTAAAAAATCTATGGTTTTATTTCATAACATTTAAATGTATACCTTTTAAAAATTTGCTAAGTGTACCATGATATATTCATTTTCTCCTATGTGTGCCAATGTTTAAAAAGGTTGACAAACACTGGGTTAGCCCAACTCACCCATAAAGGCTACACAGCAAAGAGAGATTGAATTATCTTTATGAAGGAAAGCATATCTCTCATTAAGATCTGTTAAAACCAGTATATTTTATTTTTATATCAGAAATGTAAGCTAAGTAATTTTTAAGGAAATATTAATTTTATCCATAGCCCAATAATATCTATTTTGTTATTATTATTATATCATATTATATTATTTTATATTATAATATTTGTTATGATTATACACATTATATCTTGTTGATATGTGTGTTTAAGTAGACATTTTTATATAAATACTTATCTGATCTCTTACTACAACTCTCTGTTACTTTCAGCCTTGTGCACAATTGTCAGATGGTGCTGCAATTAATTTATCATCATGGAGATATTCAAAAAACAATGGGAACATGTTTTTTATAACATCCATTTTCATATTTTTTTTTACAGGACTATTCTGAGGCTACCAATGACAAGACTTTGTTTAACAAAGTGACTTTTTTGCATTTGTATAAATTTCTTTTTCATCAAGGATTTGTGTTTTTTACCAGGACTTCAACTTAACAAATTTCAGCACAGTACTAAATTGGTTGCTAGTTCTCAACCTTTTGAAGTTGAAATGGTTAGATGTAACCACAAGTGTGCCGTGATATTTTCATTTGCTCCGGGGTATGCCATTGCTTAAAACAATTGAAAATTGAGATGTTAATATGTTTTTTTTAAATGCACATGTTTGATACACGTTATATACATTATATTATATGATCTTAATAACCATAACCTTATATAATCATAATAAACTGAACATTATATAAACTTACATAACCCTCCAACAGCAGCAACACCTAAAATGTATAGCACAAGCAACTCAAAGAGAAAACAATGATATAATCAAGATGTTGATGTGCCATACTACTATAAACAAAAGGTTAGGAAGAAAACCCCTATCACTACTGGAAGGAGCAATAACAGTTACTGGAGTTGAGAAACCTGTTTTCCTGCAAAACTGTTTTAAGAGATAGATTTTATAAATTTCAACCAAAAGGATTACTGGCTGCTGGGTCAAGGAATGCCGAATGTTTTCTTATAAGGAAACAGCCATTATAATTTTATATATTCATAATAGCATTAATCTCATATAACCTTAATCTGAGTTTTTGTTATGATGCCGACTATGAGTTGTCTCATACTTGTCATTTTCTGATGCATTTTCTTCTGCAGGCGCCAACAAATTTATTCGCAATGATACTTTTAGTATGAAAACAATCTTAAGACTTCAGTCGAAGCTATAAATCAACTCATAAAAATATTTTATTGCCAAAGCTGCTTATTATAAAATGGATGTTTAAAATCAGATTTCGTAATTGACCTCTGGCAGTCACTGTGTTAATAACTATAATCATATTTAATCTTAATACCTTAGTCTTATATAATCTTAATACCTTAGTCTTATATAATCATAATAACTTAAATACTACATTAATCTTAATAACCTGAATCTTATATAATTTTATGACTTCTAAATAAATAAATGACAAATTCTGTCTATCAGTCTGTGTGTCTGAAATCCCTTTTAATCAGGTCAAACTGGCTCTAGATAAACATATACCTTTTTGGAATCAGGATAATCCCAGGATTAAAAGACTGCTCTTTATCTGGTGCTTGAACATCCAGCATTTAAATTTGTAACTGGATGAGGAAGGAACAGTTAAAAATTCAAATTCTAAAATAACTGAAAGCAATAAGTGATTTTAATTTTTTAAATTTATATTGAGTTTAAAGTAACACAAAAACTTTGTGAATTTAAAAATTTTTGTTTTAAATTCAGTTTAAAATATCTCCAAAATTTTGTGAATTGAGGAAATCAATTTTATTTCTTCAAAATGCCAAGGAAACAGAGTTAAAGTGTATGCCTTTGTGATGTGAGGTTTTGAAGTTCATCAGAGTTTGTGATTTGAAGAACTCAGCTCAATTGAAATTCCACTGAGTTTGTAATTTGTAGAACTGCTTTTTGGGCCTGAATTGGAATTTCAACCCAAATTAGAGTTTCAGCCCGAATTCAACTTATAGCCCAAATCAGAGTTAAAGTGTGCTTTTGAAGTTTCATGGAGTGAATTGAGAAATTCAAACTTATTTCTTCAAGATGCCACAGAATAATCCAAAGATCAGAGCTCTTAGAGAAAGGGAGAGAAGAACAGAAGAAACACCAGACGAGGCACAAGCTAAGATATAATCAGATGCTGCAAGGTCAAGAACATCTAAAACATCAGAAGGGGTCAAATGCTGCAAGACAGATAAGATCAAGAGCATCTCAAATATCAGAGGAGGTGCAAGCAAGGAGAGAAGCCGATGACAAGAACGAAGCAGGTACAGCAAGGAAGAGAAGATCAAGAGCTACAGAGGATGACAAGGAGAGAGGCAGATGCTGCAAGAAAGAGAAGGTCAAGAGCTGCAGCTGACAGATTTATTCAAGGAGAGAAACAGATGATGCAAACCATTGAAGAGCAAGATCTTTGGAAACATCTGAGGCAAGACATACCAGGCAGTTTAGTGATACTGACAATCATCTGATGCTAATAGGAGTGCATCATCTTTTTTGAAGCTGTCCAAGAGATTTTTTCAATACAACTGTGACAGTGGCTATTCAAATCATCCAAAGATAGCTATTAGATCAATGATCATTCAGTGTAAGCATTATAATGCTCTTAATTTCAAGGATGAAGCAGATGGGATTTGCTGTAACAAAGGAAAAATACAGAAGATCTACTAGTTTTTCCAGCGCCATTGCTGTCACTTCTGGATGAGAACTCAGCTGAATCAAAACAATACAGGAAGCTACAATAACTGTTTTGCAATGACCTCATTTGGAGCCAAAGATGTTACCTTGCCAGGATGGAAAATAACTTGCAGAAGCTAGGGCAGGAACTGGCTTAAAAGTCTGCACAGAATATGAATTTCAATCTAGTAAACATATATAATCATAACCTTAATTTCATATTATAATAATCTTAATAACTGTAATCTTATATAATCTTAATAACTTTGGTCTTATATGATCGTAATAACCTTAACCTTATATAAACTTATTAACGTCAATCTTAAAAAAAGATATATATATATAATTTCAATCATGTCTGTCATCATCTCTCTCCATGCTCTGTATCACCTTACATCAACTTAATACTACCCCTCAAAAGTGTATAAACAATATATGTAAATTTAAATTCATTTCTTCACCCTTGGAAGTGTGGTCTGATGAGCCAGGGAAAAAGGAATTCCCTGGGAAAATAAATTATAACCAATGGACTCTTAAAGTTGTCTTTTTTATTGAATTGGATGGATATATATTTATGTATATATATATATATATATATATATATATATATAAAAGATTGTTTTAAGGTAAGCTCTATTTATGGGTAAAAGTGTTCTATATCAGGGATAAAGGATGCGTAAATACGAGATGGGACACTGAGATCAACAGTGAGTGGTGGAAGTCTGTTTCATGCTTGAATGCAATCTTGAAATGTCCTGAAGCATTAAACAGACTGCTATTGCTTGGTATTGACTTCAGTGTCCACATTCACACACACACACACACACATACATATACATATATATATATATATATATATATATATATATATATATATATATATATATATATATATATATATAAAAGTGAACATAGAAGTCAACACTTAGAGGCATGAAACAGACTGTCGCCTCTAAGTGTTGACTTCTATGTTCACTTTTATATTTATACACGCTCTATCTCTGATATTGAGCACTTTATTCCATAAATATAGCACACCTTAAGACTATATTTCTTTATATATATATATATATATATATATATATATATATATAGAGATCGAGTATGGATAGGAATGTGACAAAATGATAAGATAAAGAATGAGTAGGAAACATATCTTAATTTAATGTTTCAATTTATTAAAGCTTTGTCATAGATCAAGATAGAAATAATAAAAAAGCAAAGAGACACAGATTAATGTTATGTCTTGTTTGACTATTTCTTATTGGTTAGATATGTGTGACATATAATGAAGTAACAGATAATATTCAAATGTGTGTAAGAAACATTCTGGATGCTAAAGAGTGTAATAGTTAATGAGATGCTGTAGGATCTTTTGAAAAATTTTGCTTTGGTTTGATTTTTTATTAAACCATATTTTGTGTGTATTTTGTATATATCTTCATTGATTTTTATGCATTCAGAAGAGATAAGTTAGATTCATGAATAATAGAGCTGTAGAAAAATGGTGACATAATGTAGTTTTTTAATAGTTGGCAATATTGCTAGAAACATATTTTCAAAATATTATCTCTTTAAAGGGTTATGTTCTTTTTTGATAAGACTGGCATTGGTGAAATTAAAGTTATGCCCCACATAATACAGATCTTTAAATTACATGATGTCTCCCCAGTGTATATGTTATTGCACTGAAGACATTTGATTTGAGAAACTCTGGCATTTGAATTATTTTTATTTTATTTTTCATCCTGCTTACATCTTTGATAGTTTTGGAGATGGTTGTAATGATCCTCATATTAGTGATGACTAATTTATTTGTGAGTTTAGTTGAAGCGTTGAAAGGTCTTCCCCAAACACTTCCATGACTACCTCCTCACATGCGCAGATGATCTCAAATACAAACAAACACTCATTAACAAACAAACAACATCAATGTGAAAAATGCTACCTTTTTAAAAACATCCTCTCAAATTCCAAATCCGAAATATTGCAAACATTATCAAACACCCGTCCTGGGTATTACGATAAACTACATCCGCGTCCTGGATAAGACGATAAACTACGTCCAACAGCAAAGCCCCTGATCAGGAGGTTTTGAGGAGTGTGGAACCACCTCTTAATTGCTGGTGTTCCCAGGTCCACCCTGACCCGGGGTGGTAGCACCTGTTAGGGTCCCAGCTATAGACAAATAGTTAACACCGAAACTGAGGTAAAAAGCATTATTAAAGTGTAAAAATAGGTTTTAATACCAGAAATACTTTGTAAAAAAATTATTACCAGAAACAAATTTTAAAAAATTATTACCAGCAATACATTTTTTTAAAATAATATTACCAGCTATACATTTTTTTAAAATAATATTACCAGCTATACATTTTTGAGGAAAAAAATATTACCAGAAATAGTTTTTTGACAAAACAAAATATTACCAGGAAAAAAAAGTTGTCGGCATTAAATGACCCATTGAGTTTGATATGCTGTAAAACAAAACAAACCAAACCAAAACATTATCACACACACAAACAAAATCCATTAAAATTCAAACTCCACAAATTATGCACAAACAAATGTCGCCATTTTTCTCGAGATCCATTATTCATGAATCTAACTTACCTTTTCTGAATACATAAAAATCAATGAAGATATATACAAAATGTGCACAAGATATGCTTTAATCAAAAATCAAACCAAAGCCAAATTTTTCAAAAAATCCTATAGCATCTCACTAACTTTTACACTTTAGCATTCAGAATGATTTCTTAAACATTTGAATATTATCTGTTACTTCATTATATGCCACACGTATCTAACCAATAAGAAATAGCCAATCAAAACATCCTACTGAGTCTCATAATTTTTGCACATTGTAGTATAGAATGTTTCTCACACATATTTGAATATTATCTGTTACTTCATTACACATATCTAACCAATAAGAAATATCAAAACACAACATAACATTAATCTGTGTCTCTTTGCTTTTTATCATTTCTATCTTGATCTGTGACAAAGCATTAATAAATTGAAATGTGTTAGATTAAGATTTTGTTTCTTGTTTTTTTTTCCTACCATATATATATTGTGTGTGTGTCTGTCACATGAGAGCATAAAATTATCAATGTGTGTGACTGTCTGTTAATTTTTAATGAAATCTTTTTCAGTATAAAAAATGAAAACTTATCAAGGATTGGTTTGATTAACTGTTTTGATTGTTTTTAGATCAATAATGGATTTCAATCTGTTTTCATTTTCATTAAAAAATTTGATTTTATCATAATTGTTTCAATATATATATATATATATGTATGAAAACATACACTCAAACACATATACCACACATACACAGACACGCACATGCATACATTCACACACACACAGGTAAAAAGTGAAAGTGGTAGAAAGGTCTGTACAAAAATTTGCTATATAGAAAAAATAATATTAATAAGACCTGGAAAACATCTAACTTTTTATATATTTATGTATATTAGATCTCTCTCTATGTTTTTCTCTCTCCCTCTCTCTCACTCTCTCTCTCTCTCTCTCTATATATATATATATATATATATATATATATATATGTTTTACTTTAACGGATTTTGAAAATATATATTAGATCTCTCTCTCTCTCTCTCTATATATATATATATATATATATAATTGTTTTTATTTAACGGATTTTGAAAATTTATATTAGATATCTCTCTCTCTCTCTATATATATATATATATACACACACACACAGTTGAGTATTTGAGTGGCAATCACACTCTAACATATTACATTAAAATCACTAACTAGGTACGTTTAAGATTTTAATTTTTAATTGTATTTTTCTTATGTCTAAATAAAAAATCTTTTTTGGGGACTTTGTATGTGTGGAAATTTTACAAGTAATTATTTGTTCTGATTGCTTTTGGATGATCTATTAGACATTTTCAAGGTCTTTGACTATGCTGTTGGAAATTGTGTGTAACTTGCTGAGACATAAACATATATTTAATTCCTGAATATGGCTGTGTTCATAGTTGATACAGTTAAGGCTGTTTTTTAGTTTTGTATGATACAGGCTATTTTTAGACATTCTTTTATTGTTAGATGCATATATTATATTTGCATTTTTAATGAGTAAGTTTTCATGATGATTTTAATTGGTTCTTATGGAATTATCATCTGAATGATATTAGTTCAGCCATCTTGATAAGTGAGTGCTGGTATGTTCAATGTAATTATTCATGAATCTCTTTTCCTCAGGACCACAGTTCCTCACGGAGCATTTAAAATCATAAATAATATTGTTATTGTATAATCTGGATTTCACTGGATGATTATTGTTGTTGGTTAAGTTTGTAGTGATTGGGGAAACATCCACCTGTGGTTTACAGTACGAAGCAGTTTGAGTGGAACTTACTTCTTGCCAATGGGATACAGATGGAATGTGGGTGGTTTGCTATTAGGTTGGTGCAAAAATAATGACGTAATAATGTCGTTTTTTGACGTATTTTTTAACGTCAAAAAACGACATTATTACGTCATTATTTTTGCACCAACCTAATACTATGTAAGTGGCATGACAGGTCCTGGCTGTGAAGATTAGTCCTGGCGGAACCAGGAATGAAGTTTGTCCGGGCACTTTTGATGGTAATAGCAATACAGCAGTGAGAGACTCATTACATCCCACCTGTGAAGGAGAGGTTGGAGGATGTAAATAATTCTTCTCTAACAAGCACTTGAAGACGCTTATGAACTCTGTTAAAACTGGAAAGTGAGGACTGCACACCTCCCACCCAAATATGGCAACAGTAGTCCTTTTTCACTCTAATCTGTCTCTTACTGAGAGGATTGCATGAGGAGGAGTCAGGTATTTACTGGAGCAGCACAGAAAACCAATCATTATACCAGCATCTAAAATAATTCATCATATATAGGAGTTCGAAATGAGGTTAGGTGTAAGTATGAGGCCCAATATCTTCTGAAGGCATGAGTCTCCTCGAGGAGTCATCCGTTTGTCATGACTGACAGTAGTTCAGAGTCTGATCAGCAGTGATGGAATGTAACCAATTTGGTATCTGTCTATATTTCTGAGATTCTATTTACATTAGTCGAACTGTTGTCCTCATCTTTGTCGCCATATTTATTATGACATTTCGGCCGTTGCATGCTCTGGCCTTCTTCAGGTGGTTGAAATGTCAAGCTTAACCCTTTATTTCGCTCACTGGAATAGACTGTTCTAGTTCCACGTGCCATGTCTAATGGATATCAGTTACCAGTTATCTCCTGTTAATTCACCTCTCCAAGTTCTCCATGCTTTAACCAGGTATTGAACTCACACTCTTTGGGTCCTGTCACTGGATCTAACACCACAAGGACACATGGCACAGTGGATTGGATTAGATTAGCGTGGGTTAGATCCAGTGACAGGTCCCTGAAGGTCCCTCCCCAGCTTTTTGAACAGGAGTAGAGGTTCATCCCTTGTTTCCTGTTTAGGATTGGGTTTCCAGTTCCTTCTAAAGTCTACTTCATCTCTATACTCCTAAAATCTCTACTTGAACTCTGAAATTTTATTCACTAATTAAATCTTGACCTGTTCAAGTCTAGAATTATCTATATTCACTTTTATCTTGCTCTTTCTTATGCTTATACAACTCTACAAAGTAAACCTCTTCTTTGAGTGGCCCTCGGGCCTTGTATTGGATAAACATTAGTAAAATTTTTTTTTAATTCAAAATATTTTTATTACATCAAACGTTATTTTTAGTGGATACCTGTATTTGAGTAGACGTTCAGTTCATTTAAACAATATTTATTTTATCTACCAGCCTGCATACTCAAGAAAACTTAATGAAGAAAATTTTCCCTCTGACTGTATTCAAGCCTGAATCCCTCTTTGCAGGAAGAACCACCATCTGATCCAGTATGCTTTTGTCCTTCAGCTAGGAAGAGTGTCACAATAAAGCAATGTTCTATTTTGCCTGTAAAGCACACCAACTCACTCGGATTTTCTGAAACATATATCTACCCAGTTTCATATCCAATACGTAAACAAACAATTTCTAAAGAATTAATGGATTATATATAAATATATATAATTAATGGATTTATTTTTAATCTGACATTTTTATTACTTCACAAAGGGGTGTACAGTTTTGATTTCTGCCAGAGAGCACATTTCTTTTATTAAGATTTCTTGAATACACAGACCGATTGACACAATACACACTGTTTAAAATAAAATTAAAAATGGGACATCTATTTTAAATACAAATATTCATAATAATAATGTTGGAAGTAATATATATATATATATATATATATATATATATATATATTTGAGTCATAAACACTTTCTGTTTTTGTTTATTAAATTTATTTTTCAAAATATTCGGTACAATTATATTTTATTCAGTTCAGTTATGTGACATGCATGATACATGCTTAGGCAGTCACGTATCTTTCGATACATTACTGATGAGGTAGATTTTTTTCCTGCAGTAGGTTGCCATTTCTTTCTGCAGTAGACCAGCTGTCAACCAGTGCTATAGAACCTGGTCTGTCCTGCTATTTACCCATAGCTGGTGGGGAGAAAAAGAGGATTCATACATTTCCCAAGGGTATTAGCATGTAAGTGAATGCAATGGAGTTGACTGGAATTCAAACTTGGCTCTCCGATTCCTCAATCTGAGCCGCTATCTCGAAGGGACAGTGAAGTAATGGATAGTGGCTTAGATTGAGGATTCATTCCAGACAAAAATAAAAATACTAAGAAAGTATAAAAATATATTTTTATAAAAAAATTACCAACAATACATGTTTGTAGCAAAATAACATTTTATAAAAAAAACTTTTCAAATAATGCATTTTTATTGCAAAATGACCAACCATACATATTTATAGTAAAATGACCAACAATACATTTTTATAGTAAAATGACCAACAGCACATTTTTATATTAAAATGACCAACAATACACTTTTAAAGCAAAATGACCAGCAATACATTTTGAAAGCAAAATGGCCAACAATACATTTTTATAGTAAAATGATCAACAAATTTTTATAGTAAAATTGAAGACAATGTTTACATTATCAAAAAACGAAAAAACAACAAAAACACTTAACTATCATTAATCTCATTTCTTGTAAGGAGAAACAGGTTTTCACATCTCATTTGATTTTGCAAGATACTTTGGTAAAAAATGCTGTTAAGTAATTATAATTTAATCATGAAATAATATAATTCTCTTGAATTAATTATGAAGTTTCAATTTTCATATTTAGATTGTGGCATTAAATAACCCACACAGGTTAATTTCTGCTAAAGAAAAACAACCAATGAAATTTCCTCATCAAAATATTTTGAAGTAATTAAGAAAGGCAATAAACAGTTGCTGGAAGGTCAAGTGAATATGGCAGTTGTCGTAGAACAGATCAACTGAGTTTCAACATTTTTTTCTGTTTTATTCATGCTGTATTCAGTCTTGTGTTGTCATAGAGAAGAACAACATTGTTCTTTAATCTACTGTGTATGCTGCCATTGACTTTCAAATACTAAAACATGCCAGTGTACTCCAAATATATTTTTAACAGCCATTAGTGATTAGTAGTTAGAATGAAAAATTTGGCATAACAGTTACTTTCTGAAAATGGAAATTACTTATGGTATCTAATATTTACAAGTGATGGTGAAAAATTCTAGTAAATACTATTCCATTTATTCAACCAACCAGGCATATGCTTTCTAACGTTTCTTTAATCTTTTCAAAACATATTATGATGATTGGGTCTTGAAATACCAATTTTAGGAAATGGATTAAACCCCAAACCTTTCTGCATGACTTTGTATCTGTTCGTTGTATATCCATTTGTGGTGAGTCTTGGGAATTCTCAGTAAGTGTTAGAGATTACTCACGGTATTTGACTCTTGAGGGCACAGTCTCTCCTGAGAACTATCTGGTAATTATCTACGAATCATCTAAGTGATATTTAACAGCAAGCTCACAAGAAGGTAATATGACATAAGGCCAAATTTAAGAAGTCTTACACATACTTGAGACAAGAAAAAAAAATTGCTCAAGTGCTTTTGGCATTTCCTATTTTGGGGACATCTCAGGTGCCCCAACCCTCTTCTGAAGGAATAGCAGTACTCCCTGTGTGGCTGACCCACTGGAGATTGATTACTAAGAATCATCTAAGATCTTGTGAGGTTGTCACTCACATCACCGAAGCAGAAATTAGCTTCATGTTCATGGAGATATAAATATACTTGAGAGAAAATAAAACGTACAGAAATAACTAGAAAAGCATAGTAAATTGTAGATCAATGTCACACAATTTATTTATATTTTTGTGTGTTGTTGTGTATTTTTTTAGGTTCACTTGCTTTATGGTACATGTGATAAAAGGGAGAATTTACTCCATAGTATTACAAGCCATATCATGGAGAGAAGTTAGACACATGTTGCCCGTACCAAGGTTCATGTTGAAGAGATTGAATTTAATTTATTGTGGCAGGATGTCTGTATTTCCAACAGGAACAGTTTTTGTTGCATGCTGGGAGTATTTTTATTAATTTTAATTTTTATTTAATTTATCTTATACAACCTTTAATGTTATTCTTTTATTTTATTTTACTTATAATTTTAATTCTTCTTATTATTTTATTTTTATTTATTAATAATAATAATAATAATAATAATATCCCTACAAACTTAAACTCATTTCAGCATGTTTATTACCTCTGCAGATATTTTTATACATGGTGAATCAAAAGTAGCAGCTGTGTTTATGTTTTTTCCCAATAACATTTGTGCGAAAGGGAATGCAACAGGCTTGTGTGGAATTTGTACATGACTTGCCATCTGAATGCAATTTGAATGAGAAGAAAAAAGGTAAAGAAATAAACAAAGTTATCAGCACTCATCCATGGCACTATAATTTCTAAGTCAACCACCTCACTTTTTAATGGTAAGAAAGGGATAAAAAGAATGGAAAAGGGAATGAAAGGCATGAAAAAAAAAATAATGAAAAGAAAGAAACATGACCTTTCAAAGTGATTTTCTCTCTTTTTCTGAAGTTGCAAGGTTTAGCTGTCAAGTTAACTGACAAAAAAAAAGAACAAAACAAAATAATAAAATGCCACTTGCACTCTTCTCTTTCATTGCATTCTCTTCCTCACCTCCACTCTTTTCTCCCACTTCATCCATGTGATATATTCATAAGACAACAAGAGCTTTTTTTCTCATATTATTTTATTCCTTCATTCTCCCATAATGCAAGCCACTTTCACTTTTCACTTAAAAAATTCCCCTCCTGCTGTCTTCAGTTTCTTTTATTTTCTTCTACCACAATGATCTGTTAGCAGGAAAGAAAGTAAGTTTGCAGACACGCCATCGCCTCCCTCTGTCTGTTCTACAAATACTTTCATGGAAATTGCTCCGAGGAGCTGCATTCACTGGTTCCCAGATGTCATGAGTTCAAGCGCCCTACGAGGCTGGCATCCCGCTCTCACCCCTTCACTGTCGAAACTCCTAAATGTAGCCGTCTCTTCTACTCCAATAGCTTCATGTCACGCACCTCTCGCCTGTTGAACTCACTTCCCTATTCCTGTTTCCCTGAGAGCTATAATCTCCAGCTATTTAAGTGTAATGTCAATCGACATCTCCAGTTGCCTTGATCTATCCACTATCCTTCTCCACATCCTTTCTTCTATCAATCCTATCTGATCTTGCTCTAAATTTTCTGTAACCCCTTGATTCCTAGTGGCTTCCCGCCTTGCTTGGGGTGAAATGCTTAAAAAAAAAATAAATAACTCCTTTATTGTTCCATTTTTTAATACAATCCGCCAATATCTCTTACACTAATCACACATAGAAACAACAAGATATCTCAAAGTTATATCAATTTTTTTGCAGATGAAAAATTTTGCAAGTATGTTGTTCCCAACGAGGATTGAAGTCAAGAACAGCTCGTTAAGCTCTATTTCATGGCATATGTCTTTTATAATTCCATGCATTTTTTATTTATGAAGAAATATTTTTTAAAAGGCTATAGATTCTATAAAAGTTCTCATCAAAATAGAATGAAAAGACACACTTTAGAGTCATGGAAGTATTGCATTGTTTTTAAATCAATTAACTTTGCCCACTCAGTCGTTCGTTGTCTGTTTCCAATTTGTTTCTGCTTCCATTGCTAGGTAGAAGTTTGTTGTTTCCTCTCTTCACAAAACCTAGATAATAAATGTCTGGGAGAATGTTTTCCTTTCACGTGTTATGATTTTTTTGGGTGGAAGAGGAAAAACATTGTAAGAGAAAAGAAAAAGGGAAAGAAAGAAGACAAAAATCAGGAAAAAAGAAAGAAGATAAATTCAAAGTAAGAAAAAGAAGAGAAAAAAAGAAAGAAGAGAGAAACAACATGGAAGGAAGAATGAAAGTTGAAAGAAGAAGAGGAAAGAAGAGAGAAACAGTATGAAAGGAAGAATTAAAGTTGAAAGAAGAAAAAGAAATGAGATGGAAACAACATTGTATGAAGAAAAGGTAGTAGAAGGAAGAAAAAGTAGAAAAAAAGAAAGGGAAGAATTAAGAAACAATATTTGAGGAAACATTGAAGTAGAATGAAGAAATTAACAATATAAAGATAAAAAAAAAACTTAGATGAGGAAGATAAAAGATGAGAAAAGAAATGAGGAAAATGAAAATAATAAAATATGATAAAGAGAAAAGAGATGTATTAAAAAATGAAAACATAATGGAGACGAACTCTGATCAGAAGAAACGAAAGTTTAAAATCAAACAGAGACAAAATAAGGGAAAAAAAATGAAGGAAATAGTAAAAGAAACAGAAGTCTTTAGATATAAAACATGTAATTATCAGATAAATTCAATAAATATGGGAATAGGCAAAAAAAACAAAAAAAAAAAACAAGAATAAATGAAAGAGAAAACAAAATGAGTGGCAATGAAGACACAAAAATATCAGAAAATATTAAAGAAAAAGATATAAATTGGTTAAACTAAGAAAAATGAAAGTTCTGCAATATTAAAATGAACAAAAATTCAAAGAGTAAATAAAAAAATGAAATTGAAAGATGTGGAATGATTCATGAAATGAATGAGAGTGAATGAAAAAGGAAAAAAAAGGAGATATCAAAGAAGATTTGTATTCAAAAATGTTAAAATTGAAGGAAAAAAGAAAGGAATATGTTATAGAGGATAAAATGCAAATTAGGTAAAGAAAGAAACGAGAGAGAGAAAGACAAAGAGGAAAAAAAAGGAAGGAAAATAGCAAATGAAGCAATTGAAGTATCTGCCATTTTGGATACGACTCATTTAGTTTCTGTAGCGGAGAGCAAGTCAAGAGGAAACAGTGGAAGACTCTTTTGCAGAACCTGGAAATGTCAGGCTCCGTGAGTTGACATCTAAATAAAAACATAAAGAGAAAAAGAGAGAGAAATTGAAAAAGTTCCATCTGATTTCAGTTTAAAACTAATTATGCTATTATTTCCAATCAGATTTGAAGAACTGGAATTCTTTTTGATCCACACTGAATTAAGACTTATCTTCCTCCAGATCCTTGGGTGTAGACATGTAGGGTTGGGACAATGAGTAGGAAGCACTGAGAATTTTATTTGGTGACCTATGTAGAGATTTTTTACTTGGGAAAAGGAGAAAACACAATGCAGGAGTTAAGAAACAAGGTAGATATAATAACTTGTCTTTAGTATTACTACTGAGTCTTTATTTTATTACTCCAATCTAATTATTATATGGTTAATACTGCTATGCCTTGATTTTATTAGTCTAGATTGATTATTACACCTGGATGTGGATTTTATTAGCCTGGATTGATTATTACATAATTATTACTTTGATAGTAATAATTATTTTGATTTTGTTAGCCTATACTGATTATTACAGAATTATTACTACTGTGTGTTGATTTTATTAGATTGGACTGAATATTACATGATTATTACTGCTGTGGCTTGATTTTTACAAGCCTGGACTGATTATTTCATGGTTATTATGACTAAATCTTGTTCTTAATGATTATTACAGAATTATTACTACCATGTCTTGATTTTATTTCTGTTGACTGATAATTATATGATTTTTTGGTGACTTCTGTGGAGACTTTTATTTGAGAAAAGGAAACAACAGAATACAGGAGTTAAGAAACAACACAGATATAATAACTTGTTCTGATTATTACATAATTATTACTGCTGTGTCTGGATTCTATTAGACTGGACTGATTATTACATATTACATTATTACTGCTGTGTCTTGAAGTTATTAGATTAGATTTATTATACCATAATTATTACTGCTGGGTCTTGATATTACATTGGACTGATTATTACATGATCATTTCTGCTGAGTTATGTTTTTATTACCCTGTGTAGTAGAATTATTTGAGACAATATGTATTTGCTTATCAGTAAGCTTTAATGAACTCAGTATTTACTTAAGTCCTTCCCACAAGGTGGGATGTGGCACAAGGCCAATTTTTACCATGGAGCTATCCAAAATTCCCCATTGACTCCACATGCTTGGGGTCAGGTGGCTATCTACTTCCCCATAGCCTGATCTGAGTTCCTCTCCAACTGAAAGAGTTTGACAAGCAGAGTTTTGGCAAATTCTGCATATCGGTAGAGTTCTCCTGAATATATGTGTTCAAGACAGATCCATTAATAGGGAGATAGGTGATGCCACATTCTCCCCTGTTTTATTCTTACAGACAGAAGAAGTAACTTAATCAAGCAGGCCTCCTTTGCTGTCTGTTAAACCATGGCGGATAGTCAGGAACATGATGAGGTTCTTCCACTTTCTTGAGAGAACTGGGTTTAATCCTGCTGCATTTTCATAATCTTCTATGAGTGGCTTGGTTGTCCTCTGAAGTGTCGGTAGGTGGGTGGTCTCTCTTCTGTGAAATCCATTTGCCACCACTTGAATGACCACATCTAAAGGGTACCTTATAATCTTCAAAAGAAGACCATGTTTCTGTTTCTTCATAGTCAGAATGTCCTGAGGACAGCCCTCACTTAGGCTTGTGGGTTCCAATTTATCCCCTGTTGGAGCAAATTCACTTAGTGAGACTGTGTCTTCCTGTCCATCAGGGTAACAGACGTGTGCATACTGGGAGATGGTATCGAGAAGCTCCACTAGATTCACCAATGGTTTCTTCTTATTTAGTTGCATGTGTCTTTTTAGTAATATCACTCCTGGTTTTGAGAACCAAGATGGTAGGGATGCTCCAGTTGAACTACTTCTAGGAAACAAAAGGAATCGTAAATGGGGTTTTGAATTATTAGTGGTGCATAGCAGCATTCTAATTACATGCAGACCTCTGGGAGTAGTCATTTCCAATTATCTAAAGCTACCCTTTTATAAGCAGCTGCTAGTTGAACAGTTTTCCAAATTATTCTATTATATCTTCTGCACTGGCCATGACCTTGTTCTACTTATGGCTACTCTTTGTTCTTGTAGGAATCACCATATATGTTCAGACATAAATGAAGCCCCTTTATCCAAATGAATATGTGCGAGTAGCCCAAAGATGGCAAAAACTGAGCAAAGTGCTTGTATAACTGTTATAGAAGATATATCGGTGCAGGATATTGCAAAAGGAAACCACAAATATTCGTCACTTATCACCAGAATATATTTGTTAGGAGTTTTTGATGGAAGTGGTCCTTTAAAATCCAATGTGATTCTTTCATAAGCTTGCATGGTTGTCATGACCTTGCTGATGTTAGGACTGATAAAAAAAAAAGGTTTATTTTCATTGCAAGTCTTATACAATTTGGTGATTTCTTTCACATCCTCTACTGAGTAGGGAAACTTTCTGATTTTTGTCATGAGGACCATGCATTTAACACCTCAATAGCACAACTCTATGTAGTTTCTTTAACTCCTCTTTGCAAGCAGCTGAGTTACATACATGAGAGCCGTCCTGGGTATGACGATAAACTGCATTTGTATCCTGGGTAAGAAGATAAACTATGTCAAACAGCAAGGCCTCTGATCAGGATGTTTTGAGGAGCATGGAACCACCTCTTAATTGCTGGTGTTCCCAGGTCCACCCTGACTTGGGGTGGTGGCACCTGTTTGGGTTCCAGCTATGGGCAAATAGTCAATCCCGAAACTGAGGTAAAAAGCATTATAAAAGTGTAAAAATAGATTTTAATACCAGAAATACTTTGTAAAAAATTATTACCAGAAATAAATTTTTGAAGAAAAAAATTATTACTAGCAACATATTTTTGAAAAAAACTATTACCAGCAATATATTTTTGAAAAAACTTTTATCAGCAATATATTTTTGGAAAAAAATATTGCCAGCAATACATTTTTGAAAAAAAAATAATAATATTACCAGCTGTACATTTTTGAGGAAAAAAATATTACCAGAAATAGATTTTTGACAAAAGAAAATATTACCAGTAAAAAAAAAAGTTGTCGGCATTAAATAACTCATTGAGGTTGATATGCCGTAAAACACAACAAAATAAAACAAAACAAACATACATGAGAGAGGGCATCCCCAGCTATGTTTTCTTTACTGGGGCGGTACAATACATTGAATGAGTAACATGAGAGTTCTATTCTCCACCAAGCTCCATTCTTATTTTTAATTTTGCTTGTTGTTTTTAGATTGAACGTAAATGAGACTGATTTTTGGTCTTTAATTAGTTTAAAATGTCACCTGATCAAATAATGCGTCCATTTTCTCAGTGATTCAACAATACCATAGGCTTCTTTCATTATTGCAGAATGCCTGTTCTGATTTAAACAGAATTCTGGAGTAAAAGTCTATGAGCCTCCCCGACTGTCTTAAAGAGGTGTCTAGAGGGCACTCTGAGGTATCTGTCTCTACTACCAGAGGTAGTGTATGATTGGGTGTAGTAATAGCTGCTTTCTCTATGCTTCTCTTTAACTTGTTAAACACTTTCTCTGCTATAGGAGATAGTGGGAAGTTTGATACTGTTGTAAGAGGGTGGATTTTGTCTGGAAAAGATGATATCCAATGTGCATAGTGTGCAAACATTCATAATGCACAAAACAGAGTGGGTAAATCTTTTGGGACCAGTAGGCTGAGTAACGGATCCGGACATTCTGGATCAAGTTTTATATTGTTTTTAATTATTATATACCCAAGTAATTTTATATTTTTACCTCTAAAATAACATTTGTCTTGGTTAAGCATAAGCTTGTACTTTTAACAGCTCCCATGAATAATTAAAGTTTTTTGTCATGTTCTGCTCAATTTTTCAGCACAGTGACATTATTAATGTAAACATAGGTGTGTTGCCGATTCTCTTTTGATATTATCTGGTCTATCACTTGTTGAAAACTAGCTACCCTGTTAGTCTTGCTAAATGGTATTCTGTAAAATTGATAGAATTTGCCACTGGCCTCAAAGACTGTATAGGGTTTATTGCTGGGCTTTTAAGGTTCAGAGTACAAAATAGACCATTTTTGGGGTTTTTTCTATCATATTGTCTATTCTTGGTAGAGAGTAGGCATCCAGTAAAGTAAGCCATTTTTTTTTATTTTCAGAAGAGACTACAAAGGTTTGGGCTCTCCATGGTGAGTGGTTAGGTTTGATTATTCCTTCCTTCAGTGTGGATTTAGTAGCTACTGGTTTACAATCTGGTGTTAAATTGTTGAAGAGATCTAGGTATGGTATTCTCATAGCTATTAGGCTACAGACTTTAAAGGGTGGCTTAGAGCCTCGAAAGGGTATTTCTACTAATATATGTTGGTGTAAGAAGTTTTGTCCTCACAGTATAGATCTTTCACTAGCAGACATCTTACTCCTTGTTATAGAGAACATTTTACTCGTAGATCAAATAAACAAGTGTTTGTAAAGAGAGAGATGAGTTAGCCATTGCCACTTTGTTTAGGCATGGGTAAATTCTCCATGAATTTAGTTTTACAATGCTTGCATTAAGGAAGTTTTCTGTGATCTCCAGGTCAATCAGTGCTTTTAGTGGCTGTTCATGAGCTATGATGTCTATCGTTGTAGTTGATAAGCAGCCAAGTATATCCAATGATGCCAAACAAGTTACCATTTTGCTCCCCTTTTTCTTACTTTTACAAACTTTAGCTAATGTGCCTGCTTTCCACATGTATAAAATTTGTCCCTTCTAGCAGGACATAATGACCTTGCATGTCTCTTGACCTGCAGAAAAAATGTGCGTTTAGTTAAGAATGATATTTTCGAAAAGCCTAGGGTTTCATATGATGCGAGAGCCAAAATTGGTGGAGTGGGGTCTGTATTGTAATTTTTAGCATTTTGTTCTGCTAAATTTAGTACTCTTACCTGGTCATAGGCCTGATGTAATGTTAAGGTTCTGTTTTTTGAGTATCCTTTGTAGGATATCCATGGACTGTGGACCATGTCCCATTTATAAAGGCATCTCATATCATTTCAGTTGAATACCTCACTTATACCGAAGAAAATGAACAGTCCTTATTTAGTTTTATCAAAGCATGATAAAATCTGTCCAGGGACGGAGTGAGACAGGAATTAAAACAGAATTTAAAAGAAGGCTATAATAAAATAAAAAAAAAAGAAGAAATAGTCAATCCAAGTGACGGAAGATAAAAGACAAGGACAGACATTTACGACAAAAATCATTCATAGAAAGAGATCCTCTCTGACAACCTGTGAGTATGACATTATCTTTCATTGTATTATTTGGGGTAAACCAATTAGTCATACAAAAAAAAAAAGTATTAATCAAAAGAAAAATACATAAAAAAGCAAAATATCCAAACTAGCGATCAAACTGGTCATGTCAAGAATAACAACCAAGAATGTGGTTGAATCATTCCATTTCTTCAAGAAGCGCTATGAGCTGTATTTCTCTGCACAGAATGTACTAGAGGAAAAACAGGTTGACCACATATTGTTACTATCAGGTGAAGAAGGCCTTTGACAATTGGAGGAGTTTGAGAAAGAGGCAGACAAACGGAATCTGGTTGTCGTATGGAAAAATTCCTAGAACAATTAGAGCCCTGAATAAACTTCAGAATCACTCACTTTTGCTTACAGAAATACATTCAGGAGGAATCTAAGAATATTAGTGACTTTCTTGCAAGGTGCTGTTTACAGGCAAAGAAATGTAAATTTCAAGATGAAAAAGAAATTGAGGAGTCACTAATCAAACAGATTATTGTTGGGATGAAACATCTTGAACTACAAAAACAACTCCTCTCAAAAGACCAGACATTGTCTGTACAGGAAGCTCTGAACATATGCAGAGTACAAGAAGCTTCGATACACATGAGTGAGCAAGCTGATATACAGGACCATAAAGGAAAAGGTATTGACACTATCAGGCACACCCCATGCCATACCAAATGCAGATGATGTGGAGGGACATATCCCCACACCAAACAAGGATGCCCAGCATGAGATACAGTGTGCTCAGCATGTGGCTGAAATAACCACTGGGTTAAAGTGTGCATAAATAAATTAAAAGGGAACATGGACAACATGTAACCTAAACCAAACATGACACGAATGCACCAAGTACCAAACAGATGTCGCAGTGTGCTTGATCACCACTCCCACCTTTTTGTAAACAACCCCGGATATGCCTGCCAGTAGAGAAAGATTACAACCCTCATGTGCTAAAAATAGCAACGACCTCCTTTCAAACTGATAAAAAAACACAAAACTCAATTTTCGCCACTAAATCAAAATAAAAGAACCGAAATTAATTTAAATACACTCAACAAACACCGAACACACTTTTGACTGTAATTAATACGGCCTGAAATTAATTATATTCATTTACTTGTTTAGCGTCACTGCTTCTCTTGTATGAACAGTCTTATATAGATACCAGAGACTTCACGGTGGTTTTTAGCCAGCCAGGGAGCATAGCCGGCCGCGCCGCAGCCCGGCCTTCGGGCTGGGTTGTGAGCGTGGCAAAGTCTAGTTTGGACCATATCAGGACCTGCTAAGACAAGCTAAGACCAATTGGGACTAAAACTTGACTAAGTTTGACCAGCTTGGACATGTTATGACCAATATTTGACCAGTGACCCTATGTGGAAACGCTCGGGTTTTCCACGAAAAACGACCTTGTGTCACATCTTGACCTCGTGGGAGTCAAGTAAATACCGCCAGCCAGGGAGCAGGGAGCCTTTCTTGAATCATGACTTTGACATGCCCAGTCAAGTTGACCGAGCCCAGCAGCTGACGGGACCCAGCAGCAGTAGCAGCAGATGTTCAAACAGTCCTTTTCAGGGCTAACTTCCGAAAGTCATTTGATCCCCACTCTTCCTGGCTCCACTCACTTCACTCTCTGTTACTGCTTGTCCTCTGAGATGCCAGCCCACTCCAGCAGTCTCCAGCTCACTCCTGCAGCTTTCAGCAGCCTCCAGCCCACTACTGCTTGCCTTCTGAGATGCCAGCTCACTCCTTCGGTCTCCAGCTCACTCCAGCGGCCTCTGGCTCACTCCTGTGGTGCTTTACTGACGTCCTGCTACCTATTCCAGCACCCACTGACGCCTGACTATCTGATCCAGTGCTCACTGACGTCCAGCGACCAGTTCCAGCACCCGTTAACATCCGGATACCATTCCCGAACAAACGACCTCTGTCACCTTACCATCCACCGTTCGCAAAATAAAGACATGAATTCCATCGTCTACAACTGACCATCTGCGTTTGTCATCCTTCTTTGCTATTGCCATCTCCTTGCCTTTGTGTCCACCTTTTTAGTTGTATGGTCGATTGACACTCACACCTTGGCCCACTGCAACAAAGACATTGACAGCCATGATCAGAAACCACCTGGGCTCATAGGAATGGCATAGATGTGCTAAACCAGAGTTCAAGTGATAAGGTAGATGAACATTTGATCAAATGTCTTTTTACTCAATTGAACAACAGAATAAGAGAGACATCTGAACTGAAGCTTTTGCAAGTTTAAACATAACAGACCAGTATCTACAAGCTAAAAGTTGACACTAGAGCAGAAGGGAACCCACTTCCCCTGTGTATTTTTCAGAAAATGTTTCCCAAAAAGGTCAACCCAGATTGCCATTTCCTGACTCCACACATCAGGAAACAGCTATACTTACTGCATACAATGGTGCAAACATACCCCAACATGGATTCTGTGAATATACAATGTGCATACAACCATCAATGAAGAAGTATCAAATTCTGTATAGTTACATCAGAAGGCTCAGACATAATAGGACTTCCTTCCCTCAGAGAGTTGAAGCTATTAACCGTAAATTGTGCTACCCAGTAAATAAAATGCCCAATTAACTCTACAGAAGACCTTGTGGAAATGAATCCTGATCATTTTGATAAAGGCAAATTGCTGGAGAATACCACAAGGTATTGAAAACAGTAGCCCAGTTGTCGATGCACCCAGGAAATGTTCCATCCATCTTAAGGATGAAATCAAAGCAAAACTAGAATATATGGCAACCCAAGGAATTGTTAGAAAGATGATAAATGTGCCTACTGACTGAGTCAACAGCATTGTGTTACTGTGCAAAAGCAGTAAAAAACTTAAGATATGCCTTGACCCAAAGGTACAGTATAAAGCCATCAAGTGATGCCCCTACAAGACCCCACAAACTAGCAAATACTAAGTACTTCACAAAAATGGATGTGAAGAATGGCTACCAGAACCACTAAGTGTTGACTACTACTCCCAATACCCATTCGTATGTAGACTGAGAGAGTTCTCCAGTCAAGAAGAAGTCATTGTGGCCAAACAAATATTTGGTTGACAGGGAGTACCCGAAAGGGTTAACAGTGATAATAGGCCCTGCTACTGAACCAGCTTTTTCAAGAGTTTGCAAAAGTTTGAACATCACACATCATCTCTGAGGTACCTACAATCAAATGGGATGGCAGAGCTGTGCATACAGATTGCAAAGTCTGCCATGAAGAAAGCAGCCCAGTGTAACTGCGGCATCAACATGGTTTTGCTATGCCTTGGAGCTATATTGATAAATGACTTTATTCCTTCATCAGGTGAGCTCATATACAATCAAAAACTTGCCAGCAACATACCAGTCAAATGTATGAACCATTGAGCAAGGAAAGATGAAATAGAAAACTGCCTACAGACCAAAGGCAATCAACACAAAAATTATATTACAACAAAAACACTAGGAAGCTTTCCATACTCCACGTGGGACAACCTGTCCATGTGCAAAATGAGAACACTGGTAAATGGGCCCCTGCAATTGTAAAACGGATATGCATAGAACCAAGATCCTATACCCCACTGGATCGGTCACCCACCGTAACTGATGACACCTAAAGGAAGACCATTCCCAGACCAGAAACAGCACTGCAGTTAGCTAACTGAGGATACCTCCTAGCTCCCCACCAGAGGTCATCTTGAACAAGATCAGCCCTGAAGCCAGTCAACACCAACTTACTCAGAGATCAAACAATCTGACCACAAGGTCAGGCTGAGTCATAAGACCCTGCACCCACCAAATACAACTTAAAACCAGCCATTCTGCAAAACTTTAGACAGAAAGTTGACTGAAAAGTGACAGCCATAACTTTTCAGAAGCTGAGTAAACATGGTGTGTACACTTGACATATAAATGATGTGAAAAAAATTCCAAATTTCAAGAAGGTTGACACTGATTTTGATGACGAATATGACAGCGTAAGCTTCAAAGGAGAGAATGACAAATCTGGATTCACAAACACAAACATTCCACCATAAATTGATGTCCACCAGTGTGGTGTCAGGGTTATGATATGTGAAAAAAAAATGGTTTTCATTATTCTTCAAAAAAACAAAAAATGGTTTTCTTTATTCTTAAAAAAAATGGTTTTCATTATTCTTCAAAAAAACAAAAAATGGTTTTCTTTATTCTTAAAAAAAATGGTTTTCATTATTCTTCAAAAAAACAAAAAATTGTTTTCTTTATTCTTAAAAAAAATGGTTTTCATTATTCTTCAAAAAAACAAAAAATGGTTTTCTTTATTCTTAAAAAAAATGGTTTTCATTATTCTTCAAAAAAACAAAAAATGGTTTTCTTAAAAAAGTGGGAGGAATATTTTGGTGTATAAAAGGAGGTTATCTGCTCTTGCAAAGGAATGAAGGAGAAACACAAAAATTCCGATATAATTTCATATTCCATTTCCTTAATTCTGTATTACTTTATAAATTACGAGAGATTATCTCGATTAAAAAATGACACCTTTTTCTGCACTAAGCAAGAAGGTAATGATGAGTATTACATCGTATCTTTGCTCACATTACACATGAAGAATAAAACTGATGATAACCAAGGGGTACTTGGCCGAAACATTGTGTCTTTAATAATATCTCTAACAATCAAAGAGGAAAACAATTTTTTGAATAAGTCAAAATATATTGACAATTCCACATCTCAAAAACCAAAAGATTAATTATTGAAAGTGGTACAAACCTACCCAATAAACCAAATTTCAAAAGCATTTGATATTGAATATAAAAGCTTAAGAAAATGCTACTTTTGTACTCTGGGACAGTGACATAGTGGATATAATCATTGGTTAATCAAGTGTCACTGTCATTTAGTAATTCTGAGTTCACTCTCTGGATTAGATAGTGAAATCTATACACTCTGATTCAACAGACATAATGTGACAAACATAGTGAACAGGACTTGCCTTATTCTCAACGAAAGAGGGTTTGTCATTGTCTGGCATGTAGGACTTCAATTTGAGACGAGGTGAGTACATTGTTCCATCAAAAGAGACCCATTTTCTTTGTTGACCCACAAGAAAATGGTTCATTAGCAACTGTGTATAATATTAGTATAGTTGAATGGAATTGTGTAGGGACATCCAGGTATGCTAGCGCTCCATTCTGAGGTACCCGTATGTATAGTATGTATATCGTCTGGGTGAGTGATTGGTGATTCCCCATTATAAGTAGACCATTGTGGAGATGAGAGATGGCTCTGTTGGGGTACATCATACTGTATGTGCAGTTGTGACAGGAGAATGAACAACAAAGTGGATACAAGGAAGAGAACAATGAAAAATACCAAGAAACCGGTGCACAGGGATGAAACGCCCAATCTGAAATTGCGTCCTAAAACAGAGTTGCTAATTTCTTTTGACCATACGCAATCAAGAAACAGCGTGATGGAGACAAAAATAATACAAAAAAATCCAAGATATTCTTAAATAATGGACAACTGACAATGATCAGAGTGTAATTGGTCAAAACTTTTCTAACATCTGTAATAATGGACAAAGAGAATAATGATATGAATCGTTAAATCATTTCAAAATTTGATGCTGTAATTCTCTTCATTGACTCCATTATTTTAAGATATGATATTAATTTTACAAAGTGCAAATATTTTAATTTGTGATTTCTTATTTTACAGTTACTTTCTAAAACCGCTAACTTCCGAATGTTAACCTCAACATTGATTGAAATGTATGAAAATATTGGAAATCAATTCATGTGTTGGAAATAACATGTTTAAGTGAACTTTATCTCTTTGCACTGCATTCTTCTTGTAATTGATTTTAATTTCTTATTTCTGATATAGAATTGCTAATGTCTGACGTTCTGTATCAAAATATGAATGAAATTCAGGAATTTGCAGATGTCCTCCACCAAAAAATAAATAAAGATTGTTGATACTTGCCATATCCTGCACATTGTCGTGAACCACCCTCATTCCTTTTGTATTACATTGGTGAGATCTATTTCCACTCCAGAAGCTTCTTTCCATGAACCACTGCATTATAGAACCAATTCCCAAGAGAATGTTTCCTCAATCCCTACAATCTTTACCTGTTCAAGTCTAGGGTTAACAATTATCTTCCCCATCTATCCCTATAAACTGTGCTTTTTACTCTGTCACCCACTGCCTCAAGTGGCTATCAGGACTTGTACGGGGTGAAAATTACTGTAAAATAATTTTAAAGATCATTTAAGTTGAATATTTTTTGGTTAATATTTCAAAAGTTTCTATGACCTCTTGCACTAGGAAGAAATTGAACAAGGTCAGGCCTGTGTGAATTTCTTTAAAGAAGCCTTGAAATTGACCACATGTAATCAATATGGAACAGTCTGTGTCATGCAAGAGACAATGACGTTTGGCATCAGTGGTTGGTCCACTCATTGTATTTGTATATTGATGGACAATATCTGAAGTAAGCATGACTCATCCCCCCTTTGTATCAGGTTCTATGCCTGAAGAAATCTAATGAATGGATAAACCAATCTGTATTATAAGGGAGACAATTCACATAGATTCCTTTGTGAATTTATTATCGTAAAACACAAAAAACGGCACATCATAGTTCAATTATTGTTAGCATAATACCATTAAATTTTAATGTTTGTTATCAAAATGATATCATTGTTATCATTCTCTCTGACTTCTTTAAACTATGTTAAGATTTGATGCTATTTTGTCTGTAGTAAGTAGTTTTTTTATAGGGTGGATTTGCCTGCCCCATGTTCAGCCAGTTTTATGCATTACCTAATAAATAATTTGTAATGTATTTCTATGATAAACTAATTTCCAATAGATTTCTATATCTGCTTTTTGTTTTTGCTATATACTCATGAAAGTGAATGAAATCTTTGACATATTTTTAATAAATCCTTTTAGAAATAAGACAGGTTATATAAGGAACTAGTTAATAATTTGCAATATATTTTTAGCATAAGGTAATTTCCACTGAATATTTATATCTGCTTTGAGTTTTTATGATGTAATCATTAGAATCATTCTTCCAGTCCATGTTCTGTCATCCATTTATACAAGCTTGTTTGATAGGTTGCTTGCTGTTTCCATCTGTTCCTCTTGCTTTGTTCTTCAGTAGGCTCACTACCTTCATGGTGTAGGTGATCATGACTCTTCACAACTTCCTATCCTTTGTAACTCTTAGTAAGTTTTGTCTTTTCACCATCATTCACATTCTCTGTTCTGTCATCCATTTATACAAGCTTGTTTGATAGGTTGCTTGATGTTTCCATCTGTTCCTCTTGTTTTGTTCTTCAGTAGGCCCACTACCTTCATGGTGTAGGTGATCATGACTCTCCACAACTTCCTATCCTTTGTAACTCTTAGTAAGTTTTGTCTTTTCACCATCATTCACATTCTCTGTTCTGTCATCCATTTATACAAGCTTGTTTGATAGGTTGCTTGCTGTTTCCATCTGTTCCTCTTGCTTTGTTCTTCAGTAGGCCCACTACCTTCATGGTGTAGGTGATCATGACTCTTCACAACTTCCTATCCTTTGTAACTCTTAGTAAGTTTTGTGTTTTCACCATCATTCACATTCTCTGTTCTGTCATCCATTTATACAATCTTGTTCGGTAGATTACTTGCTGTTTCCTTCAGTCTCTCTTGCCTTCTTCAATATACCATTTCTCTTCAGGACGTGGGTAATCATGGCTCTCCACAGCTTCCCATCCTTTGTCTCTCTTAGTAAGTTTCTTTTCACCATCATTCGCATTCCCTGTTCTGTCATCCATTTATACAAGTTTGTTCGGTAGGTTATTTGCTGTTTCTCTCTATCCCTCTTGCCTTGCTCTTCAATATGGCGAGTACCTTCATGCTGTAGGTGATCATGTCTCTCCACGACTTCCTATCCTTTGTATTTCTTAGTGAGTTTTGTCTTTTCACCATCAATCCAATTCCCTGTTCTGTCATCTGTTATACAAACTTGTTCAGTAAGTTACATGCTGTTTCCCTCTGTTCCTCTTGCCTTCTTCTTCAAGATGCCCTGTACCTTCATAATGTAGGTGATTATGGCACTCCACAGCTTCTCATCCCTTGTCTCTCTTAGTAAGTTTTGTCTTTTCACTATCACTCCCATTCCCTGTTCTGTCATTCATTTAGACAAGCTTGTTAGGTAGATTACTTTCTTTTTCCCTTTTGCTTTCTCTTTCAATATGTTGTGTACCTTCATGGCATAGGTGATGATGGCTCTCCCCAACTTTCAATCTTTTGTATCTCTTAGTAAGTTTTGTCTTTTCACCATCACTCCCATTCCCTGTTCTATCATCCATTTATACAAGCTTGTTAGGTAGATTACTTTCTTTTTCCCTTTTGCTTTCTCTTTCAATATGTTGTGTACCTTCATAATGTAGGTGATGATGGCTCTCCCCAACTTTCAATCTTTTGTATCTCTTAGTAAGTTTTGTCTTTTCACCATCACTCCCATTCCCTGTTCTATCATCCATTTATACAAGCTTGTTAGGTAGATTACTTTCTTTTTCCCTTTTGCTTTCTCTTTCAATATGTTGTGTACCTTCATGGCATAGGTGATGATGGCTCTCCCCAACTTTCAATCTTTTGTATCTCTTAGTAAGTTTTGTCTTTTCACCATCACTCCCATTCCCTGTTCTATCATCCATTTATACAAGCTTGTTAGGTAGATTACTTTCTTTTTCCCTTTTGCTTTCTCTTTCAATATGTTGTGTACCTTCATGGCATAGGTGATGATGGCTCTCCCCAGCTTTCAATCTTTTGTATCTCTTAGTAAGTTTTGTCTTTTCACCATCACTCCCATTCCCTGTTCTGTCATCCATTTATACCAGCTTGTTTGGTAGGTTACTTACTGCCTTCATGTGCCTTTCTTATTTTCAATATATCCTGTGAGTGTCAAATTCTCCAAGCACTCTTTCCTTATTATGTGTCCTCAAAATTTCAACTGTGTCTTACTGATTCTAAATATAAGTATTTCCTTGGTTCCATGTTCCTTAAAACTTTGTCATTACTCACATGTTCAGTCTATGGTACTTTCAACTTCCTTCTATAGAACTACATCTCTGTTGCTCTCCAATCTCATCTTCATCTGTGAGGAAATTGTCCAGCATTCACTGTCATAAAAGAGGACTGTTTCTTAATACTTTGCTGTATAATAGTTACATTCACCCACATCTTTTAAAACTAGAGATTAAAAACCATAATAAAAATGCTACAAATCACTATCCCACAGATTTGTTGTGGATTCCTTCTGTCTCTTCTACAAATATTTTCATGACAACTGTTCCAACGAACTACTTTTGCTGGCTCCCAGACTGCATGAATTTAAACAAGCTACTAGGCTGGCATCTTGGTCCCACCCTTTCACTGTCAAAACAGTTAAATGTAACCGTCTCTTCTCAGTTTCTTCTCCTGCACTTCCTGTCTGTGGAATTCCCTTCCCCTTACTTGCTTCCCTGACGACTATCTTCAAATATTCAAGTGTAATGTCAATCGACATCTGACACCCTGATCTTGTTCCCCATCCTTCTCTGTATCCTTTCCTCAAACATGCCTTTTTACTCTTGTTCTTAATCCTATGTAACCTTTTGCCTGCTAGTGGCAGTCCTGTCTTCCTTGGGATGAATTGCCTTAAAAAAATGTTTGCATTTTTTTTTAATCATTTCACTCCATCAAGGCAGAAATGTCACTTTTACACAGGGGGTTACAGAGAGTGAAAGTGAGAGAAAAGACTGAGCATAGGGAGGACTGAGGAAAGGATAAAAGATGGTCATTCAAGATAGACATTGCATTTAAATTTTTGAAAATTTTAGTTATCAGAGAAGCAATAGAAGGGTGTTCCACTTGTGGGAAGTGCAAGAAAAGAAAATGTTGGAGTAGAAGTAGCAGTTACATATATCTATTTCAACAGTAAAAGGGTGGGACCTAGATGCCAATGTAGTAGCACACTTAACATGGGGCAGCAGGTAAATAAAAGCTTGTCAGAGAAGTTGCCATGAAAATATTTGTAGAAAAGACAGAGGGAAACCACATCACGTCTGATGTCTTAATGTAAGAAAGTGACTGAAGTTGAGAATCCAAATCAGGATCGATTACATTACAGATCCTTCTTTGCCTTTTGTCAAGAACCTTGCGATGAATAGCAGGAGAAACAAACCAGATATTATTCAATGCACTGATAATTGATAGATTTGTAAATGTGCAAGATGAACTCTTACAAGAAAAACTTTCTGGCATAACACAGTGTCCCAACTTTCCTTGCAGTAGATGCAGCTATTGATTCAATGTAGTTGTTCCACTTCAAATCAGTTGAAAAAGTGAGGCCGAGAAGGTGCAATGTGTTGCACTCCATGAGTCTAGCATCAGGCATGCTGATGGTAGGTAGGAAAGTTTCTCTATTAAATGAGAATAGTTTTATTTTGGAGGCATTAAAATTTACAAGTTATTTCTTGCCCCATTTAACCATGGATTGGTCCTTTTCAAGAGCAGCAGGCAGGTTAACTTTGTCAGCTCTGACAGATTTGCTATTGACAGTATCTAATAATATTTCCTTGTTTTATATACTGATGTTTAAAATCCAAGAGAAACTATAGGTATAGAGGGTTACTGTGTTGTGTTGTATGAGCATAAGAAAGAGTGAAAATGCAGTTCATGGCTTCATGAAGGAAAGACAACAGTTAACCCAAGACTTGAAGAGATAAAAATTGTAGTGATTGGGAAAACATCCTGGTGGGAGTCTGTTTCACAAAGTAGCTGTTCTTAGAAAAAAGCTGTCCGAATGGAACTTAGTTTTTACTATAGGAATACAAAGGTAATGAGAATGATTCACACTTGTCTATGTGGGTCCCAGTTGTAAACGTTTCGGGTGGTGGATCTAAGGAATTTAGCTTGTCCGAATATATGCTATAGAAATAATAGAGCATCGAGCAGCTTGCAATGTTTCATCTTTGGGGAAAGGATTGTAGGAAGGAAAATAATTCTTTAATCACAAGATCATAGAGATGCTTTTGAACTTGATGCTTCTCCCTCCCTTTCTTAGTTTGCACGACCATTATAACCTGCCAATACCTCATAAATAATGAACATATGGGAGATGCCACTTGGTTTCAGTGAAAAAGGAAATAAAGAAAGATAGACATCTTTAACGTCTACTGCTAACAACTGATAAATAACAGACTATTTCATTTTGATTGCCTGAGAAGACAAAAGACATCAAAGATGTTAGTTTCAGTGAGAAAAGCAAAAGAAAAAAAAAGGACAATATAAATGTTTAACGTCTGTTTCAGTAAAATGGAAAAAGTTGCCAGTTTCAAATATTTTCCTTATTTCTTAAAATAACGACCAACATTCATATTTATGATTGTTATTGCAATATTTTGTTAAAGTTGTTAAGCTCAAATATTTAATGATGGGATAGGGGAATTTTTATGGATATTTTTCTTGTACAACTAGCCATGAACTTATTCAATCATTACTTGAAGATTCATCAGAAATTTAAAATAGGAAAACCGTGACATTTTCACTGGTTAAATCTTGTCAACTATAATTTTGAAAAATGAAAATTTCACTGAAATATGTTAAAAATTTCCAAATTTTCATCTGAAATCAAGAAAATATGAAATTTAAGCAAACTGCTCACAATATATGAAAATTTCACTGAAATATATTTTTAAAAATTCCAAATTTTCATCTGAAATCAACAAAATATGAACTTTAAGCAAATTGCACACAATGTATGAAAAAACATACTTTAAGGCAAGGAAAAACATACTTTTAAGGCTTTAATTATAATGAACACAATAATGGTAGCAAAAAACTTTAAAAATAAAACTTCTTTGATTTTCTCCAGTATTCACTCAATAAAAATAGTCACTTTGAAACTTAAGATGCATTAGATTCTTAAGAGATCCATTCTGATTATAAAATGACATGAGTTACATTTTACTTAAACCCTAATTGTAAACAATAATCAGTGAAAACTCCATGGTTCTAGTTACCAATGCCATTATGTTCTGTAACAAAAAAGAAGTGATTTCTTGTAGCAAGTACTGTATCCACCATGATTATTCCATTCTTCTTCAATTAGTATGAATGCTTATTTTCTTTGGTATGGAGGTGTGAGCATAATTTCTACTCCTCTTTTTTTCTCTGTGAATGTCTCTTTTACTAATCTTCTATTATGTATAACCTACTATCAAGATTATACAACATCCTACTCGTTACATCAAGAAAAAATTCTTAAAGAAAAAAAGAAATTCTCTCAAGACAGGCAAAAGAGAACTGGGAAGCTTCAGCCAGGATAAAGCAGCAATATTCCATTTTTTAGTATGATTTGGTTCTTGTAAAAATAGAGTATAGCAGTGGGGAGTCAGATACTTACTAGTAAAGTAAAATGAACCAATCATTATTTATCCAGCATCTTTAAACCAGACATTCCCTTTTGGATTAAAACTGAACCATGATTATTTATTATTAAAACAGAGTTTAATTTGAAAATATTGGCAGCTGAACTAAAATGCAATGTTTCTGGGATTGGTTGAGTTAAGACATACAACAATATGTGGTAACTTCATGATGAATGTGTAATGTTGACAGCAGGTCATTGGAAGAGTCCTCATGTGATTGGATCTGATCTGATTTATCTCCCTTTACAAACATGAAGGCAATTATTTCTATTGTCATTTATCATAATTTAGACATACACCTACCGAGACATATTGACCAATATATATGAATTATTTCAGCATGTGTTCATGTGAATGAATATATATATATATATATATATATATTCACACGCACACAATACATATAAACATATATATATATATATATATATATATATATTCACACGCACACAATACATATAAACATATATATATATATATATATATATATTCACATGCACACAATACATATATACATATATATATATATATATATATATATATATATATATATATATACACACACACACACATAAATGGGTATGTAACTTGGCTGGTATGTATGGTATGTATGTATGTATGTGTGTGTGTATGTGTGAGGGAAGGAGAGCTGAAAAGTTCTTGACTTGGTCAAATTCCCAAAGTCAGTAATTTAATTCACCAAACTGAATTCATCAAAAAAAAACAGAAGCCCCATGGAGACTCTAAAAAGGTCCATCAACAAACTCATAACATCAAATAACACTGAAGTGGGTTCCCTGAAAATAAAAATAAATCATTCGAGACTACTAACCTGGATACTTATATGGAAATATAAAAACACATAAACCCAGATACCTGCTATGACCAATCATTTCCCAGACCCCAACCCCTATTAGCTATCAAAATTCTTTAATGACATCATTACTCCATATCTACCCACCAATTACAGTATCACATCCATTCATGAATTCCTCCAAATTTTAAAAAGTACAAAACCGTAACAAAGTACCATAGTGTCATGTGACGTTGAAAATTTATTCACAAATGTCCCTATTGATCAAACCATTGCCATCGACAACGATTCTGTGTACACTAATAATTTTATCTTTCTGCTATTCATCAAACTATCTATACTCAAAAATTACTACATGCATACAGAACCAAATTCCCATTGTTGACCATAATGGCAACATTTGCACCCAAACTAATGGTGTGAGTATGGGAAATCCACTCGATCCAATTATTACATGTCCCATGTAGAAAATTTAAACAGGTTTGTAAGCCTAAAATATATGTCCGCTACGTAGATAATATTTTTATTTTAGTGTGTAACATAAAACAAATAGATAATCTCAAGACTATATTTGAAAAAAGACTGTCCTTAACTTTACCTACGAACTTAGTCAAAAAACAAACTCTTGTTTTTGCGTGTTCTTATAAAATAAAGTAATAACATTTTTATCACCTCATTATATAAAAAACCCACAAGCAAAAACTCTTGCCACCATAACTTTAAAAGTGAATGCCTACTCAGATACAAAATAACAATGATAAATCTTCCTAAAAAGAGCACACCAGAATTCATCCTCTTGACTACTCTTCCTTAGAGAACTCAATAATGTAAAACAGACAATAATTAACAATGGCTTCCCTAACCACCAAATTAGACTATGTTATAAAATAAAATAAGACATATCTCGTCTGATTTGCAGGCAAATAAACTAACATACTCAAGAGTGAGAGCCAGATGTGAATGGGACAAGGCCCTCATCACAAAATGACCATTGTTGTCGTTTATGCATTGGCCTGATGTACGAGTTCTGGTCAAAAAATAAAATAATATTTTAAAGTGTTTATTTCTCAACCAATAAAAATACTTCCCTCCTAATTATACTCACATCGTTTTTCGAGCATGTTAAGCCATAAAAAACGCCATAAAAGGGAAATACAAGGGCAATCAACAGGAGGCCAGAGAAGAGATCTGTCATGGTCAGTCTGGGCAGTCAACAGCAGTCAGCAGGAAGAGCGCCACCCCAACCAATGAGAACTACTATGAAAGATCAACCCAGATCGGCTGCCAGCTTATGAACTATACCACAAGGTAGCTGTCCCAAACCCACACGTTCCTATTGAAATAAATCACATAAATCTATTTCTGCTGTTGTTGTATTTCTTTCTTGCAACCATACACTTGTCTATAACAACTATTTCTTCCCAAAGTAAATAACAATGATAGTGAACGTACAGTCAAAAATAACAAATATTTTCTCCAAAAAACAAATGCACATCAACTAAAAACAAGATGGAATCTTCACTTAGAAATATCATAAAGAAATACACTACCCCAATTGACCCAAACAAAATATCAAATTATCTACTACAAAAAATTTAAAATCGCTGTTCTTATCCTAAAAAATAACAACACACCAGCAAAATCAAAATTACAACAAACGGACATTATTTATGAGTTCAAATGCCCCTTAAGGAACTGTCTTCCTGATCAAAGTGAACTCATAAATAATTATTGGTCGCACTAATAATTGGTTATCCAGATGACTTACATTACACCAATCTGAGCACAGCTCTATTAGAACCCATTTAAATACACACACAAACTTACAAACTCCATCCAAAACATACTATTAGAAATTACAAGCATAATAAACTCATCCATATATAAAAAATGATTAAAAATAATGGAAACCTTAATAAAAAAAAAAAAGAAAAAGCCAACACTCAATAATATTAATTACGAGCATGGCCACAATGTGCTGTGTTCGGAAAATAAAACATCCCTATAACTCTAGAAGCATCTAAACAACCAATGCACCTAATTAAAAAGTAAAAAATAAAATCATCCTTGGTAATGGCTAAAAGTATAGCCAAAAGCACTCAGAATCATAGAACATTTGGACAGTTTCTACCCACAGTGTCCAGAAAAGAAAATACTTGTTTGAACACAAGAAAAATTAAATAGAAAGCTTACCTTGTCTGTCATCTTTAATGAAACATGCATATGTGTGTGTATGTATGTGTGTGTGTAATGTTTTAGATATAAGTAAATGTAGGTGTAAAGAAGATATCAATAAAAGAAATGTGGTGAGGAAAACCTTTTATGTCACTGTTTCATTCTTTGAAGAACTTTATCAAGGCAAGTGTAGAAATTTTATGTAAAAAATATTAATTAAAGTGTGTAAAAATAACTGTATACACTCAAATTTAAATTTGGAAGCATTCTAAATTATTTGAAAATCTCTTGACTTTAAGGAAAGGAAAGGAAACTACAGGGGACAAGCAAATGGTGTAAATTTTTTATATATTGTTAAAATGATAGTCTATTTCTCTTAATAATGCATATATATATATATATATATATATATATATATATATATATACACACACACACAGGATGTAAAGGGTAATATGTCGCTATTTTATATTTTTCATTTTGCACTTTGTGTTTGTTTTTGGTTTTGTCGACTGCCCAGTATAGTCAGGTCAGTTGGGCACTATCTATGAGAAAAAGAGCACAATGATGCAATTCAGTCTACCAGAAATTTGGAAAACGGCATGCTCTAGAAATTCCAATATAAACATTCTACAGTGTTTGGCTGTCAGTCTAAGAACAGTGCAAAAGATTCAGAAAGAGCTGGATGAGTCTAATGGTGATTACGAAGGTGTTTGGAGTGATCACTAGTAATAGTGATGTTATGCCTCCATTAATCTCCCCACATTGCCACAGACTCAACACAGAGGTCTACATCAACTGTCTTGAGGAGGTAGTGTTTCCCTGCCTCAAGAAGGCGGCTGCTGAAAAATCCTACGTCTAGTAATAGGATTCTGCACCATGCCACATAAGCAGAATAACTTACTCATGGCTGAGACAATTTCTGCAACCACATCACCCCTTACATCTGGCCACCTAACTCCCCAGACTGCAACCCCCTTGATTATTATGTGTGGGGTGCAGTTGAGCATGAAACCAACAAAACTCCTTGTTACACCAAAGATAAAATGATGGCAAGGATGATGGCAGCAATTACCAACTTAAACAAGGAGACCATCCAGACGAGTTGCAGGAGATCCTGAATTCATCTGGAGGCCGTATTTGAAGCCAATGGCCATTTTATTGAATAAATTTACCCTTTAATATTTCACGATAATTTTTGTGCTAATTTTTGTAAATATATCTGTTAACATAAGATGCCAGTGTTATTTTCATTTTTTCATAATCTAGATGATAATTTATACATTGTTCATATATATGTATGTATGATGAAAATATAGTTTTAAGCTTGCTATATTTATTGGTTAAAGTGACTACTATCAATGATGGAGCAGTGACAATCTGTTTCAATGCTTAAATGCAATTTTCAGGCATGAAAACTATTTAAGCATAAAAAAGACTATCACAGCTGGGTGTTAATGTCAGTGTCCACTCTTATATATATATATATAAAACAAGAAGTTACCTATATAAAGGACTCTCCCATTGGTTTCGATGTATGAGGATCTGACAACTTAACCAATTGATTCAATTATGAAATTTTGTGCAATAAACTTAAGTGGCACTTAAGACCCGCTGGGAATTTACAAAGGAGGCTGCATATGGAGCAAGAGTGAGGATTGTGGGATGAGATTACTGTTAGATTGGCTGACCTTCTAGATCTTGCTCCTGCTTCTTGAAAATGATTTAGACATGCCAATTGAAAACTGCTGAGTCTATGAAAACAAATTGATCTCCATTCTACCCACTCCAAAGCTAAGCACTCAAGGGTGTTATGAGCTATATTGACAGCTGACAATATATATATATATATATATATATATATATATATATATATATATATATATATACATATATATATACGTGTGTGTGTGTTTATGTAAAACAAGAAATTTCTTCTCTGCATCATGCATTTTCGTTAATTTTATTCCATTTGTGAGCAAGTCCTTCACTGATTCTCAAAAGTTCATTTTTTTTAAGCATTTCACCCCAAGCAAGGCGTGAGTGCCACTAGCATGCAAGGGGTTACAGAAAATGAAAGTAAGAGAAAAGAGGGGTGTTTGAGGAAAGAATAAAGAGAAGTATGGGGATCAAGATCAGGGCATCAGAATATGTCGATTGACATTACATTTAAATTTTTGAAGGCTATAGTTATCAGGGAAACAAGTAAAAGGAAAGGAGTTCCAATGTTGGGAAGTGTGAGAGAAGCTGTTGTAGTAGAAGTAGTGGTTACATTTAACTGTTTCAGCAGTAAAAGGGTTGGTCTGAGATGCCAACCTAGTAGCATGCTTAAATTCATCCAGTAGGGCCACCAGTAAAAATAGCTTGTCAGAGCAGTTGCCATGAAAATATTTGTAGAAAAGACAGGGAAGCGAAAGCACATCTATGAACAAGTGACTGGAGTTGAGATACCAGGTTATGAACTATCACATTATGTATTCATCTCTGGATTTTGTTGAGAACCTTGGGATGAATAGTAGGGGCACCAGACCATATATGGCAACAGTATTCAATGAAAGGATGAATTGTAGATTTGAAGGATGGAGTCAGATGAGAAAACCATTCTGACATGACACAGCGAACAAACTTTCTTTGTGGTAGATGTTACTGTTGATTCAATGTAGTTGTTCCACATCAGGTCAGTGGAAATGTGAAACCAAGAAGGTGCAGAGAGACACTCACTTAAAGTTGAGCATCAGCCATTCTGATAGGAGGCAGGGAGGTTTCTCAATGGTGGTAAATGAAAACAGTTTCATTCTGGAGCTATTAAAATTGCAAGCCATTTCCTGCTCCAGTCAACCACAGGTTGGAAGATGTCTAAACTATACAACAAAGCATGCCTTAATGAAAACATGCTGCCAAAATATATGCATATATGTATATAAATATCTCTCTCTCACTCTCTCTCTCTCTATATATATATACATACATATACATATACATACATATATGTATGTATGTATATTCTTATATATATATATATATATATATATATATATATATATATATATATATATATATATAAATATATATATATACATACATATATGTATGTATATTCTTATATATATATATATATATATAAATATATATATATACATACATATATGTATGTATATTCTTATATATATATATATATATATATATATATATATATAAATATATATATATACATACATATATGTATGTATATTCTTATATATATATATATATATATATATATATATATATATATATACATATATATATATATATATATACATATATGTATATATATATATTTATATATATACATACATATATGTATATATATATATATATATATATACATATATGTATGTATATAAGAATATACATATATATATATGTATATATATATATATATATATATATATATATATATGTATATTCTTATATATATATATATATATATATATATATATATATATATATATGCAGTGAAAAATATGGTTTTATGGTATGTTATATTTATGAGTAAAAGTGGTTGATATCATTGATAGAATGTGTTTATATAATAGATGATACTAAGGTCAACGTTGAGTGGCAAAAGTCTGCTTCATATTTGAACACAATTTTCAAGTTTCATACAGGAAGCAGATTGTCGCAACTCTGTTTTGTCTACTCTTACATTTTTATATATATATATATATATATATATATATATATATACATGCATACACACACATATATATATATATATATATATATATATATAAATATTGTATATTTCAGCAGCAAGAATTCTTTAGAATATTTTTGCTAGAATAATATCAACATTTTCTGTCAATCAAATCTTTTATTAACTATTTGAAATGTCCAAATTATTTGAAAATTATAGAATTGATAAGTTTACCAGAATGCATATTTATTTATATTTTATTTTATTTTTCCCAACTACTTTCAAATTCTGCTACATTTCAGTATACAGAGGGAGAAAAATACCTTATTTAATGTTGGCTGTTTCTCTTGTATAACAACAGCTTCATGATACATACATATATATATATATATATATATATATATATATATATATATATATGGAGAGAGAGATAGATAGAAAGAGAGGTCGCCTCAGCGTGGTGTCATGGTTAGCAAGCATGTCTCGCTAGAAAAATTACGACTGAGTAGTGAGTTCGATTCTCACTGGGTGCTCCATACTTCCGGCCTTGTGCCACATCTAAGCAGCGCTTAGAAAATCACTATATATGTATATATAGAGAGAGGAAGAGCATATCTAATAATAATTCCATTTCACATCTAATACTCAATAATAAAAGTCTTGCATGAAGACATAAAGACGCTTAGATAATAACAATGGATTCTGTAGACATTTGGCATTTCAGGTGGCAACATTTGATGAAAACAGTTCCTTAAAGAGTTATTCTTGCAGCAGTTTTGACCCTTTCTGTCATAAATCTTCTCCCCTTCCATAAAATTCTTCATTTGTTCTTGTCTTCTCACTGTTTGTGCCTTTGTAAATGATTTTGGCATCGTTGTATCTTCTGAGAGAAATAGGATCTCATTGGGTGGGGAGTGCCTGAACAATGACAGCAAAGAAAAATATTAAATGTTGTCTACTTGTGTGTATCTTCATAAACATGTCTTCAGTACCACTGGTGGTATTTTGCTGTTGGTTCAAATGAGTCAGACTATTGAACCCAGGCACCATATTTGGCTGAAATTGAGAAATTGTTAATCTTAGCTCAAACACTTCAGAAACAGGAAATGTAATAATTTCCTTTTTTCTTTTAAGCATTTTACCTCAAGCAAGGCAATAAAGCCACTAAGATGCAAAGGATTACTGAGTGTTGGAGAATATGAGAAAAATGATGCTTGGACGTGTCATCTAACGATCGTAGGAAACATGTCAAATGTAATATTGATGTAACTATTGATATTCTGATTTGTTGAAGTAGACATAAAGTTATCAGAAACAATTTTTTTTTAAATTTAGGAAGCTTCTTAAAGGGGCCAACAGGTAAAATTAAAAATAGGGAGCATCTATATATGATGCTAATTATACTAAATAGATGGTAAAACATGGCAATGTTAAAGTTGAATAAAGCAAATAAATATTTGGTGGACCATTATATCTTACTTTTTATGTGCTATGTCCTTTCAGGACATAGGCGATCATGGCTCTCCATCTCCCTCTATCCCTTGCAGCTCTCAACAAGTTCCTTCCCTCTGCTATCTCCCGAGACCACATTCTTGCATTCACTTGCTTAAGCCCATGAAGTATGTCACATGTTGTTTTCCCTTGTCTCTCTTTTCCTCTATTCAACCCATGGGTATCACATTCTCCAGGTCCTCCTTCCTCATTATGTGTCCCATAAACTTCATCTGCCTCTTTATGATTCTAAGTATAAACAGCCTCCTTGTTTGTAACCTCTCTAAGACTTCATCATTGCTCACATGCTCAGTCCATGATATCCTTAGCATCCTTCTGTAGGACCACGTCTCTATCATCTCGAGTCTCTTCTTCAATGTTGAGGAAATCATCCAATATTTGCTACCGTAAAGAAGGACAGATGTAACAGTTCAGTATTTTTATCTTTGTTACCAAAGAAATTATATACTAATAAAATAATGGCTATACAACTGTAATATGTTATTGTTTGTTTATATATATATATATATATATATATATATATATATATATTTTTGATCATCTTGAAAGTGATTTTCTATTTGTGCACTCTTGTGAACCTGGTGGTTGATCAGTAAATTTTATCACAAAACTGATATAAATGCCCCTGCAGGCCTGTCAGGAAGGACATCTACATAACCAGCATTAGACTACAGCTTTCCATGATGAGCTAGTCACATAATATATTGTTTTTTTTACAGTAAGGTTCATCCTGTACAAGGCCCAGGGGCCACTTGAGGTAGAGGGTTATGTTAAGGGGTAGTTTATAAGGATAGGACAGGAAGATAATGGTTAACTCTAGACTTTGACAGGTTAAGATTGTAGCAGTTGTAGAAACATCTTCTTGGGAGTCTGTTCTATACGGCTGTAGTTTGCAAGAAGATACTGTTTGTGTTGAACTTACTTCTTGCTGATGGAATACAGAGAGAATCTGGGTGGTTTGTTGCAATGTAAGTGGCATGGCAGGTCCTTGAAGGTTAGACCTTGCAAAACCAAGGCATGTAGTTCGTTCAAGAACTTTACCTAGTAGTAGAGATAGAGCAGTGTGATATTCACCATATCCCGCCTGTGAGAGAGAGAGGTTGGAAGGTGGAAAATAATTCTTCTCCAGCAATGCCTCGGAGACACTTTTGAACTCTATCAAGACTGGAAAGTGAGGGCTGGGTAACTATAGGTTGTGGCAGAATTAAACTCCATTTTCTTTTTTTTTTCAAGCTGAGTTGGATAACACAGCATGGAGCAACTGAATGGCCATCACCATCAGCACACCTTATACCACCAAACTTTTTACTGTGTTGTGTAAGAAAAGATTTTGTTCATAGGCTCAAGCCAAAAGCAGTTCTTGAATTAAAACAACTTTCTATGTGCAAGATTGATCCTCATCTTGTCTCAACAAAAAACACAGCTATGATAATACTTATGGCCATGTCTTCGGTTTGTAAAACATGGCCAACATTGAACTTAAAGTTGTTGTGAGTCAAATTTAATTGAATTATATCACAAACTCACATTGGAAATGACTGACATAATATTTTTGTGGTTGAGGACCCAATCCTCATAGAGCATGTTGGAATATAAGGATGTTATATTTATTATCACAAGTAGTGAATTATTGGGCAATTGTTTGATATTTCAAATTTTCAAAAAATCTGTATAAAAACATAAATCTTTATAATATAATGTACTATCTCTGTCCCGTAATAATTGGTACATTCGATGTATAAATTGTGTATACAAATGACACAATTAATATAGGACAAAGATATTATAATAATATAGTGTACTCTGTCCCATAATAATTGGTACAATGAATGTATGAACTGTATATACAAATGTCACAATTATTATAGGACAAAGATATTATAATAATAGATTGTATAAGCTCTGTCCCATAATAATTGGTGCAATTAATATATGAATTGTGTATGCAAATGTCAAAAATATTATGGGACAAAGACAGTATGATAATATAGTTTACCATCTCTCTCCCATAATAACTGGTACAATCAATGTATGAAATTTGTATATCAAATATCCCAACCTTTATGGGACAGAAGCAGTAATATTTAATATGTTAGTCTGTCATTGTTCTAACAAACCACAAAGTAACTTTTTGAAAAAAAGTGAAAAATTGGGCAAATATTTTGACTTTGGAAAAAATTGAAACAATTGTTGAATTTGAAGATGACAGTTGTGCTCATAATTATTTGAGTCTTTGGAATTGTCCAGAAAATTCTTATAATGAGAATGGAAGAATTGGAAATCTAAGGAAAGATAAAAAAAAAACAAAAACAAAACATTCAAATGACGTCATTGCTAGAAATGATCAGAATACTGAGAAAAGTCCTGAAGTTGTGAGGAGGCTGGATGTCCTGCAAATAGTAACAGATATTGCTCATGTTAAAACTCAGTGATTATTAAGGGAAGGACAAAAATACATTTTTCAGTAAATAGACAGCAGAAAACGAAAGTAAATAAATGAATTCAATGGCATTATATTCAGAATTGATACAGCAAATCATTTGTGTGTTACTCTGTAACTAAATTAGTCTAGACTGTTCAAATATGCATTGTTCAATATCTTAAGATAATGGGTTTAAATGCAATTCATTACTACCAAAACAGGATAAAATTTAATAAGACTATTTCCTTTCAATTTTCATACACAGAAGTAAAAGAAATATAAGCTAAAATACCTGACCCTTCATAATTGAGAGAATTAAGTAAGTAAAAAATAATTTGTGAAAAACTTTTTTAATGACCAGTTCACTTGAGTTAGAAAAAATAATTTCTAAAAAACATTAGCCTTCATGACTGACAGATTGAAAGTAAGTAAATAATTTGTAAAAAATTATCTTTTTCAATGATGGATTTGCCAAAATTAGAAAAAATAATTTCTAAAATCATTAGCCTTCATGACTGACAGATTAAAATTAAGTAAATAATTTGTAAAAAATTATCTTTTTTGATGATGGATTTGCCAAAATTAGAAAAAAAAATTTCTAAAAATCTTAGCATTTACCCATTCTACCCTTTAAAATTAAGATCATCTGAATGCGACTGAATGCATTGTCATTCATTGGCAGAATCTAAACTTTAAAATTAAGTTAATTTGAATATTATTCAATGCATTGTCACACATTGATAGAAACTGACCATTAAAATTATTAGGTACCTCCACAAATTCACAATACCTAAGGTTTAAAATGAATTTTTACAAATGAGAAATCTTTCTTGGAGCTTTTATTTTATTTTTAATTTCAAGTCAATCAATTAAATTCAATCTTTCCAATAAGTAAAATACTTTGCTTTATGCAAAAACAAATTCAAATTGACTGGAAACAGTTTTTTTTTTTTTTTTTGCTAAAAGATTTGATTTTAGTTCATTTTTTATCCTGCATTTATTTCAATCTAATTCTCTGTATAAAAAAATGTTCCAAAAATAAAATATACATTTCTGAAACTTTATTTGAGGAATATTAGCTGATTTAAAGTAAATATTATTTACTCTAAGTTTAAAATATTGCAGAAATTCATTTTTTAACCGACAGTAGCTGTTTATTTAAGGTGCTAATATGCTGACGGTGTGATGACAGATCTAATCTTAATCTATGAAGATTTTATCTGTAAAATATAATTGGAAAAAATGATGCTAGTGCCTTTTTTTTATATAATTTTTAACTACCCGGTAATCTTAAAAATTTAGGAAAATATTCTGCATAATCTAATGTTTTATGAAATTGTAAATACTTTTGTTTTAGATTTACTAAAGTTATCACTCTTATTTTCTGATATTATCATGTATGAACACCCGTATCTACAAAAATCAGCATGTTTATAGATAATACAAAAAACAAATTCACAATTATTTAAAAAATATTGGTGTTTGATGATTTGTACTATTTCTATTTATGATTAGTAAATATAGTTTTCACTTAATAATAATATCTGAAAGGGTGAAATTAATCCAGAATTTTAAAAGATGTTTAACTTTAAATTTTAAAAAAATGAAAATAATTTTTGTAAAAATTCATTAATCATAAATTTTTTTCTTATGACAATAGTGTCCTTAATATATCTTATTTATAAAAGCAATTAAAAGATTTTTCTAATTAAATAATGTCTTAGTTTTATTGCATTTTTTATTTTACTATTCAGAGAAGATTTTTGGTAAATGGTGTTTCAGTTTTCCAAAAAAAATTGATGATTTAAATTCTCCAAGGAGCTCTGCTTTGAATTAATATAAATATTTAGGGGGTGAAATTTAATTTCTTGAAATTTTATAAAATTAAGTAGGTGATTGGAATTACAGAGTTAAAAAACAATATTTTTACCAAGATTTTCTAAAAAACAAAACACATTTCTAAAATAATTTCATTCGTTTGTGAAAGAGACCTGAAAGTATCATTAAAAATCTGAAAGTTATTTGATTTCTGAAAGAATTTTCAAATTGATGTATTTTTTGCCACAAAAAGACGCTAAAACTTTCTACAATAATATTGGGTCCCCACTGCTGACCAAAATTTTGAATGTGCTAGAAAGAATTTAAAAATGTATTTAAATAGTTAAAAAAATAATATGGTCTTTCCTCTCAATAAAGATTGATGATAAAACTTTGTTTTTTTTTAACTTTGTGGTATTTTTTCATCATATACTCAATTTTCAGTGAATTAGAGGAGCTACCTAATTAAGATCATTTCAGTATAATTCAATGCATTGTCACCCATTGGTAGAATGTAACCTTTAATATTAAGACTATTGGAAAATGATTCAGTATTTTGTCATCCATTGGTATAATCTTACCTTTAAAATTAAATTCATTGGAATATTATACAATCCTTTGTCATCCATTGGTAGAATACAACCTTTCAAACTTCTATCTCTTCATGCAGTTTCTTTCCTAAAATACAATTAACTGTACATCAAATCCCACATATGTCTAAGCTGTATTGCAGTACCACTGAAACATTTCTCATGCAAACATAATCGAATTCCATGTAATTTTTTCAAAGGAATTTTGTTCATCTTGATTTTCTCATTTCTCTTCCTTTACTTGGTGTGTTTTTTTTTTTTGTTTGTTTTTTTTTTAAAAATGGCATATGGTAACAGAATGTGTAAGAGAAGAGAGAAATTGATGGAAAGAAAGACATGAAAAGATATGAAATAAAATAAATGATGAGTTAGAAAAAGAAGGAAAAAAGAAGAAAAAATAGGAATAGAAAATCTAGAAGAAAAAGAAGAAAAAGGAAAAGAGAAGAAAAAGGTGCAGAAAGAATTTCAAAGAAGAAAATTCAATAAATGAAAGACAAAAAAAGAAAAAAAATTCCAATGAAGAAAATGAAGAACAAAATACTAATTGAAGAGTGCAGTGGGGAAAAAGAAGATGATGATAGCATAACTGAAAGAAGGAGAAGGTAAAATATGATGAGTATAAGAAGTAGATACGGAAAAAGAGGATATCATTTGAAGGAAAGAGAAAGAAAAAAAATGAAGTAGGAAAGAAAAACATAGAGAAAATAATTCTAAGGAATATAACAAAAATGAAGATGAGGAAAAGAAAAATACAAAGAAAAAGAATTTGAAAAAGAAGAAAACAGAAGATAGTAATATAATGAAAAGAAAGGAAAAAGAAGTTGAAATAAAAAGAAGATAAAGGAAATAATTCTAAAGATGAAAAGGAAAAAGAATATAACAACTGTAAGAAAGGGAAAGAGAATGAAAAAGAGAAGTTAATTAAAAGCAAGGAAGAAGAAAAGAAGATAAATGAAAGAAAGAAAAAAGAAGAACAAGAAAGAAGGCAAGAAAAAAAAGAAGAAAAGAAAAAATAATTCTAAAAAGAAGGAACAACAAAACAGCAATAGAAAGGAGAAGAAGAAAGAAGAAAAGAAGACAATAATTCTGTGAAGGAGAAGTAAAAAGAAGGAAACAATTGAAAGAAGGAGAAGAAGAAAAGAAGACAATAATTCTGTGAAGGAGAAGGAAAAAGAAGGAAACAATTGAAAGAAGGAGAAGAAGAAAAGAAGACAATAATTCTGTGAAGAAGAAGGAAAAAGAAGGAAACAATTGAAAGGAGAAGAAGATGAAAGAAGAAAAGATAAAACTAATTCTGAGAAGGAACAAGAAAACAGCAATTGAAAAGAGAAGGAGAAGAAGAAAGAAGAAAAGAACACAATGATTCTCTGAAGGAGAAGTAAAAGAAGAAAAAAAATTGAAAGAAAGAGAAGAAGAAAAAAGAAAAGAAGACAATAATTCTGTGAAGGAGAAGGGAAAAAAAAGGAAACAATTGAAAGAACAGGAAGAAGAAAGAAGAAAAGAAAAAAATAATTCTGAGAAGGAACAAGAAAACAGCAATTGAAAAGAGGAGAAGAAGAAAGAAGAAAAGACAATGATTCTGTGAAGGAGGAGGAAAAAGAAGGAAACAATTGAAAGAAGGAGAAGTAAAAAGACGGAAACAATTGAAAGAAGGAGAAGAAGAAAAGAAGACAATAATTCTGTGAAGGAAAAATAAAAAGAAGGAAACAATTGAAAGAAGAAGAAGAAGAAAGAAGAAAAGAAAAAAATAATTTTGAGAAGGAACAAGAAAACAGCAATTGAAAAGAGGAGGAGGAGAAGAAAGAAGAAAAGAAGACTAATTCTGTGAAGGAGAAGTAAAAAGAAGGAAACAATTGAAAGAAGGAGAAGAAGAAAAGAAGACAATAATTCTGTGAAGGAGAAATAAAAAGAAGGAAACAACTGAAAGAAGAAGAAGAAGAAGAAGAAGAAGAAGAAGAAGAAAAGAAGACAATAATTCTGTGAAGGAGAAGAAAAAAGAAGCAAACAATTGAAAGAAGGAGAAGAAAAAAGAAAAGAAAACAATAATTCTGAGAATGAAAAAGAAAACAGCAAATTGAAAAGAGGAAGAGAAGAAGAAAGAAGAAAAGAAGACAATGATTCTGTGAAAGAGGAGGAAAAAGAAGGAAAGAATTGAAAGGAAGAGAAGTAAAATGGAGGAAACAATTGAAAGAAGGAGAAGAAGAAAAGAAAACAATAATTCTGTGAAGGAGAAGGAAAAAGAAGGAAACAATTGAAAGTAGGAGAAGAAGAAAGAAGAAAAGAAAAAATAATTCTGTGAAGGAGAAGGAAAAAGAAGGAAACAATTGAAAGTAGGAGAAGAAGAAAGAAGAAAAGAAAAAAATAATTCTGTGAAGGAGAAGGAAAAAGAAGGAAACAATTGAAAGAAGGAGAAGTAAAAAGAAGGAAAGAAAAAAATAATTCTGAGAAGGAACAAGAAAGCAGCAATTGAAATGAAAAGGAGAAGAAGAAAGAAGAAAAGAAGACAATGATTCTGTGAAGGACGAGGAAAAAGAAGGAAACAATTGAAAGAAGGAGAAATAAAAAGAAGGAAACAGTTGAAAGAAGAAGAAAGAAGAAAAGAAGACAATAATTCTGTGAAGGAGAAGTAAAAAGAAAGAAACAATTGAAAGAAGGAGAAGATGAAAGAAGAAAAGAAGACAATAATTCTGTGAAGGAGCAGTAAAAAGAAGGAAACAATTGAAAGAAGGAGAAGAAGAAAGAAGAAAAGAAATCAATAATTCTGTGAAGGAGAAGGAAAAAGAAGGAAACAATTGAAAGAAGAAGAAGAAAAGAAGACAATAATTCTGTGAGGAGGAAGGAAAAAGAAGGAAACAATTGAAAGATGGGGAAGAAGAAAAAAAAGGCAATAATTTAGTGCAGGAGAATGAAAAAGAAGTAGCAATTTAAAAAAGGGAAGGAAAAAGAACAGAAGATGATAATTCTGTGCAGAAGAATGAAAAAGAAGGATACAATTGAAAGAACGGGAAGAAGAAAGAAGAAAAGTAGATTATATTTCTGTGCAGGAAAAGGAAAAAGGAGCAACTTAAAAAAATGGAAGGTAAAAGAAGAAAAGATGATGATAATTCAGAGGAGCCAAGGATAAAGAAAACAGCAATTGAAAGGAGAGGAAGGAAAAACACTAAAGAAAAGAAGATAAAGAGAATAATTTTGATGAGGAGAAGGAAAAAGGTGATGAAGTAAAGATAAATGAATTAATTGTAAAAAGCAGACAGAAAAGTTAACATAATTGAATGAAAAGGAAAGAGATGACAAAAAGAAAGGAAAATAGATAAAATATTTGAAAAGAGTATGTAAAAGATTTTGCAGAAATGAAAAAAGGAAAAGACAAAGAAAAATATAATTGAAAGAAGAAAAGGAGAAAATAATTGAAAGAATGGAAAAAAAAAGGTGAAGACATGTGAAAGAAGTGACGAAAAAAAAGAATAAGATAATTGAAAGAAAGGAAGAACACAGTTGAAAGAAAGGAAGAAGAAAAGATAAATGAATAAAAGGAAGAAGATAAGTGAAAGAAAGGAAGAAAAAAATACGATAATTGAAAAAGGAAAAAGATGAAAAAAAAATTGATAGAAGAGGAGAAGAAAATAAAGCAATTGAATGAAAGAAACAAGAACAGGAGATAATAATTAAAAGAAAGGAAGAAGAAAAACTAAGATAATTGAAAGAAAAGGAGAAAATGAAACTGAAGAAATATACCAAAACCAAGATAATCATAGAATCTGAATTGAAAATTGTTTCTGCCTTGAAAACGTGTTGATTGGTTAGAAAACAGCAGATTTATTTTTGCTTTTACCTCTTGTGGAAATTAGTGAGGAAATGGTTTTTTAAGATACAGACAAAATGGCTCCTCTCTGCCAATCAAGGAAATGTAATGTGATATGCCTAATTTTTTTTTTTTAATTTAGTATCAATGTAGATGCAATAGAAATCTACATAGAGATAGAGAAATCAATGATATGCATGAAAGAGAAGAGAAAGGCCAACACAAAAGTCGTCATGAAATTTAATAGGGAAAGAAAGTAAAAACTAATAAAGAAAAGAGAGAAAACTGAGTAAAATTCTTGGATGAAGACAATTCAAAGGGAAGAGGAAGAATGAAAGAGGAAAAGGAGAAAAATATAAAAAGAAAGAAAAAAAGGAAAAAATACAAAAGAAAAATGAAAGAAAAATATCTCTAGTCTTGTCTTTTTTTTTCTTGCATTATTTTACTACTAACATGGTTTCAACTGAAATCTTTTGTGTGCTTCAAATAAAATTCCTGGAATTTTAAAAAAAAAGAAGTAACTCCCAATAAAATTTAGGTAACACCACCTATACCATTTTGACTAGATCACTGACAAATGTCTATATGTCTTTTTTTAATACTAAAGCTCAGAAAATACAAGGTTTGTGACCCACTCAAGGTAGAGGGTTCCAGAATAAGTTGTTTGATATGAATGTAAGAAGTGGTAGTAAATAAAGTTTATGAGGATAAGAAGGGCAGATAACAACTGACCCATGACTTGAAAAGATTAAGATTGTAGTGTAGAGGTAGTGGTGGCATTGTTCGCGTGAACAAATTCTTAAAATGATAAAAGATTAGCAATTTTGTTGATGGATTATCCAAAAATAATTTTATATATTAATAGCCATTAGTCTAGGTAAAATGTTAGTTATGCTACACTTGTGAACAGAAAATATGGTGAAACAATTTCAATCTGGAAATATCTTAATAAATAAATGTTTTCTATGAAATTATCAAAATGGTTTAATTCCTTTCGATATTATAAAGTGATTTGTTTCCATTTTCAGATGGAAAAGAAAATAAGCAGAATAGATTCCTAAAGATTCAGTTCAGTTATGTGCCATGCATGATACATGCTTAGGCAAATATTTATCTTTCGATACGTGACTGACGAGGCAGATTCTTTTCTGCAGTAGGTTGCCATTTCTTTCTGCAGGAGACTAGTTGCCATCCAAGGCAGTAGAACATGGTCTGTCTTGCTATTTACCCATAGCTGTGGAAGAGAAGAAGGGGATTCATACCTTTCCCAAGGGTATTAGCACATAAGTGAATGTAATGGATTTGGCTGGAATACAAACTCAGCTCTCCGATTCCTCAATCCGAGCCACTATCCATTACTCCACCATGTTTCCTAAAGATTACCTGCCTTTATAGAACGATTCTTGAAAATTTAGGATGCTACCACTGTGTAGAGAGTTACTATCAAAATGGTTATGATGAATGAAGTGTGTCAAATGAATGAAAGAGGAGGTAGAAGGATGGGAAGATTATGAGGATAAGGAGGATAGATAGAGTAACACTTGAAGAGGTTAAGATTGTAATCTCGAGGGTTACTATCAAAATGGTTATGATGAATGAAGTGTGTCAAATGAATGAAAGAGGAGGTAGAAGGATGGGAAGATTATGAGGATAAGGAGGATAGATAGAGTAACACTTGAAGAGGTTAAGATTGTAATCTCGAGGGTTACTATCAAAATGGTTATGATGAATGAAGTGTGTCAAATGAATGAAAGAGGAGGTAGAAGGATGGGAAGATTATGAGGATAAGGAGGATAGATAGAGTAACACTTGAAGAGGTTAAGATTGTAATCTCGAGGGTTACTATCAAAATGGTTATGATGAATGAAGTGTGTCAAATGAATGAAAGAGGAGGTAGAAGGATGGGAAGATTATGAGGATAAGGAGGATAGATAGAGTAACACTTGAAGAGGTTAAGATTGTAATCTCGAGGGTTACTATCAAAATGGTTATGATGAATGAAGTGTGTCAAATGAATGAAAGAGGAGGTAGAAGGATGGGAAGATTATGAGGATAAGGAGGATAGATAGAGTAACACTTGAAGAGGTTAAGATTGTAATCTCGAGGGTTACTATCAAAATGGTTATGATGAATGAAGTGTGTCAAATGAATGAAAGAGGAGGTAGAAGGATGGGAAGATTATGAGGATAAGGAGGATAGATAGAGTAACACTTGAAGAGGTTAAGATTGTAATCTCGAGGGTTACTATCAAAATGGTTATGATGAATGAAGTGTGTCAAATGAATGAAAGAGGAGGTAGAAGGATGGGAAGATTATGAGGATAAGGAGGATAGATAGAGTAACACTTGAAGAGGTTAAGATTGTAATCTCGAGGGTTACTATCAAAATGGTTATGATGAATGAAGTGTGTCAAATGAATGAAAGAGGAGGTAGAAGGATGGGAAGATTATGAGGATAAGGAGGATAGATAGAGTAACACTTGAAGAGGTTAAGATTGTAATCTCGAGGGTTACTATCAAAATGGTTATGATGAATGAAGTGTGTCAAATGAATGAAAGAGGAGGTAGAAGGAGGGGAAGATTATGAGGATAAGGAGGATAGATAGAGTAGCACTTGAAGAGGTTAAGATTGTAATGTTGAGGGTTACTATCAAAATGGTTATGATGAATGAAGTGTGTCAAATGAATGAAAGAGGAGGTAGAAGGATGGGAAGATTATGAGGATAAGGAGGATAGATAGAGTAGCACTTGAAGAGGTTAAGATTGTAATGTTGAGGGTTACTATCAAAATGGTTATGATGAATGAAGTGTGTCAAATGAATGAAAGAGGAGGTAGAAGGATGGGAAGATTATGAGGATAAGGAGGATAGATAGAGTAACACTTGAAGAGGTTAAGATTGTAATCTTGAGGGTTACTATCAAAATGGTTATGATGAATGAAGTGTGTCAAATGAATGAAAGAGGAGGTAGAAGGATGGGAAGATTATGAGGATAAGGAGGATAGATAGAGTAACACTTGAAGAGGTTAAGATTGTAATCTCGAGGGTTACTATCAAAATGGTTATGATGAATGAAGTGTGTCAAATGAATGAAAGAGGAGGTAGAAGGATGGGAAGATTATGAGGATAAGGAGGATAGATAGAGTAACACTTGAAGAGGTTAAGATTGTAATCTTGAGGGTTACTATCAAAATGGTTATGATGAATGAAGTGTGTCAAATGAATGAAAGAGGAGGTAGAAGGAGGGGAAGATTATGAGGATAAGGAGGATAGATAGAGTAGCACTTGAAGAGGTTAAGATTGTAATGTTGAGGGTTACTATCAAAATGGTTATGATGAATGAAGTGTGTCAAATGAATGAAAGAGGAGGTAGAAGGATGGGAAGATTATGAGGATAAGGAGGATAGATAGAGTAACACTTGAAGAGGTTAAGATTGTAATCTCGAGGGTTACTATCAAAATGGTTATGATGAATGAAGTGTGTCAAATGAATGAAAGAGGAGGTAGAAGGATGGGAAGATTATGAGGATAAGGAGGATAGATAGAGTAACACTTGAAGAGGTTAAGATTGTAATCTCGAGGGTTACTATCAAAATGGTTATGATGAATGAAGTGTGTCAAATGAATGAAAGAGGAGGTAGAAGGATGGGAAGATTATGAGGATAAGGAGGATAGATAGAGTAACACTTGAAGAGGTTAAGATTGTAATCTTGAGGGTTACTATCAAAATGGTTATGATGAATGAAGTGTGTCAAATGAATGAAAGAGGAGGTAGAAGGATGGGAAGATTATGAGGATAAGGAGGATAGATAGAGTAACACTTGAAGAGGTTAAGATTGTAATCTTGAGGGTTACTATCAAAATGGTTATGATGAATGAAGTGTGTCAAATGAATGAAAGAGGAGGTAGAAGGAGGGGAAGATTATGAGGATAAGGAGGATAGATAGAGTAGCACTTGAAGAGGTTAAGATTGTAATGTTGAGGGTTACTATCAAAATGGTTATGATGAATGAAGTGTGTCAAATGAATGAAAGAGGAGGTAGAAGGATGGGAAGATTATGAGGATAAGGAGGATAGATAGAGTAACACTTGAAGAGGTTAAGATTGTAATCTCGAGGGTTACTATCAAAATGGTTATGATGAATGAAGTGTGTCAAATGAATGAAAGAGGAGGTAGAAGGATGGGAAGATTATGAGGATAAGGAGGATAGATAGAGTAACACTTGAAGAGGTTAAGATTGTAATCTCGAGGGTTACTATCAAAATGGTTATGATGAATGAAGTGTGTCAAATGAATGAAAGAGGAGGTAGAAGGATGGGAAGATTATGAGGATAAGGAGGATAGATAGAGTAACACTTGAAGAGGTTAAGATTGTAATCTCGAGGGTTACTATCAAAATGGTTATGATGAATGAAGTGTGTCAAATGAATGAAAGAGGAGGTAGAAGGATGGGAAGATTATGAGGATAAGGAGGATAGATAGAGTAACACTTGAAGAGGTTAAGATTGTAATGTTGAGGGTTACTATCAAAATGGTTATGATGAATGAAGTGTGCCAAATGAATGAAAGAGGAGGTAGAAGGATGGGAAGATTATGAGGATAAGGAGGATAGATAGAGTAACACTTGAAGAGGTTAAGATTGTAATCTTGAGGGTTACTATCAAAATGGTTATGATGAATGAAGTGTGTCAAATGAATGAAAGAGGAGGTAGAAGGAGGGGAAGATTATGAGGATAAGGAGGATAGATAGAGTAGCACTTGAAGAGGTTAAGATTGTAATGTTGAGGGTTACTATCAAAATGGTTATGATGAATGAAGTGTGTCAAATGAATGAAAGAGGAGGTAGAAGGATGGGAAGATTATGAGGATAAGGAGGATAGATAGAGTAGCACTTGAAGAGGTTAAGATTGTAATGTTGAGGGTTACTATCAAAATGGTTATGATGAATGAAGTGTGTCAAATGAATGAAAGAGGAGGTAGAAGGATGGGAAGATTATGAGGATAAGGAGGATAGATAGAGTAACACTTGAAGAGGTTAAGATTGTAATGTTGAGGGTTACTATCAAAATGGTTATGATGAATGAAGTGTGTCAAATGAATGAAAGAGGAGGTAGAAGGATGGGAAGATTATGAGGATAAGGAGGATAGATAGAGTAACACTTGAAGAGGTTAAGATTGTAATCTCGAGGGTTACTATCAAAATGGTTATGATGAATGAAGTGTGTCAAATGAATGAAAGAGGAGGTAGAAGGATGGGAAGATTATGAGGATAAGGAGGATAGATAGAGTAACACTTGAAGAGGTTAAGATTGTAATCTTGAGGGTTACTATCAAAATGGTTATGATGAATGAAGTGTGTCAAATGAATGAAAGAGGAGGTAGAAGGAGGGGAAGATTATGAGGATAAGGAGGATAGATAGAGTAGCACTTGAAGAGGTTAAGATTGTAATGTTGAGGGTTACTATCAAAATGGTTATGATGAATGAAGTGTGTCAAATGAATGAAAGAGGAGGTAGAAGGATGGGAAGATTATGAGGATAAGGAGGATAGATAGAGTAGCACTTGAAGAGGTTAAGATTGTAATGTTGAGGGTTACTATCAAAATGGTTATGATGAATGAAGTGTGTCAAATGAATGAAAGAGGAGGTAGAAGGATGGGAAGATTATGAGGATAAGGAGGATAGATAGAGTAACACTTGAAGAGGTTAAGATTGTAATCTCGAGGGTTACTATCAAAATGGTTATGATGAATGAAGTGTGTCAAATGAATGAAAGAGGAGGTAGAAGGATGGGAAGATTATGAGGATAAGGAGGATAGATAGAGTAGCACTTGAAGAGGTTAAGATTGTAATGTTGAGGGTTACTATCAAAATGGTTATGATGAATGAAGTGTGTCAAATGAATGAAAGAGGAGGTAGAAGGATGGGAAGATTATGAGGATAAGGAGGATAGATAGAGTAGCACTTGAAGAGGTTAAGATTGTAATGTTGAGGGTTACTATCAAAATGGTTATGATGAATGAAGTGTGTCAAATGAATGAAAGAGGAGGTAGAAGGATGGGAAGATTATGAGGATAAGGAGGATAGATAGAGTAACACTTGAAGAGGTTAAGATTGTAATCTCGAGGGTTACTATCAAAATGGTTATGATGAATGAAGTGTGTCAAATGAATGAAAGAGGAGGTAGAAGGATGGGAAGATTATGAGGATAAGGAGGATAGATAGAGTAGCACTTGAAGAGGTTAAGATTGTAATGTTGAGGGTTACTATCAAAATGGTTATGATGAATGAAGTGTGTCAAATGAATGAAAGAGGAGGTAGAAGGATGGGAAGATTATGAGGATAAGGAGGATAGATAGAGTAACACTTGAAGAGGTTAAGATTGTAATCTCGAGGGTTACTATCAAAATGGTTATGATGAATGAAGTGTGTCAAATGAATGAAAGAGGAGGTAGAAGGATGGGAAGATTATGAGGATAAGGAGGATAGATAGAGTAACACTTGAAGAGGTTAAGATTGTAATCTTGAGGGTTACTATCAAAATGGTTATGATGAATGAAGTGTGTCAAATGAATGAAAGAGGAGGTAGAAGGAGGGGAAGATTATGAGGATAAGGAGGATAGATAGAGTAGCACTTGAAGAGGTTAAGATTGTAATGTTGAGGGTTACTATCAAAATGGTTATGATGAATGAAGTGTGTCAAATGAATGAAAGAGGAGGTAGAAGGATGGGAAGATTATGAGGATAAGGAGGATAGATAGAGTAGCACTTGAAGAGGTTAAGATTGTAATGTTGAGGGTTACTATCAAAATGGTTATGATGAATGAAGTGTGTCAAATGAATGAAAGAGGAGGTAGAAGGATGGGAAGATTATGAGGATAAGGAGGATAGATAGAGTAACACTTGAAGAGGTTAAGATTGTAATCTCGAGGGTTACTATCAAAATGGTTATGATGAATGAAGTGTGTCAAATGAATGAAAGAGGAGGTAGAAGGAGGGGAAGATTATGAGGATAAGGAGGATAGATAGAGTAGCACTTGAAGAGGTTAAGATTGTAATGTTGAGGGTTACTATCAAAATGGTTATGATGAATGAAGTGTGTCAAATGAATGAAAGAGGAGGTAGAAGGATGGGAAGATTATGAGGATAAGGAGGATAGATAGAGTAGCACTTGAAGAGGTTAAGATTGTAATGTTGAGGGTTACTATCAAAATGGTTATGATGAATGAAGTGTGTCAAATGAATGAAAGAGGAGGTAGAAGGATGGGAAGATTATGAGGATAAGGAGGATAGATAGAGTAACACTTGAAGAGGTTAAGATTGTAATCTCGAGGGTTACTATCAAAATGGTTATGATGAATGAAGTGTGTCAAATGAATGAAAGAGGAGGTAGAAGGATGGGAAGATTATGAGGATAAGGAGGATAGATAGAGTAGCACTTGAAGAGGTTAAGATTGTAATGTTGAGGGTTACTATCAAAATGGTTATGATGAATGAAGTGTGTCAAATGAATGAAAGAGGAGGTAGAAGGATGGGAAGATTATGAGGATAAGGAGGATAGATAGAGTAACACTTGAAGAGGTTAAGATTGTAATCTCGAGGGTTACTATCAAAATGGTTATGATGAATGAAGTGTGTCAAATGAATGAAAGAGGAGGTAGAAGGATGGGAAGATTATGAGGATAAGGAGGATAGATAGAGTAACACTTGAAGAGGTTAAGATTGTAATCTCGAGGGTTACTATCAAAATGGTTATGATGAATGAAGTGTGTCAAATGAATGAAAGAGGAGGTAGAAGGATGGGAAGATTATGAGGATAAGGAGGATAGATAGAGTAACACTTGAAGAGGTTAAGATTGTAATCTCGAGGGTTACTATCAAAATGGTTATGATGAATGAAGTGTGTCAAATGAATGAAAGAGGAGGTAGAAGGAGGGGAAGATTATGAGGATAAGGAGGATAGATAGAGTAGCACTTGAAGAGGTTAAGATTGTAATCTCGAGGGTTACTATCAAAATGGTTATGATGAATGAAGTGTGTCAAATGAATGAAAGAGGAGGTAGAAGGATGGGAAGATTATGAGGATAAGGAGGATAGATAGAGTAGCACTTGAAGAGGTTAAGATTGTAATGTTGAGGGTTACTATCAAAATGGTTATGATGAATGAAGTGTGTCAAATGAATGAAAGAGGAGGTAGAAGGATGGGAAGATTATGAGGATAAGGAGGATAGATAGAGTAACACTTGAAGAGGTTAAGATTGTAATCTCGAGGGTTACTATCAAAATGGTTATGATGAATGAAGTGTGTCAAATGAATGAAAGAGGAGGTAGAAGGAGGGGAAGATTATGAGGATAAGGAGGATAGATAGAGTAGCACTTGAAGAGGTTAAGATTGTAATGTTGAGGGTTACTATCAAAATGGTTATGATGAATGAAGTGTGTCAAATGAATGAAAGAGGAGGTAGAAGGATGGGAAGATTATGAGGATAAGGAGGATAGATAGAGTAGCACTTGAAGAGGTTAAGATTGTAATGTTGAGGGTTACTATCAAAATGGTTATGATGAATGAAGTGTGTCAAATGAATGAAAGAGGAGGTAGAAGGATGGGAAGATTATGAGGATAAGGAGGATAGATAGAGTAACACTTGAAGAGGTTAAGATTGTAATCTCGAGGGTTACTATCAAAATGGTTATGATGAATGAAGTGTGTCAAATGAATGAAAGAGGAGGTAGAAGGATGGGAAGATTATGAGGATAAGGAGGATAGATAGAGTAGCACTTGAAGAGGTTAAGATTGTAATGTTGAGGGTTACTATCAAAATGGTTATGATGAATGAAGTGTGTCAAATGAATGAAAGAGGAGGTAGAAGGATGGGAAGATTATGAGGATAAGGAGGATAGATAGAGTAACACTTGAAGAGGTTAAGATTGTAATCTCGAGGGTTACTATCAAAATGGTTATGATGAATGAAGTGTGTCAAATGAATGAAAGAGGAGGTAGAAGGATGGGAAGATTATGAGGATAAGGAGGATAGATAGAGTAGCACTTGAAGAGGTTAAGATTGTAATGTTGAGGGTTACTATCAAAATGGTTATGATGAATGAAGTGTGTCAAATGAATGAAAGAGGAGGTAGAAGGATGGGAAGATTATGAGGATAAGGAGGATAGATAGAGTAGCACTTGAAGAGGTTAAGATTGTAATCTCGAGGGTTACTATCAAAATGGTTATGATGAATGAAGTGTGTCAAATGAATGTAAGAGGAGGTAGAAGGATGGGAAGATTATGAGGATAAGGAGGATAGATAGAGTAGCACTTGAAGAGGTTAAGATTGTAATGTTGAGGGTTACTATCAAAATGGTTATGATGAATGAAGTGTGTCAAATGAATGAAAGAGGAGGTAGAAGGATGGGAAGATTATGAGGATAAGGAGGATAGATAGAGTAGCACTTGAAGAGGTTAAGATTGTAATCTCGAGGGTTACTATCAAAATGGTTATGATGAATGAAGTGTGTCAAATGAATGAAAGAGGAGGTAGAAGGAGGGGAAGATTATGAGGATAAGGAGGATAGATAGAGTAGCACTTGAGGAGGTTAAGATTGTAATGTTGAGGGTTACTATCAAAATGGTTATGATGAATGAAGTGTGTCAAATGAATGAAAGAGGAGGTAGAAGGATGGGAAGATTATGAGGATAAGGAGGATAGATAGAGTAGCACTTGAAGAGGTTAAGATTGTAATGTTGAGGGTTACTATCAAAATGGTTATGATGAATGAAGTGTGTCAAATGAATGAAAGAGGAGGTAGAAGGAGGGGAAGATTATGAGGATAAGGAGGATAGATAGAGTAGCACTTGAGGAGGTTAAGATTCTAATCTCGAGGGTTACTATCAAAATGGTTATGATGAATGAAGTGTGTCAAATGAATGAAAGAGGAGGTAGAAGGATGGGAAGATTATGAGGATAAGGAGGATAGATAGAGTAGCACTTGAAGAGGTTAAGATTGTAATGTTGAGGGTTACTATCAAAATGGTTATGATGAATGAAGTGTGTCAAATGAATGAAAGAGGAGGTAGAAGGATGGGAAGATTATGAGGATAAGGAGGATAGATAGAGTAACACTTGAAGAGGTTAAGATTGTAATCTCGAGGGTTACTATCAAAATGGTTATGATGAAAGAAGTGTGCCAAATGAATGAAAGAGGAGGTAGAAGGATGGGAAGATTATGAGGATAAGGAGGATAGATAGAGTAGCACTTGAAGAGGTTAAGATTGTAATGTTGAGGGTTACTATCAAAATGGTTATGATGAATGAAGTGTGTCAAATAAATGAAAGAGGAGGTAGAAGGAGGGGAAGATTATGAGGATAAGGAGGATAGATAGAGTAGCACTTGAAGAGGTTAAGATTGTAATGTTGAGGGTTACTATCAAAATGGTTATGATGAATGAAGTGTGTCAAATGAATGAAAGAGGAGGTAGAAGGAGGGGAAGATTATGAGGATAAGGAGGATAGATAGAGTAGCACTTGAAGAGGTTAAGATTGTAATGTTGAGGGTTACTATCAAAATGGTTATGATGAATGAAGTGTGTCAAATGAATGAAAGAGGAGGTAGAAGGAGGGGAAGATTATGAGGATAAGGAGGATAGATAGAGTAGCACTTGAAGAGGTTAAGATTGTAATGTTGAGGGTTACTATCAAAATGGTTATGATGAATGAAGTGTGTCAAATGAATGAAAGAGGAGGTAGAAGGAGGGGAAGATTATGAGGATTAGGAGGATAGATAGAGTAGCACTTGAAGAGGTTAAGATTGTAATGTTGAGGGTTACTATCAAAATGGTTATGATGAATGAAGTGTGTCAAATGAATGAAAGAGGAGGTAGAAGGATGGGAAGATTATGAGGATAAGGAGGATAGATAGAGTAACACTTGAAGAGGTTAAGATTGTAATCTCGAGGGTTACTATCAAAATGGTTATGATGAAAGAAGTGTGCCAAATGAATGAAAGAGGAGGTAGAAGGATGGGAAGATTATGAGGATAAGGAGGATAGATAGAGTAGCACTTGAAGAGGTTAAGATTGTAATGTTGAGGGTTACTATCAAAATGGTTATGATGAATGAAGTGTGTCAAATAAATGAAAGAGGAGGTAGAAGGAGGGGAAGATTATGAGGATAAGGAGGATAGATAGAGTAGCACTTGAAGAGGTTAAGATTGTAATGTTGAGGGTTACTATCAAAATGGTTATGATGAATGAAGTGTGTCAAATGAATGAAAGAGGAGGTAGAAGGATGGGAAGATTATGAGGATAAGGAGGATAGATAGAGTAGCACTTGAAGAGGTTAAGATTGTAATCTCGAGGGTTACTATCAAAATGGTTATGATGAATGAAGTGTGTCAAATGAATGTAAGAGGAGGTAGAAGGATGGGAAGATTATGAGGATAAGGAGGATAGATAGAGTAGCACTTGAAGAGGTTAAGATTGTAATGTTGAGGGTTACTATCAAAATGGTTATGATGAATGAAGTGTGTCAAATGAATGAAAGAGGAGGTAGAAGGAGGGGAAGATTATGAGGATAAGGAGGATAGATAGAGTAGCACTTGAAGAGGTTAAGATTGTAATGTTGAGGGTTACTATCAAAATGGTTATGATGAATGAAGTGTGTCAAATGAATGAAAGAGGAGGTAGAAGGATGGGAAGATTATGAGGATAAGGAGGATAGATAGAGTAACACTTGAAGAGGTTAAGATTGTAATCTCGAGGGTTACTATCAAAATGGTTATGATGAAAGAAGTGTGCCAAATGAATGAAAGAGGAGGTAGAAGGATGGGAAGATTATGAGGATAAGGAGGATAGATAGAGTAGCACTTGAAGAGGTTAAGATTGTAATGTTGAGGGTTACTATCAAAATGGTTATGATGAATGAAGTGTGTCAAATAAATGAAAGAGGAGGTAGAAGGAGGGGAAGATTATGAGGATAAGGAGGATAGATAGAGTAGCACTTGAAGAGGTTAAGATTGTAATGTTGAGGGTTACTATCAAAATGGTTATGATGAATGAAGTGTGTCAAATGAATGAAAGAGGAGGTAGAAGGATGGGAAGATTATGAGGATAAGGAGGATAGATAGAGTAGCACTTGAAGAGGTTAAGATTGTAATCTCGAGGGTTACTATCAAAATGGTTATGATGAATGAAGTGTGTCAAATGAATGTAAGAGGAGGTAGAAGGATGGGAAGATTATGAGGATAAGGAGGATAGATAGAGTAGCACTTGAAGAGGTTAAGATTGTAATGTTGAGGGTTACTATCAAAATGGTTATGATGAATGAAGTGTGTCAAATGAATGAAAGAGGAGGTAGAAGGATGGGAAGATTATGAGGATAAGGAGGATAGATAGAGTAGCACTTGAAGAGGTTAAGATTGTAATCTCGAGGGTTACTATCAAAATGGTTATGATGAATGAAGTGTGTCAAATGAATGAAAGAGGAGGTAGAAGGAGGGGAAGATTATGAGGATAAGGAGGATAGATAGAGTAGCACTTGAGGAGGTTAAGATTGTAATGTTGAGGGTTACTATCAAAATGGTTATGATGAATGAAGTGTGTCAAATGAATGAAAGAGGAGGTAGAAGGATGGGAAGATTATGAGGATAAGGAGGATAGATAGAGTAGCACTTGAAGAGGTTAAGATTGTAATGTTGAGGGTTACTATCAAAATGGTTATGATGAATGAAGTGTGTCAAATGAATGAAAGAGGAGGTAGAAGGAGGGGAAGATTATGAGGATAAGGAGGATAGATAGAGTAGCACTTGAGGAGGTTAAGATTCTAATCTCGAGGGTTACTATCAAAATGGTTATGATGAATGAAGTGTGTCAAATGAATGAAAGAGGAGGTAGAAGGATGGGAAGATTATGAGGATAAGGAGGATAGATAGAGTAGCACTTGAAGAGGTTAAGATTGTAATGTTGAGGGTTACTATCAAAATGGTTATGATGAATGAAGTGTGTCAAATGAATGAAAGAGGAGGTAGAAGGATGGGAAGATTATGAGGATAAGGAGGATAGATAGAGTAACACTTGAAGAGGTTAAGATTGTAATCTCGAGGGTTACTATCAAAATGGTTATGATGAAAGAAGTGTGCCAAATGAATGAAAGAGGAGGTAGAAGGATGGGAAGATTATGAGGATAAGGAGGATAGATAGAGTAGCACTTGATGAGGTTAAGATTGTAATGTTGAGGGTTACTATCAAAATGGTTATGATGAATGAAGTGTGTCAAATAAATGAAAGAGGAGGTAGAAGGAGGGGAAGATTATGAGGATAAGGAGGATAGATAGAGTAGCACTTGAAGAGGTTAAGATTGTAATGTTGAGGGTTACTATCAAAATGGTTATGATGAATGAAGTGTGTCAAATGAATGAAAGAGGAGGTAGAAGGATGGGAAGATTATGAGGATAAGGAGGATAGATAGAGTAGCACTTGAAGAGGTTAAGATTGTAATGTTGAGGGTTACTATCAAAATGGTTATGATGAATGAAGTGTGTCAAATGAATGAAAGAGGAGGTAGAAGGAGGGGAAGATTATGAGGATAAGGAGGATAGATAGAGTAGCACTTGAAGAGGTTAAGATTGTAATGTTGAGGGTTACTATCAAAATGGTTATGATGAATGAAGTGTGTCAAATGAATGAAAGAGGAGGTAGAAGGAGGGGAAGATTATGAGGATAAGGAGGATAGATAGAGTAGCACTTGAAGAGGTTAAGATTGTAATGTTGAGGCTTACTATCAAAATGGTTATGATGAATGAAGTGTGTCAAATGAATGAAAGAGGAGGTAGAAGGATGGGAAGATTATGAGGATAAGGAGGATAGATAGAGTAACACTTGAAGAGGTTAAGATTGTAATCTCGAGGGTTACTATCAAAATGGTTATGATGAAAGAAGTGTGCCAAATGAATGAAAGAGGAGGTAGAAGGATGGGAAGATTATGAGGATAAGGAGGATAGATAGAGTAGCACTTGAAGAGGTTAAGATTGTAATGTTGAGGGTTACTATCAAAATGGTTATGATGAATGAAGTGTGTCAAATAAATGAAAGAGGAGGTAGAAGGAGGGGAAGATTATGAGGATAAGGAGGATAGATAGAGTAGCACTTGAAGAGGTTAAGATTGTAATGTTGAGGGTTACTATCAAAATGGTTATGATGAATGAAGTGTGTCAAATGAATGAAAGAGGAGGTAGAAGGAGGGGAAGATTATGAGGATAAGGAGGATAGATAGAGTAGCACTTGAAGAGGTTAAGATTGTAATGTTGAGGGTTACTATCAAAATGGTTATGATGAATGAAGTGTGTCAAATGAATGAAAGAGGAGGTAGAAGGAGGGGAAGATTATGAGGATAAGGAGGATAGATAGAGTAGCACTTGAAGAGGTTAAGATTGTAATGTTGAGGGTTACTATCAAAATGGTTATGATGAATGAAGTGTGTCAAATGAATGAAAGAGGAGGTAGAAGGAGGGGAAGATTATGAGGATAAGGAGGATAGATAGAGTAGCACTTGAAGAGGTTAAGATTGTAATGTTGAGGGTTACTATCAAAATGGTTATGATGAATGAAGTGTGTCAAATGAATGAAAGAGGAGGTAGAAGGAGGGGAAGATTATGAGGATAAGGAGGATAGATAGAGTAGCACTTGAAGAGGTTAAGATTGTAATGTTGAGGGTTACTATCAAAATGGTTATGATGAATGAAGTGTGTCAAATGAATGAAAGAGGATGTAGAAGGAGGGGAAGATTATGAGGATAAGGAGGATAGATAGAGTAGCACTTGAAGAGGTTAAGATTGTAATGTTGAGGGTTACTATCAAAATGGTTATGATGAATGAAGTGTGTCAAATGAATGAAAGAGGAGGTAGAAGGATGGGAAGATTATGAGGATAAGGAGGATAGATAGAGTAGCACTTGAAGAGGTTAAGATTCTAATGTTGAGGGTTACTATCAAAATGGTTATGATGAATGAATTGTGTCAAATGAATGAAAGAGGATGTAGAAGGAGGGGAAGATTATGAGGATAAGGAGGATAGATAGAGTAGCACTTGAAGAGGTTAAGATTGTAATGTTGAGGGTTACTATCAAAATGGTTATGATGAATGAAGTGTGTCAAATGAATGAAAGAGGAGGTAGAAGGATGGGAAGATTATGAGGATAAGGAGGATAGATAGAGTAGCACTTGAAGAGGTTAAGATTGTAATGTTGAGGGTTACTATCAAAATGGTTATGATGAATGAAGTGTGTCAAATGAATGAAAGAGGAGGTAGAAGGATGGGAAGATTATGAGGATAAGGAGGATAGATAGAGTAACACTTGAAGAGGTTAAGATTGTAATCTCGAGGGTTACTATCAAAATGGTTATGATGAATGAAGTGTGTCAAATGAATGAAAGAGGAGGTAGAAGGATGGGAAGATTATGAGGATAAGGAGGATAGATAGAGTAACACTTGAAGAGGTTAAGATTGTAATCTCGAGGGTTACTATCAAAATGGTTATGATGAATGAAGTGTGTCAAATGAATGAAAGAGGAGGTAGAAGGAGGGGAAGATTATGAGGATAAGGAGGATAGAGTAACATTTGAAGAGGTTACGATTCTAATGTCGAGGGTTACTATCAAAATGGTTATGATGAATGAAGTGTGTCAAATGAAGGAAAGAGGAGGTAGAAGGAGGGGAAGATTATGAGGATAAGGAGGATAGATAGAGTAACATTTGAAGAGGTTACGATTCTAATGTCGAGGGTTACTATCAAAATGGTTATGATGAATGAAGTGTGTCAAATGAAGGAAAGAGGAGGTCGTAGGAAGGGAAGATTATGAGGATGTGAAGGATAGATAATGCTTGATATCTTGACTTGAAGAGGTCCAGATTGTAATGTTCTAGCTTGCACCTGTAGTGTGCCTGTGCCACAAAGTCCCTGTTTTGGGGGAAAACCTGTCAGTAGAATTTTCTCCTTACAATTGGAATGCAGAGAAAATGAAGGTAATTTGCAGAGGTAACATGGCATGTCTGAGCTCGAAATGTCTGGACTGGTAGAGCTAAAGAATGAATCTTTTATTTGCCATGGAAATAGTGATAGTTCAGACTTGCAATGGTGCATACTTCTGAGAAAAAAGTTTCACGCACACTCATACAAGCACACACACACACATAGAGTAAAACTGGCAATTGCTCTCGAAAAGGACCTACAGTCAGTTGTTAACTGGGGCAATGAATGATTTGTAAATTTTAATGCCCCCAAAACAAAACTGCTTTCATTTCATCACCATAGATACTGTTTCTGCCTGCCATTACTATGGCTGATGCCAGCCTCTAGCTGAGCAACTCATTCTGTTTCTTGGATTCACATTTTCCACTGATATGGAACCAAATTCTACAGCTACTGCTAGAAAATTTGGTTCACTGTACCATGCCAAACATTTTTCTCATCAGAATCGACCTTGCACATTTATAAATCTACCATGTGTAGAATATTGGTTGGTTTGCAAGTGGTCTGACACACAAGTAGACTGGTGTAGTCACGACAAGTTGCATCGCCCTGGATCATTTAATGGAGAGATATATGGATGAATAGAGTCACTCATGCAAATATGTTGGGCAGGTCCATTTCAGCAAAGTGGATTAAACCACCTGCTGCATTAGGTACTCTCCTATAAATGAGGTAGAATTAGCTGGCTTGCTTTTCCAAAGAGATACAAGAAGGCAGCCATGTTAGTAGGTAAGTCATTTGACTTCTACACCATGCGTCTGTGCATTGAATATTACTGCCATATCTGGACTGGTGGTCCTAAAGGGTGTTTCAGTAACTTGGACCAATTTTCATGTGAATTAAGTTTAAGCATCTAATGATTTGTTCTTTTTCTTTCAGATTTGGCAGATATTTAGGTGATATTATTTTTCACACATAATTGCCATGACTTAAATAACATGATCCGATAGAGAAATAAATAAATTTTCACCAATAATACTGTTTTATTTACTGCTGACTTTGATCTGTCTTAATGAAACACCCTTTATATATATCTTGAGATTCTTCTCAAAAAGCAAAGACGTGTCTCTAATTTAATCGAACTTGACCTAGCATCTTGAGTTCAGCCACTTTCTCACCAACATCATGTGGCTTCCCTCTCCATTTTCTACAAATATTTTCATAGCAATTGTTCTGATGAGCTTTCCTCCTTGGTACTTTGACAGAATAAATTTAAGCACACCACTAGATTGGCAATTAGGTCTCAGATTTATTTTTAAACTCACTAGATACAACCATAAATTCTATTTCATGCAGTTATAACTTCTAAAACTCTTCTGGTTTCTTGCTTCCTGACCTCCTACAATCATCAAAAATTTAAATGCAATGCCAGTCACCATATTCTTTCTTCTTGAAACATGTACATTTATTCTCCGCACTGAAGCCTTCTTTTTCTTTACAAGTAAACCTTTGCATCTTAGCAGCATTATCACCTTTGCTTGGGGTAAACAGAGATATTGCGGGTGGTGGTTCCATATCTGTTGTAGACTCTCTGATTGGCTTATATGAGAGAAGCATATTTTCCATATCACCTGCAGGAAAGGTTTCAGAAATCAATGGTGGAGGGAAAGAGGCAACACTATAACACTGGTGTCTTATAGAAGTACCTCTTTCCCTGTACTCTTTTCTATTGTTTGACTCAACAAAGAATATGTATTGAGATTCCTTATGCCTCATGTTGCTCTCTCAGCTACAGTTGCCCACTGATGGTATTGAATCCGCAGGAGATAAAGAGGCTTTTCAAGTACACCTTTCTTTTCAGGGGGCATCAATTCTCTGTTCGTTAGAGATTGTCTTTTTCAATGTGCCATATCCCTTCAGGATGTAGGTGATGATGACTCTCCACAACTTCTTGTACTTTTTAGCTCTTAGTAAAGTTTGTCTTTTTGCTATCTCTCCTAATCCCTGTTCTGTCAACCATTTACACAAGCTCTCTAAAGTTGGTTATGCACTACTTTCTTCTGTCTCTCTTGCCTTCAATCTATCCCGTGAATGTCAAATTTTCCAAGCCCTCTTTCCTCATTATGTACCCTAGAAATTTTACTTGCCTCTTTCTGATGTTACATATAAGTGACCTTTTTGCTTCCATTTTTTGTAAAACTTCATCATTGCTCATGTGTTCAATCCATGGTATTCTCGGCATCCTTCTGTAGAACTGCATTTCTATTGCTTCAAGTCTCTTCTTTATCAATGAGAAGATTGTCCAGCATTCACTGCCATATAAGTGGACTGATATTACATGAGAGTTCAGTATTTTCTTTGTTTCCAATAAAATTTTCCTGTTTCTTAAGACTTTGCTTAACTTTTAAAAGGCATTTTTTGCTATCCAATGCGCCTTCAGATTTAGATGTTGTCTTTTCGGTCCTCTGTTAAAACACTTACTAGATGTTTAAATTTTTGTACTTGATTAATTCTGGCATCCCTAATTTGTAATTTGTATCTTGGGCTGTCCCTTTTGCTGACAACCATGTATTCTCTCTTCTTACAGTTCAGTCCTTTCTTCTCACTTATCTTTACTACTTTCAGTAGGAGTTCCCGTAGTTTCCTTCCTGTATCTGCTATCAACACTGTGTCATCTGTATACCTAATGTTGTTAAGATTGTGGTAGCCAATAATAAATTCTGGTAGGACTTCTCAGGATTGCTTTACCAGGAAGGTTGAATAAGTTTGGTGAGAAGATACATACTATCTATTTTTGTGTATTTATTGAATTCATTTTCTCTCCATCAGCAGGCAGTTTTTAACCAGTATAAGCTGTATATTATTCTTATAATTTTCCCAAATAAATCAAGCTTATAACACATGTCTAACTGTTCTTTGTGATGTACCTTGCCAAGTGTTTTTTGCATAATCTATAAAACATAGATAGATATCCTTTTGCATTTGTGTTGTCTTTTCTGATATAATTTTGTGTTAGAGATAAATTCTTTTCAGAAGAATAGAAAATTCTCTTGTTTTGTCCAGTCATGTGTTGTCCAAATATATCATGCTTTAAATTCAAATTAAATATTTAATTATCATTTTGTATGTTGGAGGTTTTTGGATGTGATTATTATGAAACAAAATGTCCCAAAACTAGCATAGCTAGAAGTGAAGGATTTATGTGGATTCTGTTACATTCATTTTCAGAAAGATTATTTCCTCATATTACTGTCTTTATTAATTCTGTCAACATTTTTTTCTGCCTTTATCAGTATCATCTGATGAAAATGGTGTTTTAGAATGCAACAGTACACTTCTGGACATAAATTTCAATTTCTTTTTAAATTGATAAAAAAAAGAAGCATACCTGTGTTTTATAGATTATGCAAAAGCATTTCATAAAGAAATGTCTGAACTGCTAGGTAAGCTTAATTTATTTGAGAAGAATCAGTCAGTTATGTGCCATGTGTGATACATGCTTAGGTGATCATGTATCTTTCGATGCGTGACTGACGAGGCAGATTTTTCCTGCAGTAGGTTGCCATTTCTTTCTGTGGTAGACCAGTTGACATCTTAGGCTATAGAACCGAGTCAATCCTGCTATTTACCCATAGTTTGGGGGAGAAGAAGAGGATTCATAACTTTCTCAAGTGTGTTAGCATGTAAGTAAATGTAATGGATTCAACTGGAATTTGAACTTGGCTCTCCAATTCCTCAATCCAAGCCTCTATCCATTACTCCACCATGCCTCCTTTTGGGAAGGATAGTTCTCCAAATTGGAGAGTCTTGAGGAGGCACAACATCTCTATCTTCATGGTATGGCCAACCAACTATAAGTCAAGTGTTTTGCCATAGAGCTTCAACACTTGTAGCCCTGGATTTATTGTTTTGATTAGTGTGGAATTAGTTACAAAAGAAAAAGACTTTGCATCATCTCCACAGATCAGCATGACTGATGCTAACTTCCAGGTGGGTGATTCAATTGCACCTTCTTGGACTAATGTTTTCCACTGACATGAAGTGGAAAGATTATATAGAATCAGTTGCTAGCTCTGCTGCTATCAAATTTGATTCACTGTCTTGTGCTAAACAATTGTTCTTGCCAGAATCTAGCTTAGACATTTATAAGCCTACCATTCCTCCATGCTTTGAATATTACTGCCACATCTGCTCTGGTGCTATATATTTAGAGATTCTTGATAAAATCCAAAGAAGAATCTGCAATGTTATTGATCCTGACCTGGCATTTTGGCTTCAGTCCCTTTCTCACTCCCATAATGTAGCTTCCCTGCGCCCTTTCTATAAATACTTTGATGGTAATTGTGCTTATGATCTTTCTACTATGGTACCAAGACTTTATGAATTTAAGTGTATTACTAGGTTGGCTGCTAGGTCTCATTATTTTACAGTTGAAATGGCTAGATGTAACTGTAAGTTATATTCTAACAGTTTCTTCTCTCGCACTTCTCGCTTGTGGAACTCTCATCCGGCTTCTTGCTTACCAGTCAACTTTGATCTTCAAAAATTTAAATGCAATATTGATCATTATTTTTGTCTTCTCTTCTTATGATATCTTTTTCTCATATTCTCAAACACTCAGTAACCCCTTGCATCTTAGTGGCTTTATTGCCTTTTTTGGGTGAAATGATTAAAAAAAATATGAGTTGTCACATTTATCTATTATAAAATTGAAAAAAAAGTCATTGTCACAAAGAACATTTGTACCCTCTTGTCAGTGAATGAACAATATTTCATGTTGTGGAGATTGATCTTTCTTTCCTTCCCTGGGAAGAAGCTAGGACTGAGCCTACTGATGTTAAAATTAATTGATTGTCCTTAAAACCGATGGGTAGATCAAGCTTAATACAGATGCTGCAAAAATATGGAAGGTGTGAGGGATAAATTTAATAAAATTTGAGGAAATCATTGGTTACAAAAGTGTTTCCTGGTGGACTCCAGGAATATAGTCATCTGTTTGAGACTCTGATCAAGAACTTCTGTGTTAGTGTAATTTTTAATAGGTGAAAATGCAACAGAGATAAAAGCACATACATAGGCACAGGGGGACCAGAATACCACCCTAAATTCACCACCATCAAGAAAGGTGGTAACAAGATGGTTTTGCAGGTTCTTGTTTTCGTATATTTTGTGAGGTCTCTATTGACACAGATATATTTGTATAGTTCGTAAAAGTCTTAATTGTCCTTAGCTATTCAGTTACTTATTTCTCACCCTAATCTTTTGTCAGAAATATGATGCTGCCACTTCCAGCTGAAAATGGAAAGCAAGGTAATACCACTAATTTATGGTGGATTGATGATTTAAGGTTGATCTCCATCTGGTTAATTTTTTAATAATTTAACTCCCAAGCAATGGGATAAAATCACTATGATGAAAGGGGTTACTGAAGTAGAAGGGAATAAGAAGATTTTAGTGAAGAGAAAGGACAATAAAAGAACAGTTTTCAGGAGAAAAGAAGATGGTGATTGATGTTGTATTTAAATTTTTGAAGCTTGTAGGTGACAGGAAGACAAAAAGCAGAATACCAGAGGCAAGAAGTGCAAGATAAAAAACTATTATAATAGATCTTAGTTATATCTAGTTATTTAAACAGTAAAATAGTGAGACCTATTTGCCAGTCAAGTACTACACTTTATTACACATTGCTGTTGCATGACTTGCTATGTTTTGTTGCATTTGATATAGTTTTAAAAAAATGATGCTATATTAAAACACATACTAAAGCACAATTTTCTCTTTTCACTCCTGATGACAACTTATTTGAACTGAGCTACTTCAACTGTAAAAAATGAGACCTAGTTGCCAATCTAGTAGCATGCTTAAATTCATGCCGCTGAGGCACCAAAGTGGAAAACTCATCAAAACAATTGCTATGAAAATATTTGTAGAAAAGATAGAGGGAAGTCATGTCATGTCATCTCATTGAGAAAGTGACTGAAGTCAAAATGCCAGATCAGGATTGATTACAATACAGACCCTTCTTTAAATTTTGTCAAGAATCTCAAGATATATAGCAAGAGCACCAAACTAGATATAGCAGCAATATTCTTTGCATGTATGAATGGTAGATTTGTAAATGTGCAAGATGGATTCTGATGAGAAAAATTGTCTCATATGTCACAGTAAATCAAACTTCTTAGCAGCACACTTAGCAATTTTCAAAGTATGATGATTACCTGTTGGATAGATTCTTGCAAGAAATGAGAAAATTTAGAAAAGCCGAGAGAACTGCTTACACAGTACACAAACACAGTGGTTTCCTATTACTGACCAAATAACCCCATAGTTTCATCCCTGGGGTAAGGCTTGTAGGGTGGAAAATTATTCATTACCCACAAGGCAATGCAAACACTTTTGAGTTTAAATATCCTTTAACCAGCGGAATTCTAGAGTTGTTATTACTCTGTTAGAAAAAACTGAGATACAAACTGTGACTCAAGCCTGGGAACTGAACAAGCAAATCACACTGATCATTTAATTGTTGTCACGTACATCTTTATTGTGTATTATGATAACCTTGTGCAAGTCTAACCTGAGCTTTGTAAATATTCTGGTCTGGTAGCTGAAGTCTTTGAAGAATTTAAATGCAGTTCACAGATTCTTACTTGTGTGCTGATATCCATTACACTATGTTCCATCTCAAAAGGTTGAGTGGGTAGATCACAGGGAAAATTGGATTCATGCCTTTTCTAAGGGCATTAATACAACATGTTTATAGATAAATTCAACCAGAATTTGTATGCATGGTGGAGTAATGGATAGCGGCTCAGATTGAGGAATTGGAGAGCCAAGTTTGAATTCCAGTCAATTTCATTATATTCACTTACGTGCTTTTGGGAAAGGTATGACTCCATCTCTTCTCCCTCCAGCTATGGATGAATAGCAGGACAGAATGAAGGGATAACCAAAAGTAGTAAAGAGAAATGGATTTGTATCAACAATTTTTTTATATATGTTAGTGTGTGGGCATAGATTAACAATGGCAGGTCTTCATGGTTTTGTGCCTGGAGCATACTTCCATACACACATGGCAACCCGTCTAGGAGAAGGAAAACTCTGAATTCAAAATACAGCTAAGAAAAAGATCATTCATGCCATTCAGATCAATTCTGCCTTCTGTTCCATTAACTTTTCTTTTGTTTCATCTCTAAAAGGGGTAGAGTGCAGATAGAATTGGATTCATGCCTTTCTTAAGGGTATTAGCACAATGTGTCCACAGATAAATTCGGACTGAATTTTAATTTACTTCAGAGATTTTGCGTTTTGTGCTGATAAGGATAACAATTATATTATGTTTCCTCTCCAAATGGTAAAAGAATAGAATGCAGGGAGAAGTAGATTCATGCCTTTCCTAAGGGCTGTAATTCAGTGTGATTATATATGAAACCCTAATCAAATTTGAATTCAGTTTGCTGAATCTGCCTCCTGTTCCAAGATCCCTTATATTACATTTAATCTCTAGAAGGTTTTATGATAGAGCACAAGTAGAAGAGGGTTTGTGCCTTTCCTAAGGGCATTAAGAGCACATAAGCAACTCCAGTTAAAATTTGAATTCCGTGCACAAATTCTTGTTTCTGTGACAATAACCATTACATTATATTTCATCTCTAAAGAATTAAAGGATTGAACATAGGAAGAAGTGGATTCATGCCTTTCTCAAGGACATTAATGCAAAGGGAAACATAAACAACACTAGTTAGAATTTGAATTTAGTTCACAGATGCAGTTTTCTGTCTGATAGTCTCAATTTGTATGTGATAACTTCCACGTCTATTTTTAAGGTTCTTTCCAGACTCTATGGCTAATGTCCTGACCGGTCAGATGTGGTTCACAATAATCGAGAAATGGAATACTTTTTGTGCAGATTAAGTTCATGATCCCATAATTGCTAAATGACTTGTCCCCTGACAAATACCTCTGATAAAAAATCCTATTGAGTGATCAAAGTTACAGTAGCATTTCTTTCTTTTTTAGAGCTTTTTATTTTTTTAAGTATTGTCTTTTAATTTAAGATTTTTTTTATATATGCTAGAAATGTTTTTCCATCATTAAGCAAATGTATTATTTTAGTTTTAAGGCGGCCTTACCAACAGCCCTCAAAGCTGATGTTGCAACAGGAAGGAAAAGAAAAGTCTGAAGAATTAATAATTGATCTTTTAGAGTGTACCATTTTTAGATCACTTGGGTGTGGCTAATTTTTATGCGTGCTCTTTGGAAGATAATCGAATGGCTTGTTGGATTAATGCGGAAATGGGCTATATTGACTAAGGGTGGGGATTAGTGCTTTGAGTAAAAGGACAATGGATGGATAACCAAAAGTAGTAAAGAGAAATGGATTTGTATCAACATTTTTTTTATATATGTTGGTGTGTGGGCATAGATTAACAATGGCAGGTCTTCATGGTTTTGTGCCTGGAGCATACTTCCATACACATATGGTTACAAGCAAACATAGAGGCATGTTGGAGTAATGGTTAGTGGCTCGGATTAAGGAATTGGAGTTCAAATTCCAGTCGAGTTCATTACATTCACTTACATGCAAATTGTTATATTCCTTGCTAAGGGAATAAATACTTAACACCAGTTGGATAATAGAAGAAAGGTTTATTGTACACAACAAGTACAATATGAAATACGCTACAGTTATACACATAGGTCAATCTAGTAGTGAGTGTTACTAATTGGAAGGTTGGACGTGCTTGCGTCTTCTCTCTCTCACTCATATTTAACAGCCCCTCCTACAAGGGATATATGTGGCACAAGGCCGAGTTTACTGTGGGTTCTCCAAGCCCGTAGTCTTGGCCAAAAATATTCCCTTAGAATCTGCATAAGTGGGTTCAGGGTCTGTCTACCTCCCCATACGAAACTTTGTCCTTCAGCAAAGCCTTGTCTGGGTTCCTCTCTGCTCAAGGCAAAGAGTTCAACAGGAAAGAACAGGATAGAGGACTGTTCTCTCTCTCACTTTTCCCCAGGTCTCCCATAGACTGTTGACTTTACAGGTACTTACTACCTATAGTGTAATCATTCATGGGGGTGACTGGTTATTCCATTACATCTCAAATGACCTTGGGAAAGGTATGAATCAATCTCTATGGATAAATTGCAGGATGGACTGGTCCCTATATCTTTGGTTGTCAACCAGTCTAGGAGAAGAAAAAACTCTGAATTCAAACCACCTTCTGCCTTATAGGTTCCGCCTCTTTGACTTTTGAGTGAAGGGACGGGGTAACCACAACATCCTTGCTGCAAAAGGAACTGGCAAGACATTGCATTATTCTGCCTTGAATGTCACCTTGAACCACAATTCCGAGATGGAGGGGAGTGGGGACCATTGCGGCAGTGCAAAACGCGCTAACTGAATAAATGATGATGAAAGATGCCTATATACTTCTGAACATATTTATAAAAAATATACATTTATCCATATATATCTGTTTAATCTGATGTCCCTTCATATTATGATCATGGCTCTCCACACTCTCCTTTTTCTTTATTATCTATGAATTACTGTGTCTTCTTGAGAAAGATAGTGGTGTGTTTTCCTGCTAGCCACAGTTTTGAAATCAGAGTTGTCCGTCTCCTTGAGTTGCTGCCAACCAAGTCTAGGGAAGCCAGTCTACTCTGGTTCTTCTCCTTTTATGTGTCAAATTTCAGGACATGAGCAGTCATGGCTCTCCATCATGTCTTGTTGTGCTTTAGCATTCTTTTTTGTCCTGGCTCTGCTCTCTATTCACCCAAACTCATTTGTTTATTAATTTGTTGCTTTGCTTTGCCTTTTTTCCTTCCTTCAATGTGTTTGTTAGTCTACCTTCATATTTATCACTTAACTGAGCATAGAATAAATAGTTTCATGCCTTTCATAAGTCAAGATACATTTATTATTTCTACCAGTTCAGACCTTCATAGGTAAAATTCACCATGTCACATACACTGGAATGAATCATCCCAATTCTCTTCATATTGCATTAGTAAGAAGGAAGTTCCTTTAAGATGGCTACTTCCCAAGAATTGATACTTTGTGGAACTGACTCCCGAGAGATTGCTTCCCTAAATGCTTCAAACTTAGTCTCTTCAAGTCTAGGATAAACTGTTACCTTTCTTACATTCCCTCATAATCTGCACTTCTTACCTCCACCTCTTATGTTCATTCAGTAACCCTCTAACTTGTGTGGCTCTTGGGCCTTGAGTGAACACTTAGTAAAAACAAAAAAAAAATGACATTTGTGTAAATGTAAATGTAGCCTGTGCTGGAATTAAATTCAATTTATAAGGTCAGTCTGTTTAATTTTTTCCTACTTTTTAAAGAGGTTGTTGCCCATCCAGATCAAAATTGTGAATAAATCCACAGGTTTCATAAGGTCATAGCTAGTAGGATTATGTTGATCTACACTAAACATTCCAGTTTTATGGCCTTATGCCAGACAAAACTAAGCTAAAATAAAATTCTTTATGCCTGAGATTTTACCCATCTGTTTTGTTTCGTTAAGCAGTGATTACCTCCAAACATAGACTTTGGAGTTACTTTCATTTTTTTAATATATATATATATATATATATATATATATATATATATATATATATATATATATATACATATAAATTCTAAAAAAATAAGTATTAAGACAAAAGCAAAATTTCATTAGAATCTGAGATAAAAGGGCTGAACTGCAACGTAATATCAAATCCTTCAGCCAACTTGGACCTTTGTGCCCACAAAAACATGGAGTATTAAAAGGATGTTTTTTCCAGTTTTTTTTAACTACCTTGACTCCTTGACAATGTTTAATCATGACATTAAGTAAACACTGTGACAACAGCAAAAACAAAGATGAGGACAATAGTCCAAATACAGTGGAAGATCTAGTGATTAAAGCAATTTGTAAACATTTTGTCTTAGTACATTGTTTTCTCTTCATGTAAATATTGAAGGTTAAATAAAAAATAAAAAAGTGAACATTCATGAAAAATCCAATGAATCAAAGTAACTATATATATATATATATATATATATATATTGGCATCCAGAGAGAGACTGTTTTGCTGTATCACAACTATTCAGTAGATTGGGCATCAGTCAATGATCCTACGCCTAGGCTATTGTTGCACAGCAGAGAGAAAAGGAAATTTTAATGTTTTTCTATATGAAATGCACCAGTGGCCCAGAGAGCTCAATTCAGTTGAAGAGCAATGTGTTCATAGCAGTAGGAGCTGCTGTTTTTAAAATTACACTTTTCTCAAGAGAGCTTAACTGGATTTCCTGGGAGCATATATATTGTCATCCACAGATAGACGTTTTCGCTCTCTCTCTCTTTATATATATATATATATATATATATATATATATATATATATATATAATACATGATATGTTAATGGTCAGAACTGAATCAGACCAGGAAACTATAGTATTAAAAATTGCTCAATACACGTGAAAAAAAAAAATAAATGTAAAAACAACATGTAGAGCGTAAACCAAAATTGTAGCCAATCACATTACAGATCAATTAATGCATTTCATATGATGTTTTGTAAAAGATTCCTTTTGTGTTCTTATAATTTTTTATTTAAATTCCTTGAGGTTTCTCCAATGTATTCCTTGTGACAATTATTAAAGGTAATAGAGTAAATTCTTCCTTTAAGTTTGAGCTGATTAATTCATTTTATATGAATTAAGTCTTTTATTGTTTTAGACGGAGTTATGACAAATTTTATGTCGAGTTTCAATAAATTCTTTTCAGTTGTAGTTGGTGTGTAGAACAATATATTTTGATTCATTGGGTTTTTCAGAAAGCACTGCTTTTTTAATTTTGAAATAATTTATGAGCCTTTTGTTTGGCATTGAATATGAAATAATCAGAGAATTGGAGGAGCTTAAAAGTAAGTACTTTCAATGTATTTCACCTCATCATGTAAATATATATATATATATATATATATATATATATATATATATATATATATATATATATATATAATGCATAAAAGATTAATTGTCAGAGTTGAATCAGTCCTGGAAACAGTGGCATTAAAAAATCCTCAATACACATGTGAAAAATAAAAAATAAAAGTAAAAATAACATGTAGAGGTTTTAACTTTAAAATTCAGGAGGTCAGTTGAATCTGCGACCTTGGTTTCAAACTCATGTTAAGAGTTCATTTGATAAAAATCACCTGAGGATACCATAAACTTGAAACCAAGGTATTGGATTCAACTGATCTATCTCCTGATTTTTAAATTTTAAAGTATATATATATATATATATATATATATATATATATATATATATATATACACAAGGTGGTATCAAACAGTTCCCAGACTAGTTATGTTAAAAAAAAAAATAATATGTTTACCTAAGTTTTAACATCATCTCCGTTGAAATAGTCACTTTGTGCAGCAATATACTGTTCCACCATTCACTCTTTACAAGGACCAAGAGCCACTCGAGGTAGAGTGTTACAGAATAAGAGGCACAGTTTATGGAAATATGTGGGGAAGACAATGGTTAATTCTAGACTTGAAACAAGGTAATTCTTACAACCATATCACACTGAAACATTGATTCCTGTATGATTACAAAAGTTAAGTAACATCAAGACTGGTCAATATCTAGTTGGGTGACCACTTGGAGATACCAAGTGCTGTAAGCTTGGATGTGTGGGAGGTATTATGGATAATGGCTTGAAATTGTTAAACAATTGTAGTTGTGATAGAGTTAGAGGGTAGAACGATATATTTTTTCATTTGTTGGGTTTGTCAGAAAGGACCATTTTTCTATTTTGAAACAGCCTTTTGTTTTACATTGAACATGAAATAGTGTTTTGGAGGTCTTGAAAGTATATTCAATGTATTTCTCCTCTTCATGTAAATACTGAGGGCTACAAATTCTGAGTGCTATTAAATAGAATCCAGTGATTATTCCAGATTTTATTTTGTTGACATGATGAGTATAGAAATTTCTGACATCATTTTTATTAGCTGATTTGCAATAGACACAAAGATTTAGGTGTGGTGTAACATGATATCTAGGAAAGGTAAATACTGTTTGTTTTTATTTCATAAGTGAAGTCTGTTGTATGTTTGACTTTGTTTAGTTTATTACATGGTCATGAGGATATATTAATAGAGTGTCATCTGTATATCAGAAATATGTTTATTGTTCAGGTAAAATATTTGGGAAAGGACCAGATTCAAGAAATTTTAAGAACGTACATGCTGTCACCTCACTTAATAATCCAAATTATTGTTTATAAATATTGTAGTCTCTTCCCTCTAAAGAGTCTATGTTGGACTTTTCCGCCTACTATGAGATTAGTAGGAGAGAAGGCCTTGGGGGAACAGATGAAGAGATTGAATGCTGGGTCAACCGACACACACTCACTAAGACGTGTAATACTCTTCTGCTGTACTTACTGTTTAATATATGATATATCGGTAACACTTGTTTTGTTATTTCTTTAATCATTTACTTGGTCACAACAATAAAAATTATTGTTAAGTGTGAAATAGTATTGATTACTGATGAGATGGCTGATTTTTATCAATATAACGAGACTGATGTTTTTTTATTAACTGTAACAAGACTGACCGACTTTCCTTTGTGGTAATTTTTATTTTTGACTAGTAGTGTCTCTATGTTGATTGGGGGATGTTTTGTGTTGAAGTGAAAAAAATTTAGCTTAACCTGGTTGCGGTTGTGAGTAATCTGATCTTAGATTCTTTAAGTATGGGTTTTATCACAAAATCTGTTTGGTGATTGTTTATTGATGGGAAATTATATACATGCACACATATGCACATACATTATCAACTAAATCCCACATAGATCAACTAGAATTATGATACACATACATACATGAATTATACGCATGAACACTGCTTGACAGGACAGATATATGTGGGAATATATAAAATATACCAGAATTTTCTCTTCCTCCTCCATATTTAATTCTGATGAAACTTAAAATGAAATAGAAACAGCTTAAATTTATAAATGTTTCCTATTTGTTCCTTATTCCTTATCCTATCATATATATATATATATATATATATATATATATATATATATATATATATATATATATATATATATATACACACAGATATATATGTGTGTGTGTGTGTATGTGTGATACATATCAAATATGGATCAAAATACCACATAATAAGATAATGAACAAACAGGAAATATTTATCATTCTAACATGTTTCATTTTTATTAAAATTTCAGCAGAGAATGAGATATGGAGAAAAAGAAGAAAAAAATCTGGTATTTTTACTTTTGTTTAAGAAGTCAAATGCATGTGAAACATGATTAATGAATTAAAATCAAACCACATAAATCTATCTATCTAGGTATCAGATATATATATATATATATATATATATATATATATATATATATATATATATATATATATAATATACATATACCTATGTCTGGTGTACAACTTAAGTTTTGTTGGTTACCCAACACATTGGTAACAAGATAAATATAATAAGTTATCTTTTTTGCCTGACAAGTTGGGTAACCAACAAAACTAAAGTTGCACACCAAACATGGATATATGTATATTTATTAATATATATTTCCTGGCTCTATTTAACCATATCGTGCACTATTATTTTTACACCTCTTGGCAAAATTTGATAATTATTTATTTGCTTACCTGTGTATACATTCCAGTATGAGTGTATACTGTTGTTTATATTTAGTAAATTTCATTTTCCTAAACCTATATATATATATATATATATATATATATATATATATATATTAATCATTTCACTCCAAGTAAAGCAATAAAGTCACTAAGATGCAAGGAGTTACTAAAGGTTAGTGAATATGTGAAAAAAAGAAAAAACTACTGTTAAGGAGAGAGAACAATAAAAGAATAAGAATTAAGAAGACAGAAGGTAACGATTGAGATTGCATTTAAATTTTTGAAGATCAAAGTTGACTGTGAAGCCAGAAACAAGAAGAGTGTTCCACAAGTGAGAAGTGTGATAGAAGAAACTGCTAACATTGAACTTATTGTTGCATCTTGCCATTTGAGCCGTAAAATGACGCGACCTTGTCATTGGTTTAGTACTGTGCTTAAATACATAAAATCTTGGTAACATAGAGGAAAGTAATATTTATTTTTATTGAATACAAAAAATTGTGGCATGAGACCAAAAGTTGGGGGATGGGGGAAACGGTCTTCATTTTTTTTTTTTTATTGGAATAACCTCAAGCAAGGAAGTAATGCCACTAAAACACAAGGTTTTACAGGGATTGGAATAATTAGAAACAGAAATATTAATGATGAACAGAAAGAGAAAAGAGTAATCAGGTAGACAGTACATAGCGATTGACAATGCATTTAAATTTTTGCAGATTAAAGTTGACTGGAAAGCATGGAGCTGGAAGGGAGTTTCACAAGTGAGAAGTGTAACAAAAGAAACTGTTAGAATTTATAGCATCATCTAGCCAGCTTAATGGTAAATGGATGAGATCTCGATGCCAGTCTAGTGCAGCGCTTAAATTAAAAAATTCTAGGTACCATAAAAAAGAGCTCATTTCATTTACCATGAAAATATTTGTAGAAAAAGTCATACAGAGACAACCCTACAGTGGTGGAAAAGGGACTGGAGCTTAACCACCAGATACCCATGGTATGGTTTTCAGGCACTTTTCAAAAGTGCCACATGCTGAGATCATCCCCCTCTAGACCGATAACATCCGGAAGTCTCCTTTCTGACAAATCAGCCATAGTAGATTCAAACCTGGATCCCATGGTCAGAAAGCAAACATTCTAACCACTCAGCCACATACCCATACAACATACACACACATATATATATATATATAGAGAGAGATCCAATGTACTTTAGTGAAAACTATGAAAACTCTCTTCGCTATAATTTCTGTTTTGCAAGCTGCTTTCAGTGTTCATATTTTCACCTTGCCATCTTTCTTATCCAATTTGCAAATATATATGTAAAAATCTTTAGCTTTTAGCCTTCTTCTTCTTTAATTTTTATTTTTATTTCACCCACCAATCAAATCCATGGAGTAAGTCACCTGACAGCTTATCTTGATGGAACAGAAACTATTTCAAGGTATTTTCCATGATGTTTGTTTTCAAACCTTGGGACATATACTGCCTTTTCATATTTTAATCATTTTCATTTTTTTTATATTCTTCAAGGAAATAGGCTAAAACTCCCTTTTTCTCATTTTGTGAACAAAATGAATAAAATGGTAAAGAAAATAAAGGGAAAAAAAAAAACATTAAAATTTTATTTGGGAACAATTTCCTCTGGTTTATAAATTTTCTTTTTTTTGCTTTTTATTTTTTGTAAATTTCTTTTCACCCTCGATTGCTTTCATTTAAGATGCAAAAAGCATTTTTGATATTTGAAAAGACCATCTTTTCATCTATAAAACAGTATCTCACTCTGTTTGATTCTGAGATAAAAATTTGAGATTGTTCTTTGAGAGGGCATTACTCTCTGACAGATGACAACAGAATTTATCAAATGATATGTTTAAAGGAAGCAAAGTAGGGTCTTTTTATTTATTTATTTACTTGACATGTGGCTTCAGTTTTATGGAATCTGCAGCAGATTTTCTGTCTGTTATAAGGGGTTTGCAACGTCAAGTGTAGCAAAGAGGATTAAAATGTATTTATACCTTATTTACTAAAAGTTTGTTGTCTATTTCTTCTTCTATATGCCATGTCGCTTCCAATATATGGTGATAATAGCTCTCCACAACTTCCTATCCTTTGCAGTACTACAAATCTACTGTTGAAAACTAGCAAAATTTTACATCATTCATTTAAATAATGATAATGTTAACATTGAAATCAACCATCTCCATATAGGAAACATTTGGCATTTATTGACTGAACAGTTAATGTTACTGTTGGTTGAAATTTAGAAATTCTTTTTTTAGAAGATTTTTTTCATGAAAATAAATTTCTGAAATCTAAAAGGAAATGGTAACAAAAAGAACATTTATAGTCAGAATCAGAAAGAAGGATCTGAAGAAAATGGAAAAAAAAAGACACTTCCCAAAAGTGAACCAGGAAAATTCATATAGACTCAAATTAATGTTTACCCATATCTAAAATATCTAAATGTTTAGGCTCGAATATAAATGACCACTATTTACAAATTACCCCTCAAAAATAAATATGCCTTGATTTTAATATAGCTACAAATATTTACCAATTCCAAAATAAAATACATGCTTATAGACTCAAATATAAACAACCAATATTTACAAATTCTTAAACAGAATAAATGCTTATAGAATCATATTGCAATGACAAAATACACAGGTGTAGGCTTTAAGAAAGTTTTATTCAATGGAGATTACAAAGTTCGCATAGTGCCAGTTTATACTCCAAAGTGAAGAGTAACAAAACAAGGGGAGATCACTCTTGATTATTCATAACACATACGTAAACAACCAATATTTGCAATCAAAATTTAATAAATGCTTTCCAATTCAAATATAAATGACTAATATTTACTGACACCCAAGAAAAATAAATGCTTCTCAACTCACCTATATTTTGCAATTTCTGAACAAAATAAATGCTTATAGACTTAAATACAAATGACCAATACTACCAATTTCCAAATAATATAAATAATTATAGACTCAAATATAAACAACCTATTATTTACCAATTCCTGAAAAAAAAATAAATGTGTTTTGATTTAAATATAAACAACTAATATTTATCAATTCCTGAAGAAAATGTGCATCAACTCAAATATAAACAGCCAATATTTAATATTTTCCAAACAAAATAAATGCTTCTAGACTCACATATAAACTGTAGGAATCCTTCTACTCAGTTTTTCATTGAATATTAAAATTCCATACAATAACAAAATATTGTTGTGGGATTGCTTGTAATTCGGCCATTTAGAATAATCACATGATTTTCATTGAAAAAATAAAATTCAGTAGAAAAGACAACGTAGTTTCCACAAATAAACATTAATATAATGACAAGAATACAAGCAGTTGATGTTAGATTGGAAAGTAATGTCTTTTTGTTTGGGTTAATAAAGTTCTGAAATAAAATATAAATTGTCTTTCTGTACAAATGTGAGAAACAATGAAATGTTGTTATATGTGTGTTTGTATGAAAAAGTCAACATGTGTGTGCATGGTTCATAGTAAAGAGGATACAAGAGATAATTAGAAATTGTTTCTTACTGTTGGCATTGTTGCCATAGTCTGAAGTTTGTCACTTTTAGCATGAGGTTGTAAAGATCATAAGCAAGAGTGGTGTGGAACTTGGTGACAGCTGTGCGTATCCTCTTTGGGGCCCAGATTTCGTATGCTTTTAAACACTTTTTGTAACAAATTGGCTCCAGAATTAAATTATTTATTTCTTCCTAATTGGCCCTAACAAGCCACGTGGTATGTCTTCTACTGCGTCCGCATGATATTTGGACGTTATCTGCCTAAATCATGATGACTAATACAACAAACTTTCTGATTTGTATCCTATGATTTTATTGGTGTGTTTTAAAATGTAAGTATTATCTTGAGAGTGATTGGTTTATAAATATTGTATTTGATATTTTAGTGAACATGACAAAACAAACAATATTTAGCAATTCCTAAATAAAATAAATGCTTATAGACTCAAGTAATATATGACCAGTATTTACCTAGTATGTTAATGAGACCTAAAATACTCTAACTGTATCCACACCTACCAAATAAATACTTATAGTCTGAAATTAAAAAAAAATTGTGACATTGAATAGCCCAACTAGGATACATCATCATTCTTATTATAAAACCCAGGTTGTGTGTGTCTGTATGTGTGTCTGTACGTTTATATATTGGATCGGATTTCCTACATTTTTCAACTGATTTCAACAAAACTTCACAGGACTACGTAAAATTACCTTGTGGTGGTTCTGACAGTGCCAAAAATTGGAAAAACACAATTGTTTTTGCACAAAATCAATTTGAAAAAATGATTAAGAGGCATTGTGAGAATGAAAGGGGGACAACTCATATCGAGTTATACTTATTATAAAACCCAGGTTGTTTGTGTGTGTGTGTGTGTGTGTTCGTTTATATATGGGATCGGATTTCCTACATTTTTCAACTGATTTCAACAAAACTTCACTTTTTTTTTGGCAGGTAGTGTTTCTTATTGTCTTGTACACTTTTTTCTTTATTTTTACATTCAGAATGCTTTAAAAATTCCATTTACAAGACAATTGTTTATAATAAAATTCTATTCAATCGGTAGACTCATAATGATTGAAAACAATGTTTTTGTTTGAGTTTGGGTTTGACCAATTCGTAAAAAAAAAAAAAAAAAAAAATAATAATAATTAAGACATGCATGTCTGTCAACCTTAAACAATAATCTTTGTCAATTTTATTTTTCAGTCTTTATGATGGTCAATACTTGATCATATCTCTTACTGTTACATCCCCGGGCAACGCCGGACTCTACTGCTAGTATATCATAAAATCAGGTTGACTAACTAAACTCATGTCAGCCATGTTTATGCCCATGCTGTGCTGCTCAATATATTACCAATGTCTGATTTTTAATAATATTTCGTGAAAAATAGAAGTGTGGCATTTGCCTCTGAGTTAGCAGCATGACAAATAGAATCTGCAAACTGAGCTTGAATTCCAGTTGAGCTAGTTCGTGTCAACACCAATACCCAGAGGAAAGCCATCTATCAGCCCCTTCCAACAAATGAGGCCAGGGATCATTCCCTGCTACCGATACAATGTAATTCAATACAAACTGTCAAAAGCAAATTGCAAAGGTGATAGCCTTTCAGAAGTATCCGGCATTGCCCTAAAAAAAAAAAAATTGCCATGAAGTATCAAGCATGAAACCTTGTCAGTCTATTATGGAATAATTTTGACTTATCTGTATTTTAATCATTCTAGTTTATACTTACCTTTATTATTTAATATTTCCTTGGTAGGCATGGTGGAGTAATGGATAGCGGCTTGGATTGAGGAAATGGAGAGCTGAGTTCAAATTCTACTTGAATTTATTACATTCACTTATGTGCTAATACCCTTGGGAAAGGTATGAATCCTCTTTTTCTTCCCCCCAGCTATGGGTAAATAGTAGGACAGACTGTGTAACATCCCTTGGGCTAGTGACTGCTAGAACTGCTGCTGCTGTCCCTTTGGACGCGAGAGCAGGCTTTGTTTATTTCCGCTGAGCCTCGCTCTGTGACAAGGGGCCAGCACGCGAAGCTGAAAACGTGTGTGTTAATAAATGTTAATAAAGGTATGTTAAATAATAATAGACCTGTCCGAGTCACCCTTATTTCATGGTGGCAGCGGTGGGATTTGACTTCGCGCATACGATACATATAAACACCGATACAAGAAGAAGTTTATTTGCTATAAAAAAAACAAAACAAAAAAAAACAAACTTTTTTACAAAACTAGGAGTCAGTCAACAATGAAAGAAATACGGCGGCCCTAGACAATGTGATGATGAACTGGAGTAACCCAAACAGAGCTGAAGCGATGTCCTTATTCCGCCAACAATGCGAAATGATATTCAGATGAAAGAAAATAACAGACCCACAAGACCAGATAGACGAAATGTTGCTCCGCACCGGAGAAACAGGTATACTAAAATTTAATAGTTGGGGTTTATCAGCCGAGGATAAGAAGCGGCCGAGCATCATATGGGAAAAATTTGAAGAATACGGGAAATCGAATCAGAATTTCCGAGTAGCCCGCTTGGCATTAAGAAATTTAAACCAAAACATTGACGTGAACACAAACGAACCAGAAACAACTGACGAATTCGTGTCTAGACTGCGCCTACAAGCTGCCTATTGTGAATTTCAGAAAACAAAACACAGAGAAGAATACAACAGTGAGTTGGACAAAATGCTCATCGAACAAATCATTGCTGGAACGATTTATCCAGAAGTACAACAAAAACTACTGGGAGAAGATAAAAAACTGACACTGGAGAAAGTGATTCAAGTGGCAAAAAACCACGAAGCATCAATTAATTACATGAAACAACTGCAGGCCACAAAAAGTCAAAGTGCACAGCCACAACACAATGCCACAGTAGCTGCCATACAAGACACAAAAAAAAGCAGAAGCTGTCCAAAATGTGGGGAAAACCACAAGCCTTATGAAAAATGCCCAGCTTATGGTACAAAACGCCGAAAATGTAATAAATAGAACCACTGGGCTATCGTATGCAGGTGGAATGAGATGAAAGAAAAGACCAGATATAATAATACCCCACCAAATAAACAATACAAGGCAAAAGACACTCAAAGGAGATACTGCAAAAATATTCGTGCGGTAGACCATCATGCCTACAATAGCGACTCCGAAGAACTGGAACTACACACCATTAACAGGTCGGACAACCGTATTGAAATCAAAACAAAAATAAAAATTATGTTACCCAGACAAAGTAAAAACACAGCCAAACTAATGGTAAAAGTAGATACTGGAGAAGAAGGAAACATATTGCCACTACGATTATATGAACAAATGTGCCCAGACCCGCAAAAAAATTTAGTCAAACAATCAAACACAATCTTAACTGCATACAATAGGACCATAATACCACAAATTGGCACTATCCAGCTCCAGTGCAAGTATAACCAGGACACGTGGTCAGCAGAAACATTTTTGATAGTGGACACAAACAGACCAGCAATATTAGGTTTACCAAGCTGTCGTAACCTTAAGATGGTAACGCTGCACTGCGAAATAAAAGAAGCGGAACTGATAGAGTCTATAAATGATCTACTATGGGAATATCCAAAACAATTTGACCGCATTGGCCATTTCCCAGGCAAGTACCACATTGTTCTCGACCCCACTGTAACACCAGTGATACATGCCCCATGAAAATGTCCTATCCACCTAAGAAATGAGTTAGAGAGAGAGAGCCAGACAAGATGGAAAAAGACAGGATCATTAGGAAAATCGAAGAACCCACTGGCTGGGTCAGCAGCCTAGCATATAGCCGGAAAAGCAATGGACAGATGAGGATTTGCCTCGACCCGAAAGACCTAAATAAGGCAATAAAGAGATGTCACCATAGAGTACCAACCCTGGAAGAAATAACCCACCAGATGGCAAATGCAAAATGGTTTAGCAAGCTCGATGCAAAAAATGGATATTGGTCTGTCGAGCTTGACGAAGAGAGTCAGACCCTAACATGCTTCAACAGCCCATTTGTAAGATACTGTTTCAGGAGGATGCCATTCGGGCTGGTGATGAGTCAAGATGTGTTCCAACAAAAGATGGACCAAATGCTTGAAAAATGCCCCGGAACTATCGGTATCACGGATGATGTTGTGGTCTTCGGAAAGAATGAAAAAGAACATGACAATAACTTGTGCAACCTAATGGAAGTTGCTAAGGAAAATGGTCTGGTCTTCAACAGCATGAAGTGCAACATCAAAACCAAATCCATAAAATTTTTCGGAGGAATTTATGACGAAAACGGGGTACATCCAGACCCCCAGAAAATAGAAGACATCAAAGCCCTAAAGTCCCCTGCCAATGTAACAGAATTACAGAACATGCTAGGTATGGTGACATACATGGGCCCCTACATGCCTCATTTGTCTGAGCATACTGCCAATTTACATGACCTCCTAAAGAAAGACAAAGAGTATGCTTGGACAGAGAGCCACGAAAAGGACTTCCAACAAATCAAGGACCTCATCAGAAAAGAGGTAACACTGGCATATTTTGACCCCACCAAGCCAACAACTATCCAAGTTGATGCTTCTAGCCGAGGACTGGGAGCAGCACTATTACAAAACAATAAACCAGTTGCATTTGCGTCCAAGTCACTCACCTTATCAGAACAAAGATATGCAAATATAGAAAGGGAGATGCTGGCAGTAGTGTTTGGATGCCAGAGATTTCACACATATGTATATGAGAGGCCATTCACAGTAGAGACTGATCATAAACCATTGGAAATGATCAGCCAAAAAAACTTGTCTGCAGCTCCAGCAAGACTACAGTGGATGCTAATGGAAACACAAGGATATGATCTCACTATAGTATACCGCCCTGGAAAAGAAATACTATTGGCTGACGGGCTATCGAGATTACCGAATAAGAACAAATGCGATCCAGTAAACTTGGATGTCAGGATTGAGTTTGTACAGTTCAGCACAGACAAACTGGAGGAACTGAAAGAAGAATCGAATAAAGACAAGGTGATATCATTACTCAGGGAGAAAATATTCACTGGCTGGCCAGACAAGGCCAAAGACACACCCGTACTGCTCAAGCCATTTTGGGCATTCAGGGACGAGTTATCGATAGAGGACTCCTTGGTGTTGAAAGGAGGGAGGATAATAATTCCTGGAACCATGAGGAATGAGATTCTAAAAAAGATCCACGCATCACACCAAGGTATTGAAAAGAGTATCCTGAGAGCCAAGACATGCGTATACTGGCCAGGAATAAATGTAGACATTGAGGAGGCTGTCAAAGGTTGCTCCACATGCCAGAAATTCCAAAATGAACAGAGGAAGGAAACCATGATACCACATGATGTCCCGTCAAGATCTTGGAAAGTGGTCGAATCAGATATTTTCTATGTCGCAGGGGAAACGTACTTACTAATAGCCGACTACCATTCAAAGTTCCCCTTTATCAGGAAAATGCACAACACATGCACAAGCCAAGAGGTCATATGCACCATGAAATCAATATTCGGAGAACATGGGATACCAGAATGTATCATAAGTGATAATGGCGCCCAATATGACAGCTACGCTTTCAGGCAATTTGCAAGAAACTGGGGATTTGATCACATCACTTCCTCACCAAGGTATGCTCAATCAAATGGATTTGTAGAAAGGACCGTTCAAACAGTAAAGAAGACCATAATGAAGGCCAAAGACAGCAGAACAGATATAGACATGGCATTGCTCTATTTAAGAACAACACCTATTGACCACAACCTACCAAGTCCAGCACAACTGCTTTATAAAAAAAAGATTAGAGGGTATCTCCCAATCAGGATAAGGAACACACAGCCTCAAATGGACAAAATCCTGGAGGGATTACACAAACGCCAACAAGAGCAAAAACAAAAATACGACCACGGTGCAAAAGACTTACCACCACTCTATGAAGGCCAGAACATAAGAGTGAGAAACCCCCAAACGGCCATATGGGAAAGAGCAACAATTAAGAGCAGAAGCCAGGAACCCAGATCCTACAATGTAACCACAGAAAATGGTAACACCATTAGGAGAAATCGATTCCACCTATGGACAGCCCCACCTACAACAAGACAAAAAGAAAGACATCAAGAGACACACACACAAGAAATAAGACAGTCCGAGGATCCAGGTACTGAGAGTCGAACCTCATCAGGAAGATCAGTGAGAAAACCATCACGATACAGAGACTATATTTTAGGAAAAGAGACTGAGTGACATGCCCAGTCGCATAATCCAAGTAACAAGCAAAAAAAAAAAATAAAAAAATATAATTAATATTACCAATGAACTAGTATAGATGAATTACCCCCCTTGCAATACAAAAAAAAAAAAAAGAAAAGGAAATGGAAGATAATAATACGTGCATCATATATGTACCTAACAAGAAGGGTTTTAAAAATAAAAAAATAAATAAAAATATCGCACCCTTCGCCACAGCCAAGAGTTTTGTTTTAAACGTACAGAGGGGAGATGTAACATCCCTTGAGAGCAGGGTTTGTTTACTTCTGCCGGGCCTCGCTCTGGGATAAGAGGCCAGCCCGCGAAGCTGAAAACATGTGTGTTAATAAATGTTAATAAAGGTATGTTAAATAATAATAGACCTGTCCGAGTTACCCTTATTTCAGACTGGGTTCTAAAGCCTTGGGTGGCAACCTGTCTAGGAGAAGAAAAAACTCTGAATTCAAAACCGACTTGGACAGGGTCTTGCTCCATCAAGCTACCTTGCCCAAGAAACACCACTTCTACTGCGGCCGCAGTACACATGGTGCCCCTATGACTCTACAGGTCACGGTCCTTTAGTGAATCTTGAGATGTGCAGGTAGTGTAATGGTTATTGCACCAAAAGTGAAAACGATGAGCAGAGTTCAAATTCCAGGCTAGTCAGTTGCCTTCCCTTTTGCATGAATGCACTTAGGAAAAGTATGATTCCATCTCTTCTTCCACCCACCCCTTGCTATAGGACTCTCCAGCCTTGGATGACAACTAGTTTAAAAGAAAGAAAACTTTGAATTTCAAACCATAAAGAAGGCAATAGGAAACCATTTCACTATTGTTTTTTCAAGAATGCAAATAATAAAAAAGGAATCTATGATTAGGCATGATCACCTACACTCTGAAGGGGTATGGTATTTTAAAAAAATGAAATCTTATAATTTATAATGCTTAAGATGAGATTATTAAGAAAAAGAATTTCTTAAGTTTATTGTTGTATTATGAAACACGTACTACACTTTCATCACTAACACTTGGCCTTGAAACATTTTCATCCACTTGGATATGGGATTTGTGTGTGGTATTTCTTTATTGTAATAAGTTCTGAATCTTTTGATAACAATAAATTTCAACTCAGTCGGCCAAAGAACAGTTTACTTTTTCTTCCTCATTGCTCACATATTCTGTCCATGTTATTCTTAGAATTCATGAGTAGAACCATCTCCGTTTCTTCAAGACTTCTTCATTTGTGAATTTTAAACCATAGGGAAAGTAATGGGAAAACACTAAACTATTATTTTTTGCAAGATGCAGATAAGGAAAAAGGAATATATGGTGGGGGGGTATAGCATCTTAAAAAATTAAATCTTACAATTTATAATGTTTAAACTGAGATTAATAAGAAAAACCTTTTTTTTTTTAATTTATTGTTGGTTTGTATGACAGATGCTACACTTTTCTTCACTTCCATTTTACCTCCCTGACCATGACTTATCATTAACAGTACCAGTCTCTTGAAGCATTTTCATCCTCTTGGATATAGAATTCTTGTATGGTGCTTTATTGTAATAATTTCTAAACCATCTTTGGATGACAGCATGTGTGTGTGTGTGTGTGTGTGTGAAGTTGGATGAGAATCTGATGGTATGGGAAATATTTAAAACAATACTAAGAATTTTGACTTTGACATGTTTCACAGATGGACCAGTATCATCAGAAAAATAATTTTGTAAATTGACTTTTTATCTCTTCTTTTGTCTTTTTTTGTGGGTTTCTTTTCTGTTTTTCCCTTTGGCAAATTTACTGTTGGTGGGGTTGTACTTTGGTGCTTTGCCAATTTCTTGGTTTGCTTTGGTTATATATATATATATATATATATATATATACATATATATATATATATATATATATATATATATATATATATATTATCATCCAAAGACAAACTGTTTCACTGTACTACAGCTTATCAGTGTGACTAGACATCTGATTGCTTCAAGCTGAGGCTGAAACCCGACCGATTTGGCATCAGTCAGAGATTCTAACTCCTAGGCTATCAGTACCCGGCAGAGAGAAAGGCAAGATTTTTGTATATTTATTTTTTCATCAACACGCCAGGTACCTAGAGAACTCAATCCTGCTGTAGAGTCTTGCATTATCAGCAGTAATAGACACTGTTTACAAATTTGGGTTTTCTATTTTTTTGCTTAAATTTTATTTTTTAAATGTATACTCATATTTGAGTGGATGGTCTGTTTTTATTTATTTATTAAGCAGTATATCTATTTATTTCCTTATGATGTGAAATTTTATTATGAAGTGTTGTTTATATTATAGATAAATATCTATAATAGTATAGTTATTGATATTTATTTTTTTAAATTAGATATATAAAAATTGTCAGGAGTCATAAGAGAAATATAACCTCAAAAAAGAAACAAGAAATTATAAAGTCAGCTAGCCAAATTAAAAGCTATTAGCATATATATATTTTAGGAAATGGATTAACTGACATATTTTTAATTTATTTGTTTAAACGTTATTTTTTCAATGGATGCTAATCTTTGAATAGATGCTCTGTTTTTATTTATTTATTAAACAGTATATTTATTTATTTACGCCTACCATTCTATTCGAGAAATTGAATGTGTCTTCCAGATATTTTTCTAACAAATATTCAGGCCAGTAGATGTAAATAAATAAATGAAATACTGTTTAATAAATAAATAAATAAAAACAAAGCATTTACTCAAACATGAGTATTCATTTAATAAATAATGTTTAAACAAATAAATAAATTATATACATATACATATATATATATATATATATATATATATATATATATATATATATATATATAAATATAAAAGTGAACATAGAAGTCAACACTTAGAGGCAATAGTCTGTTTCAAACAGACTGTCGCCTCTAAGTGTTGACTTCTATGTTCACTTTTATATTTACACACGCTCTATCTCTGATATTGAGCACTTTATTCCATAAATATAGCAAACCTCAAGACTATATTTCTTTATATATATATATATATATATATATATATATATATATATATATATATATATATATATATTTCTTTCCTAAAAATGAACTGTTTTACAAAATCAAAGTTTTCAATTTCAACAGAACATGTATTAAGAAGATGTAGTTTTTGCTGTGCCAATAAAAAGAAAAATACTTATGTGTAAAAAATCTTTGGAAAATTAACAGTTGAAATCAGGAATCATAAAGTTAACTTGTTATCTGCTGATGCTCTGTTTCTATTTATTTATTAAACAGTATATTTATTTATTTACATCTACCAGCCTGAATATTTGAGAAATCTTGTTAGAAAAATATGTGTCCTCTGACTGGACTTGAACCTGCGACCCTAGGGGAAACTGTCAATATATATGACATGCCTTAGAGCAATTCGCCCATGTAGGATATACTGATCAAACAAAGCCCAAATAATGCTCATACATCCTTCTGATTCTCAATATATATATCAATATATATATATATATATATATCAATATATTATATATATATATATATATATATATATATATATATATATATATATATATATATATATATATATATATATATATATATATATATATATATATATATATATATATATATATATCATATATATATATATATATATATATATATATATATATATATATATATAATATATATATATATATATATATATATATATATATATATATATATATATATATATATATATATATATATATATATATCTGCTGTGTTTTGTGTCCTGATGTAAACGAAGACAATTTTTAGGAAATGGATTAAATCTGGCAGATTTTCAATTTATTTGTTTAAATGTTGTTTTTTAAATGTATGCTCATATTTGAGTAGATTCTTTGTTTTTATTTATTTATTAAACAGGATATATATTGACATATATATCTGAACCAGAGTATCTACACAAATTTGAGTATCTATTTAAAAAAATAAACATTTAAGCAAATAAATTATTTCTATTTCCTAAAATATATATATATACACACACACACACACATATATATCATTGTGCAGGTATACAGAAAATAGAAAAGTGCACGTTGGGTGCATAATCCGGGGTTCCTTAGTATTTTTGTTTTTATTTTTAAGAAGACAGTGCTCCATACAGAAGTAGAGCTTATATTATAATAATATTTTTTGTTTAAAAATATGATTCCTTCGCTACATAAGAGTTCTCATGTTTCAAAAACGAGAGCCGAAATCAATCCAAATAATTATTAAAATTCCTAAAATTTTGCTTGAAGATGAAACGGGACTAAACACCACAATTAAACTTAATTTTAATAATTATTTGGATGATTTTGGCTCTCGTTTTTGAAACATGAGAACTCTTATGTAGCGAAGGAATCATATTTTTAAACAAAAAATATTATTATAATATATATATATATATATATATATATATATATATACACAGTGGTGCCTTGACTTAAGAGTTTAATTTGTTCCATGACAGAGCTCGTAACTCAAATTACTTGTATGTCAGATCAATTTTTCTCATTCTAATGAATTGAAGTGCCATTAATTCATGCCAGACCCGCAAAAACACTGCAATTTTCTGTTACATGTTTTTAAATAAGAAAACTGTACTTATATAACATGAGTTAATGACTCCTTCTGCTTCAGTACAGTGCAGATTGTAGAAGTGCTGATTTGGCATGTCCACTACACTCATATGTTAGTCTTATTTTAAGATAATTTTTTCTTTAATTCAATGCACATCATCTGCTTCTTCTTCTCAGTACTATCCTTAACACTTGTTTTCTTTGGACACATGTTTGGCAAATTAACTTCAAGCATAAATGTGAGCACAACACTGATGCTTCCACTGCGAGCTAACTGTTTAAAGAGAATGAGTGAGACATGGAATCCTGGGCAAGCATTGTGGCATTCACTACACCAACTGGTGGTGGGGGATCTGAAGCTGGCTCATAACCTGAATTTTAGCTCTCAACTCAAAACAAAAAAATTAGCTTAGAGACAGCTCATATCTCCAAAAAATCATTAGTTTGGGTAAGAAGTGTAGACACAGATGATGACACCAAGTTTCGTGCTAAAATGAAATTCACGCATGAAACAGACTGTCAACATATGGTGTTGATATCAGTGTACACACTTCTCAAATATACACATGCTCCAGATACTGGACACTTTTACTCACGAATATTGCATACCTTAAATTTATAAAACTATGAATATATATATATGTGTGTGTGTGTTGTGTGTGTGTGTAATTTTTTATGTATATTATCTATATATTATATATGCATGGTACTTATTGGAAAGTGCTCAATATCAGTGATAGAGCTAACATATTTAGTTGGATTGATAAAAACACTGATATACACAACTGTATATAAGCCCACAATTTTAAAAATTAATCTGGTTTTCTGATGGTCACAAACTCACATCAATCCAACTAAATATATATATATATATATATATATATATATATATATATATATATATATATATATATATATATATACATACACACACACACAATAAAATCCAAAATCACCTTATATGGTGAATAAGCTTATTAAGGCTGACAAATAAACTTATTTCCCATATGAGTTGCTTTTGGATTTTATTGTGTGTGTACATATATATATATATATATATATATATATATATATATATATATATATATATATATATATATATATATATATACACACACACACACACACACACTGGGGTCGAATAAGACGGACAAATTTTATTTTCATCAGTCAAAATAAGCTTATTCCACAAATGAAGTGATTTGGGATTTTATTGTTTATTAATTATTTGATTTGTAATAATAAATACATTGAGCTCTTTTTGTGGATCAGTTTTAATATTTTATATTATTACGATCCACTTGGATTATATACCAATGGATTACCTTTACTATATATATGTATATATATATATATTTTGTGGTTTCAGGCTGATAACATCACAAAGTCACCATATTATATATATACATACATATATATATATATATATATATATATATATATATATATATATATACATATATATATATATATATATATATATATACATATATATATATATATACACCTTTCTAAAGAAGTAATGGATTTTTTATTTATTAATCAGATATATTATCACTGTAACATTATTCTTGGTTCAGTAGACAAAAATAAATATAAAATAAAGTTTTAAGTCTTTAAATGCTATTTTTTGGGATAACCATATTTCAGTAGATACTTTGTGGATTTGTTTTTTAAACAGTATTTATTTTGAAGGGATATTCGAGAAATCTTCTTAAAGAAAAAAAATGTTCCCACTGGCAGGATTTGAATCTGTGTCCCCCTTTGTAGGTCAAACCATCATTTGCATTGTCCAAAGGGAGTCCTTTAGTGCCTTATCAGCACGAACCTTCTCTTTCTAGATTCTCAAAAATTCATATCTGCTCAGATTTCTATCTGAATATAAAGAAAGCATTTTCGAAAGAAGAATGGATGCTTTATTTAATAATCCAACTGATTTTTATCACTTTAAATGCAATTCTTAATGGATAGCCATATTTGAGTAGATGCCCTGTTTATTTTTTAAATTGTATATTTATTTTCATCTGCTCACCTGAATATTTGAGAAATCTCATGAAAGAAAAAGAATAATGATCTATTAGATTCTTCTTCATCTTTAAAATGCTGAGAATACATTTACTATCTATCAATCTATCTGTTTTATTTTCCTATCTATCTATCTTTATATGCATATCTATTTGTTTTTATTTTCATCTATCTATCTGTATATCCATCTATGTGTCTTCTTTTCAGTCTCACAAACTGATTTTTGCAACAGATTTCATGCAAGTTAATATTTCTACTGGATATAAAGTGGGGAAACGGTTTTCTATTGTTATTAAATAATAAATTGGTCCCCACAGAATAATTATACTGTCAGATTTTATTATGTAAGTCAATGTTTCCCCAATAAAATTGGTATTAATCAACCAAGGTTAGGAATTTTTCAAGATATATTTATGTTACATATTAATATAAATTTCTTCTGAACGTAAAATGGGAGATCAGTTTTCTATTGTTATTAAGTAATAAATTGATCCCCTTCTAGAATAATTATACTGTCAGATTTTATTATGTAAGTCAATGTTTCCCCAATAAAATTGGTATTAATCAACCAAGGTTAGGAATTTTTCAAGATATATTTATGTTACATATTAATATAAATTTCTTCTGAACATAAAATGAGGGATCAGTTTTTATGACTATTAAGTAATAAATTGATCCCCCTAGAATTACTACACTGTCAGATTTTATTATGCAATTCAGTATTTTCATATTATTTTATATTGATGATAGGAAAATTTTCAAGATATATTTCTGTTAAACTAATGTAAATTTCTACTGAAATTAAAATGGGGAATCGGTTTTCTTTCATTATTAAGTAATAAATTGATCCCCATTTTATACACATAAATTAAATATACTGTCTAAAAATAAAGAGAACGTCTATTCAAATATGGGTATCCATGAAAAATAATGTTTATAGCTGTAAAAATCTCTTGAATTAAATAAAAATTCCATTATTTCTATAGAAATTGATATGGATACACATATAGATATACATGCACATACATATGTAGGTATA
>OZ010591.1:24639463-24726963 GCA_963932145.1 Acanthosepion lycidas
TTCAAATAACTCATGGCCTGATGATTGCATCTAGCATGAAACAGACTGTCGCCTCTAAGTGTTGACTTCTATGTTCACTTTTATATATATATATATATATATATATATATATATATATATATACACAGTCATCCACAGACAGACTGTTTTGTTGTATCACAGCTCCTCAGTGTGTCTAGATGTTCAATTGCTTCAAGCGGGGAATGAAACCGAACTGATTAGACATCAGTCAGATATTTTACATCTGGGTCATCATTGCACAACAGAAATATATATATATATATATATATATATATATATATATATATATATATATTATGTCAACTCTATAAGTGGTAAGGATAATCCAAGTAGGTTTTTTAATATAAAATATCAAAAACATAGATCCATGAAGAAAACTATGTATGTATGTATGTATGTATGTGCATATTTGTATATGTTTTTTATATGTATACAGCACCCACACACACGCACACACACACATATATATATATATATATATATATATATATATATATATATATATATATATATATAGTCTACTTCTTCTGCCTGTACCGAAGCAGCATGTTCAATTTCAACAGATATCTCTTTATGTCTGCTTGTAATGAGTGCAAGTGTGTCCTCAAGGAAGTAAAGTTACTATTTGCTGATAGAATGATATAACATATTGCATCACGCAAGTTTGCTTCTAAAGATTATTGGTGGCTCTGCAAGAGTGTGTTGAACAACAGCAAATCCACAATACCTACTCTATTCAATCAATTTGAAGTCCTAACTTCCTCAGTTGATAAGACTAAATGCTTTGCTCTGAAATTCTCATCCAGTTCAACCCTTGATTCATCCAGAGTACCCACAACTAATTTTCCCTGTAGAACTGAGGCTCTATTGATTGAGATGAGCATAACCTCATCAATGGTATTGGGCATCATCTCTAAATTAGACTCTCATAAAGCATGGTAATGGGCCATAGTCCAAAAGAAATGTGTCCCCTGAGATGGCTCCAATCCTCTCCAAACTATATAACTATTGCCTCACTAACTCTTGCTTTCCAGCCTGTTGGAAGTCCTCATCTGTTGTCTCTGTTTTTAAGAACTGGAGACCCTTCTGAACCATTTAACAACTGTGCCTATCAGTCTCTTACCACTCTTTGACAAAATCTTTGAGGCTTTAAGGAACACAAAGTTACAATGTTTGAACAAAATATCATTTTGGACTAAAATCCTCCTGGACTCAGAAATAAATAACGTGTAGAAAATAAACATTTTTAAAATTTGGGAGTAAAAATATGTGAAAATTTAGTTACTGATATTTCCTACAAGAAAACATTTTGGAAGTGAACCAGTTTCACCTTTCTCTTATGAAAAATCGATTGAGAATAATAAAATAAAAGTACTTACAGACTCTAAGTGGAAATTAGCAATGTAGTACCTTATAGAAACACAGAATATGTATACACAGATTACATTAAGTCCTCGCAGGCATTCTTTCTGTTTACAAAGAGAAGGATGCTAAGACTTAATAAAAATTGTGTATACTAGATTGGCAACTAGGTCTCACCATTTTACTGTTAAATAACAAGAGGTAACCATAAATTCTATTGTGATAGTTTCTTTTCTCACACTTTTTACCTACAGATCTCTCTTCCAGTCCCTTGCTTCTTTGCCAGTTATGATCTTCAAATGTTTAAATGCAATGTAAATCATCATCTTTATTATTCTTTCTCTTTCTTAAAGATTTCTCATTCCTTTTCACTTCCTTGTGTGACATTATTGCTTTGCTTAGGGTGAAATGATTAAAAAATAATTATTGCTGTTTCTATTCCTTCAATAGAATTTATTGTATTTGATGATGACAACAATAAAATACAAGATTCAAAAAGCAATTTTATATCTAACATATTTTATTTAGGGAAATTTGAGCTTGAGATCAACTATTGAACAGTATATTACTTCTTTTCCCTTGAAATTGATCCACTGTTTCAGCTCAGTTATGTTAAAACCCAAAAGATGCTCAAAAAGCCTCAAGGAATCACATAAGGCTCACATTTTAAAAGGATTGATATTTACTTTTTTGAAATTCAAGTACACTTTAACATTGGGCAGTTTTAACATTAGAAATCTTTTACTCTCAAAAAAGAAAAAAAAAACGGAATTCCTCCAACACATGATTCTGGTATTACCTCTACTGGCCAAAAACAAAAAAAAAATCTGCTTACAGCAAATCACATAACTCCTTCAGTTCTGGGGTGAAACACTTGAATTGATTAAATACTGAAGTCTACAGATTTAAAGACAGACTGGCTCCATGGTATTTAAATGATGTCATTTGACCCCAACCCACTCCAATTCTCAAAGAGTAAGGATTTTGGTCACTCCATCGAGAATCAATGGAATCAGATTACAGAGAGGCCAAATAGAATCACAAATATCAGTTTCTTCCCTGGAAAAAGATGCATGAAGATTCTTCTTGGCCTTTAAAATGCTGACAATGCATTTACTGTCTGTCTGTCTATCTATCTATCTGTTTTTATATCTATCTATCTATCTATCTATCTATCTATCTGTTTTTATATTCATTTATCTATCTATCTATCTATCTATCTATCTGTGTGTTTGTTTCTCAGTCTTTCAAACTGATTTTTGCAACAGATTTCATGCAAGTTAATGTTTCTACTGGATATAAAGTGGGGAATCGGTTTTCTATTGTTATTAAGTAATAAATTGATCCCCTCCTAGAATAATTACTAATCAGATTTTATTATGCAAGTCAATGTTTCCACATAAAAATTGGTATTAATCAACCAAGGAGAGGAATTTTTCAAGATATATTCATGATACATATTAATATAAATTTCTTCTGAACATAGAATGAGGGATCAGTTTTCTATTGTTATTAAGTAATAAATTGATCCCCTCCTAGAATGACTATACTATGTTATATTGGCCAGAAAGGTCTGCTTTGTAATTTTTAAATATTTTATGAGCCTTTTGTTTTGCATATCTATACACATATTTACTTACCAATATAACCCATAGATATAATTTAAATAGAATTTCTATGTCTTATACATATCTATATAAATAAAGCGCAGTGTACACGTGTGTCTGTTTGTTCGTTTTTTTGATCTCAGCAAGTCATAAATAACCTGAAGTAACAGGTAGTAAATATTGTAGTTACAGGTGATTAAAAATTAAATAAATAACTTATTTAGTTAAATTTAAATACTGAACAGATTGAAAGGTTTAAAAACAATTCTTTATTAAAGGTTTAACATTAATTTCACTTTTTGTCACAATTGCAATTGATATCTACTAATTAAATCATATTTAAAACTTAAGTGAGTTACAGTAAGTTGCTCACATGTCGTTTTCTTTTTCTAGCATGTGTACTGTGATGTATTCAAAATACTACATATTTCTAGGTTCCTTGATGTCTTTTAATTGTGACTTTGAGATCGGTTGTGTATACAAAGAAAGATTATGCTGAATTAAGTTGTCGAATAAAGATAAAATAATTTTATTATTTCTAAATTCTTATAGCATTTATATACATAGGACACTGGAGGTAAAAGGCCAAAGGCACAAATGCCCTCCACAGGAGCTAGCCTAAAGTCTGCCTGAAGTGTGGCTTCTAGGCTAGTTATTAATATAATACACATCTACACACATATGCAATTCTGAAACAAACAAACAAACGCACACATATATATATATAACACTAATAACCTTATCAATATAAGCAGTTGTACTCGTCCAGCAAAACCTTAAGTGTTTTAGCTGGGTTATGTTTTTGTGTTGTAGGTTTATATTTCCTGTTCTGATTGCACCTCTTTAGCCAGTATGCCCTGACAATCCACGTAGGTGAAACCTAGGTAGGTTTGTCTAGCTCTTTAGGTTTACTTTGCTATATATATATATATATATATATATATATATATATATATATATATTGTGTGTATTTTGGCAGCATATTTTCATTGAGGGAAGTTTCATTGAATAATTTAAACAAGTTTGTCTGCTTATTTTCAATAGGATCCTTTCATATTCTTGGATGAGCCTTTTAGTGTCAGCATTAAAAGAAGAGAGAAAATTACCGTGTTGATACATATCATTTTATTTCAAGTACTTTTGGCATTAATACAATATCATCCTCATGGTGCATTTTTAAGTCAAAAATGTAGTGTTCATTCTTTCCAAAGACAAAATTGCTATGTCCATCTGAAAGTTATAATTTTACATGTGGAGTGAGGACTGCTAATTTTTGTGCCAAGCAATGTATGTTTACACTCTATGGGAGGTAACTAATTATGATGTGTGAATAGTTCTTTTTGAAAATGAAGCAAATAATATGAGAAATGATATATATATAATCCTCAGCTATATATCCTTATATATATATATATGTATATATATATATATATGTTTATTCATATTGTAACATATGCATGTTATAAGATCACTACAAAGTTTTAATTTTGTTTTGACACCTCTGGTGTGATCTTATAACATGTATATGTTATAATTTTGAATAAATATTAATATTATTAGCTCTACTTGGTATTGAGCACTCTTTTAAGAATAATATTTTTAGTTATTGGAATTTTATTCCATGTGTACCAATCCTGTACTTGGATATGATATTTGATGTAAATACTAGTTTCTGACCTATTAAAAAAGCAAATATTTTATATGTAAAAAATGTAAAAAGCATTAGAAAAAATCAGTATATATAACAATGAATGTATCTTGATAAAATAAGGTTAGATCATATTTCTCGGAGATAACGTTTTAAGGCAAAGCAACCTTAGTAATTAGTGTGCTTGATATCAAGATATAGAGCATGAATAATGGATAAAAATAAACATACTATATACGACAACATAAATATATATAGGAGGATATAAATCCAGGGAGAGCTCAATGTAGACTACAGAGCATTATAATGATAATAAGAAGATAGAGATCTTAATTATCCATTTTCATTATAATTTATTTTGTCAACACCAAGGTGTTCAACTCTTCAGATCAAAATCTCTGCCATATATATATATATATATTCCAGGTGTAACAGCAAAATTGTTCAATTGTTAGATTAAGCTTTTAACTGTTGCATCTTAGAAATGATTAAAGATATTCTACTGGAATTTACTCTGAGGTTTTATAACACTATCGGACTCTACTTTGAGCAATAAGAATGTATAAATACTCTCCAAAGAAGAAGCTTAACAGAAGAAATGTGATGAAAATCGATCATAAATGAGAATGACATGTTCACCATTAATTAATCATAGCTAATGATTAGAAGCTCACAAAGTATTGAAATAAAGTTCAAATATATATACATATTATTCCAGGATCATTTTCTAACTTATTCAAGATGATCTTCGGATCCTGGAGTAACAAGGTGCCTCACAGATTTCATGTACAATTTCATTTTCGAGTCATTTTTTACTGCTCTTTGAGCTGTCATAGCTGAAACTCCTCTCTCACATGCCAAACGTTTTATGCATTGAGTTGGATCTTTTCTAATTGGTCTATTTACCTTGCTGTTGTGACGTCTTGATCCAGTTGTCCTCTCTAGTTTTCCCACTTTTTTAAGCTTATTCACCGTTCTCTAGATGGTTCTTGAATGGAAGCCAGAGTATGAATGTTGGTAACATAGTTGAGTGTTTTTAGATATTAAAGATTTTGTGGGATGGATAATTTTGCTGTTACACGGTGTGGACAATTTTGCTGTTACACTTGGTATGTGTGTGTGTATGTGTAATATATACTGAATAAGAAATAAGCACAACATTCTAAACATGTGCACATACACACACATACAGGCGTACACAGATACACATACACATGTGTACACACACTCAAAGAAGAAGAAGAAGAAATCAACCTAACACCAATAAAATGCAGTTAAATTATTTTTAACAATACAAAACATAACAAAAATGAATAAACTGTCAGAAACTTTCTGGTACCTTTTGACAGGTGGGCCTAATGATTACCAAAAAGGTTTGTCTTCGTAACTCAGGACTTTAGGTGCTGAATATGATATCAATCAACTATGTGACATATTTTATATTTTTATTAATCCAGTATATATATATATATATATATATATATATATATATATATATATATATATGATGGACTCTCCTGTTGAGTTTGACATATAAAGATCCAACAACCTCATTCAGTTTTTATATTTGTGTCATATGTAACACTTCAGTCATGCTAGTAACCTACATAAAAGTCCACATATTGTGCAACAGCAATGATATATAAAAATAAATGCTTATCACTAGTCCAAGAAAGGCATTTGAATCACTGCCACACAAAAAATTCATTTTTATATGTGGAAATATCTACTCTTTGTGTGAAGAAGATCGCAAAACCAGAAACCCGTGTAGCAGAATTATGGAAAATAGAGTGTAATATATATTTTAAAATAAAAAATCCACATTTCAACCAAAAACATTTGCAGTTTGTCTCCTTTTTAGAATATACACTTTTCTCTCGGAACAAGTATAACCTCTTCCCTATATATATATATATATATATATATATATATATATATATTGATTTAAAAAGAATTTTAGGCATTCTTTGTTTTATAATTTTTCATTAAGAATTTTATCTTTTGGATTAAAGTATTGTGAATTTGGTGAATTGTGAGTTCAATCCCTGGGTTGGAGAGTGCGTACTTGGATTCAGTGGAAATGGACAAGCAATAACTGAGAAGTACTAGATATAAGAATGAGATGAGATATCCCTTAATATGTGTAGTGGAACAGAAACAGTCTACCCCCATAGATTAAATAAAGAGTTCAGTTTAGTATTCCCTGTAGGTTACTCAGATTGATATTACACCAGATAGGGGTCAGAGGACACAATGGCCAAAATGTTGTTATAACAACAAAGATGAAGACAATAGTCTGAATATAAATAGTTTAACTAAGGATAGCTCCTCATCTCAGAACTTCAGTTAGAAAGAAATAATTAACATGGAAATGTTATAACTTACTCCTAATGGATATAATATTATGTCTTTGCTTAGGCGACTCATCATGACACCATGAGAGTTCTCTCCAACTAACTCCAGTGGACTGGTATTTACTCAGTCTCCCCACTGAGATGAGATGTGGCGCAAGGTAAAGTTTAGTGTGGGGAACCTGAGCAGATACACTTGAGACAAAGATCAAAATTTACCCAGCCCCCACAACTGCAGGATTGGGCATTTTGCATTGTTAATTTTCTCAGCTAAGTCTCTATAGACGGAGCCCTGACTGAGTTGTATTCTGCCTGAAGACAGAGTTTGACAATAGCAAGCCTAATGAGCCACATAACAAAACTTGTATTCTGTATTCTGATGAATACAGTGCACAGCAGAATCAGGCCAGAGATAGGACAAGAACAGTGCGGGTTCATTAAAGACACTGGAACAAGGAATGTAATATTCATGCACAGAATTTCACCAGAAAGAACAATACAAATGCAGAAGGATGTGCACCTATACTTTATAGACTACGCAAAGTCGTTCAACAAAGTATGCCACAATGATCTGTTGGAACTGCTCAGCAACCTTAATATATTTGGGAAAGATATTAGAATAATCAAGAATCTATGCTAGCAGCAAATGGCCTGTATGTAGATAGAGAATGAGTTCAGCAGATATACAAAAATAGAAAGGTGTGTAAGACAAGGGTCTGTCTTCTTGCCAGACTTGTTCAACTTATACAGTGAAGCAATTCTCAAGAGAACTGAAAATCCTACCAGGCTTCATCATTGCAGTCACAATCTTAACAAAATATGATATGCAGATGACACAGTGCTGATAGCTGACATGGATAGGAAATTACGAAACCTTGTACAGAATGTAGCAAAGGAGAGCGAGAAGAAGGGACTAAGCATAAACTACAAGACAGAATGCATGGTCATCAGTAAAAAGATGAGCCATAAATGCAATTTACAGGTGAGAGGCACGACTGAACTGCTATATGATATCTGTTCTCTTTTATGCCAGTGCATGTCAGACAGTCTCCTCAGAGATGAAGACGAGACTCGAGGTATGGTTCTACAGAAGGATTCTGAGGATACCATGGACCGAACATGTTAGCAATGATGAGGTTTTGGAGAGGATGCCGACAAGGAGGAAGCTTAACATCAGGAAGAGGCAGCTGAAATTTCTGGGATATATAATAAGAAAAGAGAGCTTGGAAAATCTGATACTTGCAGAGCAGATAAAGGGAAAGAGAGACACAGAAAAGCAACATGTGACATACTTAGCAGGCTTTAGCAAGTGGATGACAGAACAGGGTCTGGGAGACAAAGCATATTGAGAACTACAAGGGATAGGGAGAAGTGGAGAGCCATGATTGCCTACTTCTTGAAGGGACATGGCACATAAAAGAAGAGCCAGTCAGCTGACTGCCTTACTCCAACGGACTTCCACTGACTCACTTTGAGTTTTTTATTTAAAGCATCTTACCTAGTTCATTTATTTTACGAGGGTGACTTATTTACTCCACAACAGAAATCCTCACTGTTTTTAAGCAAATATGCATACATGCTAGATTCAGTCAGTCAGTTATGTGCCATGAGTGATACATGCTGAGGCGAACATATATTTTTTGATACATGACTGACGAGGCAGATTTTTTTTTTCCTGCATTAGGTTGCCATTTCTTTCCACGGTAGACCAGTTGCCATCCAAGGCTATAGAACACAGTCTGTTCTGCTATTTACCCATAGCTGGGGGGAGAAGAAGAGGAGTCATACCTTTCACAAGGGTATTAGCATGTAAGTAAATGTAACAGATTCAAGTGGAATTCGAACTTGGCTCTTCAATTCCTCAGTTCGAGCCATTATCCATTACTCAACCCTGAAATACACCTAGTTTTTAAATAAACTTGTTTGTTTTTTTTTCATATATTTTAATCATTAATAGTTTTTTTTTTTAAAGATCCAACAATAATATATAAAATACTCTCATTCCACAGTCCATATCTAGGGATATAGCATCTAGTTCTTGTTATTTTTTTTCTATGAGATAATATTATCAGGTGTATATCAATCCAGGTAATCTACAGGTAAGTCCAATCTGAACACTACAAAACAATAGCCTAGTGGATGAAAGTATTGGTTCTTGAATTTGATGGCATAGTAATTGTGAGTTCAATCCCTGTGCCAGGCAGTGTGCACCTGGATTCAGTGGAAACCAGGTGAGCAATAACTGAGCAGTACTAAAAAAATAAGAACTAGACAAGATATCCCGAGACTGTAGGTTACCTAGATGATATACACCTGATGAAGGATTGTGATAGCAACAACAAAGATAAGGACAATAGTCCAAATGTAAATAGTGTAAGTAAGTCATTTTTATTTTATTAATACTTCTTTAAAAGCTTCTTTTATTAATCTGACACTCTTCAGAGGAAATCTATAAGAAATAAAAAAAAATTAATATAAGAAGATTGTAAGATCAACACACATAAAATCAAAGAGAAAAAAAAACATTAACCAACATACTTCCCGAGATTAAGATAAAGTACAAAATCCTTCTGGTGTTTCCTTCACTTGGATTTTTCGATCTTATCTTTGGTTTAGACATAATTTATTTTACAATCTGTTCATTGTAATAAATTCTTTTGGTATCTGACAGATTCCTTCTGATGATTGTCAGAGGAAAATACCTTTTAAAGAAGTATCTGTCTATATTTCTGAGATGAGGTATTATGTACATTATTTACATTATTCGGACTATTGTCCTCATCTTTGTTGCCATATTTATTACAACGTTTTGGCCTTTCATTATCTGTCTATATTTCTGAGATGAGGTATTATGTACATTATTTACATTATTCGGACTATTGTCCTCATCTTTGTTGCCATATTTATTACAACGTTTTGGCCTTTCATTATCTGTCTATATTTCTGAGATGAGGTATTATGTACATTATTTACATTATTCAGACTATTGTCCTCATCTTTATTATTGACTAATATTCACTTTCAACTTTTTTTTTAATCAAATGAAGCAATGTCAACCATTATTATTGATTCTTGACTAGTACATACTTCAATCTTAATTCTTTTAGCTGCTTCAGATCCTCAATCTGTGTCAATGAGAAAAATAAATGAATAAAGATAATATATGTGTTAAAACTTGTTTTTGAATTGTGAAATTTGGTCCTTAGGCTTGGCAATTCACTGCCTTGTTAGTAAATAAATTTAAGAGTTTGTACTTTTGTATGAAAATCGTCTTTGGAAAAAAGAATGTCACAGCATAAATTGTCACCTTCCATAATTGTTTTAACTTTTATATTAATGTCTTATAGTGATAAAAATTACTTGACTTGAAAAACCTGTTTGAAAAGAAAGATTTTATAAATTTCAGACGAAAACCATACTGACTGCTCAGTCAATGAATACCAAATGTTTCCTTGTAGGGAAACGGTTAATATTACCATTACCATAGTCATACTCAATTAACAAGACAATAGTGATCATATATATATATATATATATATATATAATTCAATTAAACTTTAATTTGACTATTGTCACTCTAGTTGTCTATGGAGCATTTTCTTGACAAAAATTCTGCTCACCTTGAAATAAATTAAATTCTGGTTATTTTTGATATGTGTTATTCATTTGTATTATATATATATACCGTCACAACTTGGTAAGAGGGGGGGTCCATAATAACAACAACAACAACACAGTTTAGTCTGGTGACTTCTGTTTGCAGAAGCAATACTTTTGCATTTAAGAAAAAAATTTGATAAATATATTCAAACAGGCAGATTCAGGTTCCATAAGCCCAAAGAGAAAATAATGATATAATCAAGACGATGACACACCACACTATTTTAAACAACAGTTTAGGAAGTAAACCACCATCAATATTGGAAAGAGTGAAAAGAACAACTGGGATTGAGAAGAGAAAATAATGAAATAATCAAGATGTTGACATTCCACAATACTTCAAATAAAAGGTTAGGAAGGAAACCTCCATCAATAATGGAAAGAGTGATAACAGCTACTGGGCTTGAGAAGAGAAAATAATGAAATAATCAAGATGTTGACATTCTACAATACTTCAAATAAAAGGTTAGGAAGGAAACCTCCATCAATAATGGAAAGAGTGATAACAGCTACTGGGCTTGAGGAGAGAAAATAATGAAATAATCAAGATGTTGACATTCTACAATACTTCAAATAAAAGGTTAGGAAGGAAACCTCCATCAATAATGGAAAGAGTGATAACAGCTACTGGGCTTGAGAAGAGAAAATAATGAAATAATCAAGATGTTGATATTCCACACTACTTCAAATTAAAGGTTAGGAAGGAAACCTCCATCAATACTGGAAAGAGTGATAACAGCTACTGGGCTTGAGAAGAGAAAATAATGAAATAATCAAGATGTTGATATTCCACACTACTTCAAATTAAAGGTTAGGAAGGAAACCTCCATCAATACTGGAAAGAGTGATAACAGCTACTGGGCTTGAGAAGAGAAAATAATGAAATAATCAAGATGTTGACATTACACAATACTTCAAATAAAAGGTTAGGAAGGAAACCCCCATCAATAATGGAAAGAGTGATAACAGCTATTGGGCTTGAGAAGAGAAAATAATGAAATAATCAAGATGTTGACATTCTACAATACTTCAAATAAAAGGTTAGGAAGGAAACCTCCATCAATAATGGAAAGAGTGATAACAGCTACTGGACTTGAGAAGAGAAAATAATGAAATAATCAAGATGTTGATATTCCACACTACTTCAAATAAAAGGTTAGGAAGGAAACCTCCATCAATAATGGAAAGAGTGATAACAGCTACTGGGCTTGAGAAGAGAAAATAATGAAATAATCAAGATGTTGACATTACACAATACTTCAAATAAAAGGTTAGGAAGGAAACCCCCATCAATAATGGAAAGAGTGATAACAGCTACTGGACTTGAGAAGAGAAAATAATGAAATAATCAAGATGTTGACATTCTACAATACTTCAAATAAAAGGTTAGGAAGGAAACCTCCATCAATAATGGAAAGAGTGATAACAGCTACTGGGCTTGAGAAGAGAAAATAATGAAATAATCAAGATGTTGATATTCCACACTACTTCAAATTAAAGGTTAGGAAGGAAACCTCCATCAATACTGGAAAGAGTGATAACAGCTACTGGGCTTGAGAAGAGAAAATAATGAAATAATCAAGATGTTGACATTACACAATACTTCAAATAAAAGGTTAGGAAGGAAACCCCCATCAATAATGGAAAGAGTGATAACAGCTATTGGGCTTGAGAAGAGAAAATAATGAAATAATCAAGATGTTGACATTACACAATACTTCAAATAAAAGGTTAGGAAGGAAACCTCCATCTATAATGGAAAGAGTGATAACAGCTACTGGGCTTGAGAAGAGAAAATAATGAAATAATCAAGATGTTGACATTACACAATACTTCAAATAAAAGGTTAGGAAGGAAACCTCCATCAATAATGGAAAGAGTGATAACAGCTACTGGGCTTGAGAAGAGAAAATAATGAAATAATCAAGATGTTGACATTCCACAATACTTCAAATAAAAGGTTAGGAAGGAAACCCCCATCAATAATGGAAAGAGTGATAACAGCTACTGGGCTTGAGAAGAGAAAATAATGAAATAATCAAGATGTTGACATTACACAATACTTCAAATAAAAGGTTAGGAAGGAAACCTCCATCAATAATGGAAAGAGTGATAACAGCTACTGGGCTTGAGAAGAGAAAATAATGAAATAATCAAGATGTTGACATTCCACAATACTTCAAATAAAAGGTTAGGAAGGAAACCCCCATCAATAATGGAAAGAGTGATAACAGCTACTGGGCTTGAGAAGAGAAAATAATGAAATAATCAAGATGTTGACATTACACAATACTTCAAATAAAAGGTTAGGAAGGAAACCTCCATCAATAATGGAAAGAGTGATAACAGCTACTGGGCTTGAGAAGAGAAAATAATGAAATAATCAAGATGTTGACATTCCACAATACTTCAAATAAAAGGTTAGGAAGGAAACCCCCATCAATAATGGAAAGAGTGATAACAGCTACTGGGCTTGAGAAGAGAAAATAATGAAATAATCAAGATGTTGACATTACACAATACTTCAAATAAAAGGTTAGGAAGGAAACCTCCATCAATAATGGAAAGAGTGATAACAGCTACTGGGCTTGAGAAGAGAAAATAATGAAATAATCAAGATGTTGACATTCCACAATACTTCAAATAAAAGGTTAGGAAGGAAACCTCCATCAATAATGGAAAGAGTGATAACAGCTACTGGGCTTGAGAAGAGAAAATAATGAAATAATCAAGATGTTGACATTACACAATACTTCAAATAAAAGGTTAGGAAGGAAACCTCCATCAATAATGGAAAGAGTGATAACAGCTACTGGGCTTGAGAAGAGAAAATAATGAAATAATCAAGATGTTGACATTCCACAATACTTCAAATAAAAGGTTAGGAAGGAAACCCCCATCAATAATGGAAAGAGTGATAACAGCTACTGGGCTTGAGAAGAGAAAATAATGAAATAATCAAGATGTTGACATTACACAATACTTCAAATAAAAGGTTAGGAAGGAAACCTCCATCAATAATGAAAAGAGTGATAACAGCTACTGGGCTTGAGAAGAGAAAATAATGAAATAATCAAGATGTTGACATTCCACAATACTTCAAATAAAAGGTTAGGAAGGAAACCCCCATCAATAATGGAAAGAGTGATAACAGCTACTGGGCTTGAGAAGAGAAAATAATGAAATAATCAAGATGTTGACATTACACAATACTTCAAATACAAGGTTAGGAAGGAAACCTCCATCAATAATGGAAAGAGTGATAACAGCTACTGGGCTTGAGAAGAGAAAATAATGAAATAATCAAGATGTTGACATTCCACAATACTTCAAATAAAAGGTTAGGAAGGAAACCTCCATCAATAATGGAAAGAGTGATAACAGCTACTGGGCTTGAGAAGAGAAAATAATGAAATAATCAAGATGTTGACATTCCACAATACTTCAAATAAAAGGTTAGGAAGGAAACCTCCATCAATAATGGAAAGAGTGATAACAGCTACTGGGCTTGAGAAGAGAAAATAATGAAATAATCAAGATGTTGACATTCCACAATACTTCAAATAAAAGGTTAGGAAGGAAACCTCCATCAATAATGGAAAGAGTGATAACAGCTACTGGGCTTGAGAAGAGAAAATAATGAAATAATCAAGATGTTGACATTACACAATACTTCAAATAAAAGGTTAGGAAGGAAACCCCCATCAATAATGGAAAGAGTGATAACAGCTACTGGGCTTGAGAAGAGAAAATAATGAAATAATCAAGATGTTGACATTACACAATACTTCAAATAAAAGGTTAGGAAGGAAACCTCCATCAATAATGGAAAGAGTGATAACAGCTACTGGGCTTGAGAAGAGAAAATAATGAAATAATCAAGATGTTGACATTCCACAATACTTCAAATAAAAGGTTAGGAAGGAAACCTCCATCAATAATGGAAAGAGTGATAACAGCTACTGGGCTTGAGAAGAGAAAATAATGAAATAATCAAGATGTTGACATTCCACAATACTTCAAATAAAAGGTTAGGAAGGAAACCTCCATCAATAATGGAAAGAGTGATAACAGCTACTGGGCTTGAGAAGAGAAAATAATGAAATAATCAAGATGTTGACATTCCACAATACTTCAAATAAAAGGTTAGGAAGGAAACCCCCATCAATAATGGAAAGAGTGATAACAGCTACTGGGCTTGAGAAGAGAAAATAATGAAATAATCAAGATGTTGACATTACACAATACTTCAAATAAAAGGTTAGGAAGGAAACCCCCATCAATAATGGAAAGAGTGATAACAGCTACTGGGCTTGAGAAGAGAAAATAATGAAATAATCAAGATGTTGACATTACACAATACTTCAAATAAAAGGTTAGGAAGGAAACCTCCATCAATAATGGAAAGAGTGATAACAGCTACTGGGCTTGAGAAAAGAAAATAATGAAATAATCAAGATGTTGACATTCCACAATACTTCAAATAAAAGGTTAGGATGGAAACCCCCATCAATAATGGAAAGAGTGATAACAGCTACTGGGCTTGAGAAGAGAAAATAATGAAATAATCAAGATGTTGACATTCCACACTACTTCAAACAAAAGGTTAGGAAGGAAACCTCCATCAATAATGGAAAGAGTGATAACAGCTACTGGGCTTGAGAAGAGAAAATAATGACATAATCATGATGTTGATATTCTACACTACTTCAAACAAAAGGTTAGGAAGGAAACCTCCATCAATAATGGAAAGAGTGATAACAGCTACTGGGCTTGAGAAGAGAAAATAATGAAATAATCAAGATGTTGACATTCCACAATACTTCAAATAAAAGGTTAGGAAGGAAACCTCCATCAATAATGGAAAGAGTGATAACAGCTACTGGGCTTCAGAAGAGAAAATAATGAAATAATCAAGATGTTGACATTCCACAATACTTCAAATAAAAGGTTAGGAAGGAAACCCCCATCAATAATGGAAAGAGTGATAACAGCTACTTGGCTTGGGAAGAGAAAATAATGAAATAATCAAGATGTTGACATTACACAATACTTCAAATAAAAGGTTAGGAAGGAAACCCCCATCAATAATGGAAAGAGTGATAACAGCTACTGGGCTTGAGAAGAGAAAATAATGAAATAATCAAGATGTTGACATTACACAATACTTCAAATAAAAGGTTAGGAAGGAAACCTCCATCAATAATGGAAAGAGTGATAACAGCTACTGGGCTTGAGAAGAGAAAATAATGAAATAATCAAGATGTTGACATTCCACAATACTTCAAATAAAAGGTTAGGAAGGAAACCTCCATCAATAATGGAAAGAGTGATAACAGCTACTGGGCTTGAGAAGAGAAAATAATGAAATAATCAAGATGTTGACATTCCACAATACTTCAAATAAAAGGTTAGGAAGGAAACCTCCATCAATAATGGAAAGAGTGATAAGAGCTACTGGGCTTGAGAAGAGAAAATAATGAAATAATCAAGATGTTGACATTCCACAATACTTCAAATAAAAGGTTAGGAAGGAAACCCCCATCAATAATGGAAAGAGTGATAACAGCTACTTGGCTTGGGAAGAGAAAATAATGAAATAATCAAGATGTTGACATTACACAATACTTCAAATAAAAGGTTAGGAAGGAAACCCCCATCAATAATGGAAAGAGTGATAACAGCTACTGGGCTTGAGAAGAGAAAATAATGAAATAATCAAGATGTTGACATTACACAATACTTCAAATACAAGGTTAGGAAGGAAACCTCCATCAATAATGGAAAGAGTGATAACAGCTACTGGGCTTGAGAAGAGAAAATAATGAAATAATCAAGATGTTGACATTCCACACTACTTCAAATAAAATGTTAGGAAGGAAACCTCCATCAATAATGGAAAGAGTGATAACAGCTACTGGGCTTGAGAAGAGAAAATAATGAAATAATCAAGATGTTGACATTCCACAATACTTCAAATAAAAGGTTAGGAAGGAAACACCCATCAATAATGGAAAGAGTGATAACAGCTACTGGGCTTGAGAAGAGAAAATAATGAAATAATCAAGATGTTGACATTACACAATACTTCAAATACAAGGTTAGGAAGGAAACCTCCATCAATAATGGAAAGAGTGATAACAGCTACTGGGCTTGAGAAGAGAAAATAATGAAATAATCAAGATGTTGACATTCCACAATACTTCAAATAAAAGGTTAGGAAGGAAACCTCCATCAATAATGGAAAGAGTGATAACAGCTACTGTGGTTGAGAAGAGAAAATAATGAAATAATCAAGATGTTGACATTCCACAATACTTCAAATAAAAGGTTAGGAAGGAAACCTCCATCAATAATGGAAAGAGTGATAACAGCTACTGGGCTTGAGAAGAGAAAATAATGAAATAATCAAGATGTTGACATTCCACAATACTTCAAATAAAAGGTTAGGAAGGAAACCTCCATCAATAATGGAAAGAGTGATAACAGCTACTGGGCTTGAGAAGAGAAAATAATGAAATAATCAAGATGTTGACATTACACAATACTTCAAATAAAAGGTTAGGAAGGAAACCCCCATCAATAATGGAAAGAGTGATAACAGCTACTGGGCTTGAGAAGAGAAAATAATGAAATAATCAAGATGTTGACATTACACAATACTTCAAATAAAAGGTTAGGAAGGAAACCTCCATCAATAATGGAAAGAGTGATAACAGCTACTGGGCTTGAGAAGAGAAAATAATGAAATAATCAAGATGTTGACATTCCACAATACTTCAAATAAAAGGTTAGGAAGGAAACCTCCATCAATAATGGAAAGAGTGATAACAGCTACTGGGCTTGAGAAGAGAAAATAATGAAATAATCAAGATGTTGACATTCCACAATACTTCAACTAAAAGGTTAGGAAGGAAACCTCCATCAATAATGGAAAGAGTGATAACAGCTACTGGGCTTGAGAAGAGAAAATAATGAAATAATCAAGATGTTGACATTCCACAATACTTCAAATAAAAGGTTAGGAAGGAAACCCCCATCAATAATGGAAAGAGTGATAACAGCTACTGGGCTTGAGAAGAGAAAATAATGAAATAATCAAGATGTTGACATTACACAATACTTCAAATAAAAGGTTAGGAAGGAAACCCCCATCAATAATGGAAAGAGTGATAACAGCTACTGGGCTTGAGAAGAGAAAATAATGAAATAATCAAGATGTTGACATTACACAATACTTCAAATAAAAGGTTAGGAAGGAAACCTCCATCAATAATGGAAAGAGTGATAACAGCTACTGGGCTTGAGAAGAGAAAATAATGAAATAATCAAGATGTTGACATTCCACAATACTTCAAATAAAAGGTTAGGAAGGAAACCTCCATCAATAATGGAAAGAGTGATAACAGCTACTGGGCTTGAGAAAAGAAAATAATGAAATAATCAAGATGTTGACATTCCACAATACTTCAAATAAAAGGTTAGGAAGGAAACCCCCATCAATAATGGAAAGAGTGATAACAGCTACTGGGCTTGAGAAGAGAAAATAATGAAATAATCAAGATGTTGACATTACACAATACTTCAAATAAAAGGTTAGGAAGGAAACCTCCATCAATAATGGAAAGAGTGATAACAGCTACTGGGCTTGAGAAGAGAAAATAATGAAATAATCAAGATGTTGACATTCCACAATACTTCAAATAAAAGGTTAGGAAGGAAACCCCCATCAATAATGGAAAAAGTGATAACAGCTACTGGGCTTGAGAAGAGAAAATAATGAAATAATCAAGATGTTGACATTACACAATACTTCAAATAAAAGGTTAGGAAGGAAACCTCCATCAATAATGGAAAGAGTGATAACAGCTACTGGGCTTGAGAAGAGAAAATAATGAAATAATCAAGATGTTGACATTCCACAATACTTCAAATAAAAGGTTAGGAAGGAAACCTCCATCAATAATGGAAAGAGTGATAACAGCTACTGGGCTTGAGAAGAGAAAATAATGAAATAATCAAGATGTTGACATTCCACAATACTTCAAATAAAAGGTTAGGAAGGAAACCTCCATCAATAATGGAAAGAGTGATAACAGCTACTGGGCTTGAGAAGAGAAAATAATGAAATAATCAAGATGTTGACATTACACAATACTTCAAATAAAAGGTTAGGAAGTAAACCCCCATCAATAATGGAAAGAGTGATAACAGCTACTGGGCTTGAGAAGAGAAAATAATGAAATAATCAAGATGTTGACATTACACAATACTTCAAATAAAAGGTTAGGAAGGAAACCTCCATCAATAATGGAAAGAGTGATAACAGCTACTGGACTTGAGAAGAGAAAATAATGAAATAATCAAGATGTTGACATTACACAATACTTCAAATAAAAGGTTAGGAAGGAAACCTCCATCAATAATGGAAAGAGTGATAACAGCTACTGGGCTTGAGAAGAGAAAATAATGAAATAATCAAGATGTTGACATTCCACAATACTTCAAATAAAAGGTTAGGAAGGAAACCTCCATCAATAATGGAAAGAGTGATAACAGCTACTGGGCTTGAGAAGAGAAAATAATGAAATAATCAAGATGTTGACATTACACAATACTTCAAATAAAAGGTTAGGAAGGAAACCTCCATCAATAATGGAAAGAGTGATAACAGCTACTGGGCTTGAGAAGAGAAAATAATGAAATAATCAAGATGTTGACATTCCACAATACTTCAAATAAAAGGTTAGGAAGGAAACCTCCATCAATAATGGAAAGAGTGATAAGAGCTACTGGGCTTGAGAAGAGAAAATAATGAAATAATCAAGATGTTGACATTCTACAATTCTTCAAATAAAAGGTTAGGAAGGAAACCTCCATCAATAATGGAAAGAGTGATAACAGCTACTGGGCTTGAGAAGAGAAAATAATGAAATAATCAAGATGTTGACATTACACAATACTTCAAATAAAAGGTTAGGAAGGAAACCTCCATCAATAATGGAAAGAGTGATAACAGCTACTGGGCTTGAGAAGAGAAAATAATGAAATAATCAAGATGTTGACATTACACAATACTTCAAATAAAAGGTTAGGAAGGAAACCTCCATCAATAATGGAAAGAGTGATAACAGCTACTGGGCTTGAGAAGAGAAAATAATGAAATAATCAAGATGTTGACATTACACAATACTTCAAATAAAAGGTTAGGAAGGAAACCTCCATCAATAATGGAAAGAGTGATAACAGCTACTGGGCTTGAGAAGAGAAAATAATGACATAATCAAGATGTTGATATTCCACACTACTTCAAATAAAAGGTTAGGAAGGAAACCTCCATCAATATTGGAAAGTGTGATAACTGTGAGAAATTTGTTTTACTGAAAAACCGTTTTAAGAGAAAGCTTTTATAAATTTCAACCAAAGGTAGTACTAGCTGCTCAGTACAATGTATGCCAAATGTTTCCTATAGGGTAACAGCTGATATTAATATTACAATATACATTATTCTATAAACAAACATCAACTGGCAATAATGCTAAATATTGGTTCTGTAAATGCCAAATTTTTTCTTATAATGGAACAGCTAATCTCACCATTACAATTACCCATCAACTAAAACAAACATAAATCTTCCTAATTTCATTTTCTCTAGATTTTTACAGAGCTGCGGAAATTTTAGAAACCTAATTTTTGACCAAATCTCTATGTAAAAATACACCAAGTTCTTGATATTTGATAATGTCTCTATTTTTTGACTCAATTTTGTTTTTTTGCATTTTTTTTATGATTGCATTAATCAGTAAAGCACATGGTGATAATGACCACTCAATTTGTGTCCATTTGGCTTTCTGCAAGTCAGTTAAGCAGAATAATGACAATGAAAAATAAAAATAAATGGTCTCCTGAGAGAAATCGACAGCTGGAAATGGTTTTATGTCTGATAGGAATCTTAATTTTTTGCATATTTAACAAATAGAGCTATTTGAAATATTTTTTGTTTGTTTTTTTTTTCGGTAAGATAATAATTATACAGATAATAGCCTTATTCTATCAGTAATACTTACATTAATTCCTGACCACTGATAATCCCATTTTATTTATTTACAATTCATTTTTATAGTAAAACACTGCCTATTCTATCATTAATAATTGAGTCAATTCCTGACCACTGACAATTCTTTTCTTATTCAGTTGCAATGTATTCCTATCATAAAACATTGCTAAAAAATAATTATTATATATATTATAGACCTATTCTATCAGTAATGCTTGCATTCATTCCTGGCCATTGACAATCCCTTTCTTACTCATTTGCAATGCATTACTATCATAAAACATTGCCAAAAAAAATAATAATTATATATATTATAGCCCTATTCTATCAGTAATTCTTGCATTAATTCCTGACCATTGATAATCCCTTTCTTACACATTTGAAATGCATTATTATCATAAAACACGGCTACTAAATAATTTTTTCTACTATAGTTCACTTATTATAAAGCCACTCAGATGTTACTGAATGAGGTGTGTGATATGAATGAAAGAGGATGGTGATAGGTGAAGTTTATAAGGATAGATATCTGTTGATTATGGATGTGGAGAGATTAAGATTGTAAAATTCAGGGAAGAATTTTCTTCTTGATACTTTGTTTCATTTTTTGCTTTTCTAATTTGCTTTCGGATTTCATTGTCACATTTTCCGTCATCAGTTAAATTTCTTCCCAGAGATGTAAACTTCTGTACTTGTTTGATTCTGATATTTCCAATTCATAGCTTGCATCTTGGTCTTTCTACGGCAAAAACAATACACCAAAATTTAGGAAATGTTACTTTCTCCACTATTTCTTTCAAAGTAGGTTGTGGTCTCAATGACTGTTCCAAGATTCTATTTAAGTCAAAATCATTGTTCAAAAACTTTATGTGTAACTCCAAATTTACAGTTTAAATTAACTTTGCATCATCATCCATACATACATTTACATACTAGTCAGTAGTAGTTAGCACCGGCTTGTATCCGATCACTGGGATTATCATCCTCCCTCCTTATTCCCTTTCTTCCCTCTAGTGGCAGTGATGGAGATGACTGTGAAGGCCCAGCTTCCTTCGGAAAAGTCATGAGCATTTAAGAGTAATCAAAGAGAAGTTAATGAGTCCATTTGCATGAATTTGATTTTCCAGTATTTATGGAAGTTTCCTTCCTAACCTTTTATTTGAAGTAGTGTGGAATGTCAACATCTTGATTATGTCATTATTTTCTCTTCTCAATCCCAGTAGCTGTTATCACTCTTTCCATTATTGATGGGAGTTTCCTTCCTAACCTTTTGTTTGAAGTAGAGTGGAATGTCAACATCTTGATTATGTCATTATTTTCTCTTCTCAAGCCCAGTAGCTGTTATCACTCTTTCCATTAATGATGGTGGTTTCCTTCCTAACCTTTTGTTTGAAGTAGTGTAGAATATCAACATCATGATTATGTCATTATTTTCTCTTCTCAAGCCCAGTAGCTGTTATCACTCTTTCCATTATTGATGGAGGTTTCCTTCCTAACCTTTTGTTTGAAGTAGTGTGGAATGTCAACATCTTGATTATGTCATTATTTTCTCTTCTCAAGCCCAGTAGCTGTTATCACTCTTTCCATTATTGATGGAGGTTTCCTTCCTAACCTTTTATTTGAAGTAGTGTGGAATATCAACATCTTGATTATGTCATTATTTTCTCTTCTCAAGCCCAGTAGCTGTTATCACTCTTTCCATTAATGATGGTGGTTTCCTTCCTAACCTTTTGTTTGAAGTAGTGTAGAATATCAACATCATGATTATGTCATTATTTTCTCTTCTCAAGCCCAGTAGCTGTTATCACTCTTTCCATTATTGATGGAGGTTTCCTTCCTAACCTTTTGTTTGAAGTAGTGTGGAATGTCAACATATTGATTATGTCATTATTTTCTCTTCTCAAGCCCAGTAGCTGTTATCACTCTTTCCATTATTGATGGAGGTTTCCTTCCTAACCTTTTATTTGAAATAGTGTAGAATATCAACATCATGATTATGTCATTATTTTCTCTTCTCAAGCCCAGTAGCTGTTATCACTCTTTCCATTATTGATGGAGGTTTCCTTCTTAACCTTTTGCTTGAAGTAGTGTGGAATGTCAACATCTTGATTATGTCATTATTTTCTCTTCTCAAGCCCAGTAGCTGTTATCACTCTTTCCATTATTGATGGAGGTTTCCTTCCTAACCTTTAATTTGAAGTAGTGTGAAATGTCAACATCTTGATTATGTCATTATTTTCTCTTCTCAAGCCCAGTAGCTGTTATCACTCTTTCCATTATTGATGGAGGTTTCCTTCCTAACCTTTTATTTGAAGTAGTGTGGAATATCAACATCTTGATTATGTCATTATTTTCTCTTCTCAAGCCCAATAGCTGTTATCACTCTTTCCATTATTGATGGAGGTTTCCTTCCTAACCTTTTATTTGAAGTAGTGTGGAATATCAACATCTTGATTATGTCATTATTTTCTCTTCTCAAGCCAAGTAGCTGTTATCACTCTTTCCAGTATTGATGGAGGTTTCCTTCCTAACCTTTAATTTGAAGTAGTGTGAAATGTCAACATCTTGATTATGTCATTATTTTCTCTTCTCAAGCCCAGTAGCTGTTATCACTCTTTCCATTATTGATGGAGGTTTCCTTCCTAACCTTTTGCTTGAAGTAGTGTGGAATGTCAACATCTTGATTATGTCATTATTTTCTCTTCTCAAGCCCAGTAGCTGTTATCACTCTTTCCATTATTGATGGAGGTTTCCTTCTTAACCTTTTGCTTGAAGTAGTGTGGAATGTCAACATCTTGATTATGTCATTATTTTCTCTTCTCAAGCCCAGTAGCTGTTATCACTCTTTCCATTATTGATGGAGGTTTCCTTCCTAACCTTTAATTTGAAGTAGTGTGAAATGTCAACATCTTGATTATGTCATTATTTTCTCTTCTCAAGCCCAGTAGCTGTTATCACTCTTTCCATTATTGATGGAGGTTTCCTTCCTAACCTTTTATTTGAAGTAGTGTGGAATATCAACATCTTGATTATGTCATTATTTTCTCTTCTCAAGCCCAGTAGCTGTTATCACTCTTTCCATTATTGATGGAGGTTTCCTTCCTAACCTTTTATTTGAAGTAGTGTGGAATATCAACATCTTGATTATGTCATTATTTTCTCTTCTCAAGCCAAGTAGCTGTTATCACTCTTTCCAGTATTGATGGAGGTTTCCTTCCTAACCTTTTATTTGAAGTAGTGTGAAATGTCAACATCTTGATTATGTCATTATTTTCTCTTCTCAAGCCCAGTAGCTGTTATCACTCTTTCCATTATTGATGGAGGTTTCCTTCCTAACCTTTTATTTGAAGTAGTGTGGAATATCAACATCTTGATTATGTCATTATTTTCTCTTCTCAAGCCCAATAGCTGTTATCACTCCTAACCTAACTCTTTCCCTTATTGATGGCATTTATGGAAGTTTCTTTTCAACCTTTTATTGGTAGACAACTCTGTGTGACATAGAAGCCCATAGACTTGGCATGAAGTGCCTCCTTCACGATTCAAAGGGGATTGAGACAGGCAAGATCTGGCAAACTCAGTTGCATCGAGATGTCTTGGTTACACCAGCCCAACTGGTGCTACCCTTTTCCACCAGTTTGGTCATTGAAATTGTGTAGATCTTTGCCTATTTCACTGTTAGGGGTCTTTGAGCATTTGTCGCATTAAGCCTGGTCCTGGCTCTTTCACCTTACCACCATGAGTGGCCCTGCAGGTAGATGAAACTCCAGATGGCTTCACTCTTGGGATCACTGGGGCACATAGGGGATTGAGAGAGGTGAGCTCTATTTACTATTGTCCTCATCTTTGTTGCCATATTTATTACAACGTTTCGGCTGTTGTACGCTTCGGCCTTCTTCAGGTTGTTGAAATGTCAAACTGAACCCTTTAGAAGGCTGGAGCATACAACAGCCAAAATGTTGTAATAAATATGGCGACAAAGATGAGGAAAATAGCCCAAATAATGTAAATAGTGTACATAATACCTGATCTCTGAAATATAGAAAGATACTGAGAGAGGTGAGATCTGGCAAAACTGGTTGCATTGGGCTGTCAGATGCTTGCCCTGTCAAGGTCTGCCTGAGTTACACCAGCCCAACTGGTACTGCCCTCTTCTGCTAGTTTGGTTGTTGAGATCATGTAGATCTTTTCCTATTCCACTGTTGAGGTCTTCAAGGGTTGGTCACATCCAGTCTGGTCCCTCATCGACCTTACCACTATGTGTGGCCCTACAGGAGATAAAACTCTAGATGGCTTCACTCTTGGGACACATAGTCAGCCTGTGCAGAAAACTCCAGCACCCTATTGTTTTAAAACTGGAGAGAGAGAATACACAGGAGAAAGCCATATTTAATAAAAAAAAAATGCGAGATAGAAGAAAAAACAACCATGAAATCATAAAAACTTTCAGAAGAGCTTGGATCATCAAAAGAAAGCAAATGTAAAGTGCTGTAAAGTATCATAGTGGTCAATTACTCAAATAAATAGTCACATAAACTAAATATGACTCAGTGGATAAAAGTGTTGGTTAAAGTCAATGACTTGATCCAAAGAGTAGTGAGTTCCATACTTGGCTACAGCTGAGGTAAACAAAAACTTGAAGAGTTGAGTTCAAGGAAGATAACTGATACTGAACACCTGGAAGAAGCATGGCACATGGAAATAGAACAATCTACCTCAGTGGATGAAATAAAAGGTTCAGTTTGAAATTTCAATCACCTGAAGAAGGCCAAAGCATCATGAATAGTGCAATGAAGATGAAGACCAGAAGGCCAGAGTGTAGAATGGCTGAAACATCATGAATATGGCAGTGAAGATGAGGACAACAGTCCAAATGAGGTAAATAGTGTAAATAATTACAATACCTCATCTCAGAAATATAGAGACATCCTGAAGAAGGCCAGAGTGTAGAATAGCTGAAACATCATGAATATGGCAGTGAAGATGAGGACAACAGTCCAAATGAGGTAAATAGTGTAAATAATTACAATACCTCATCTCAGAAATATAGAGAGATCCTGAAGAAGGCCAGAGTGTAGAATGGCTGAAACATCATGAATATGGCAGTGAAGATGAGGACAACAGTCCAAATGAGGTAAATAGTGTAAATAATTACAATACCCCATCTCAGAAATATAGAGAGATCCTGAAGAAGGCCAGAGTGTAGAAAGACTGAAACATCATGAATATGGCAGTGAAGATGAGGACAACAGTCCAAATGAGGTAAATAGTGTAAATAATTACAATACCTCATCTCAGAAATATAGAGAGATCCTGAAGAAGGCCAGAGTGTAGAATGACTGAAACATCATGAATATGGCAGTGAAGATGAGGAGAACAGTCCAAACAATGTAAATAGTGTAAATAATTACAATACCTCATCTCAGAAATATAGAGAGATCCTGAAGAAGGCCAGAGTGTAGAATGGCTGAAACATCATGAATATGGCAGTGAAGATGAGGACAACAGTCCAAATGAGGTAAATAGTGTAAATAATTACAATACCTCATCTCAGAAATATAGAGAGATCCTGAAGAAGGCCAGAGTGTAGAATGGCTGAAACATCATGAATATGGCAGTGAAGATGAGGACAACAGTCCAAATGAGGTAAATAGTGTAAATAATTACAATACCTCATCTCAGAAATATAGAGAGATCCTGAAGAAGGCCAGAGTGTAGAATGGCTGAAACATCATGAATATGGCAGTGAAGATGAGGACAACAGTCCAAATGAGGTAAATAGTGTAAATAATTACAATACCTCATCTCAGAAATATAGAGAGATCCTGAAGAAGGCCAGAGTGTAGAATGGCTGAAACATCATGAATATGGCAGTGAAGATGAGGACAACAGTCCAAATGAGGTAAATAGTGTAAATAATTACAATACCTCATCTCAGAAATATAGAGAGATCCTGAAGAAGGCCAGAGTGTAGAATGACTGAAACATCATGAATATGGCAGTGAAGATGAGGACAACAGTCCAAATGAGGTAAATAGTGTAAATAATTACAATACCTCATCTCAGAAATATAGAGAGATCCTGAAGAAGGCCAGAGTGTAGAATGGCTGAAACATCATGAATATGGCAGTGAAGATGAGGACAACAGTCCAAACAAGGTAAATAGTGTAAATAATTACAATACCTCATCTCAGAAATATAGAGACATCCTGAAGAGGGCCAGAGTGTAGAATGACTGAAACATCATGAATATGGCAGTAAAGATGAGGACAACAGTCCAAACAATGTAAATAGTGTAAATAATTACAATACCTCATCTCAGAAATATAGAGAGATCCTGAAGAAGGCCAGAGTGTAGAATGGCTGAAGCATCATGAATATGGCAGTGAAGATGAGGACAACAGTCCAAACAAGGTAAATAGTGTAAATAATTACAATACCTCATCTCAGAAATATAGAGTGATCCTGAAGAAGGCCAGAGTGTAGAATGGCTGAAACATCATGAATATGGCAATGAAGATGAGGACAACAGTCCAAACAAGGTAAATAGTGTAAATAATTACAATACCTCATCTCAGAAATATAGAGAGATCCTGAAGAAGGCCAGAGTGTAGAATGACTGAAACATCATGAATATGGCAGTGAAGATGAGGACAACAGTCCAAACAATGTAAATAGTGTAAATAATTACAATACCTCATCTCAGAAATATAGAGAGATCCTGAAGAAGGCCAGAGTGTAGAATGACTGAAACATCATGAATATGGCAGTGAAGATGAGGAGAACAGTCCAAACAATGTAAATAGTGTAAATAATTACAATACCGCATCTCAGAAATATAGAGAGATCCTGAAGAAGGCCAGAGTGTAGAATGGCTGAAACATCATGAATATGGCAGTGAAGATGAGGAGAACAGTCCAAACAATGTAAATAGTGTAAATAATTACAATACCGCATCTCAGAAATATAGAGAGATCCTGAAGAAGGCCAGAGTGTAGAATGGCTGAAACATCATGAATATGGCAGTGAAGATGAGGACAACAGTCCAAACAATGTAAATAGTGTAAATAATTACAATACCGCATCTCAGAAATATAGAGAGATCCTGAAGAAGGCCAGAGTGTAGAATGGCTGAAACATCATGAATATGGCAGTGAAGATGAGGACAACAGTCCAAACAATGTAAATAGTGTAAATAATTACAATACCTCATCTCAGAAATATAGAGAGATCCTGAAGAAGGCCAGAGTGTAGAATGGCTGAAACATCATGAATATGGCAGTGAAGATGAGGACAACAGTCCAAACGAGGTAAATAGTGTAAATAATTACAATACCTCATCTCAGAAATATAGAGTTATCCTGAAGAAGGCCAGAGTGTAGAATGGCTGAAACATCATGAATATGGCAGTGAAGATGAGGACAACAGTCCAAACAATGCAAATAGTGTAAATAATTACAATACCTCATCTCAGAAATATAGAGAGATCCTGAAGAAGGCCAGAGTGTAGAATGACTGAAACATCATGAATATGGCAGTGAAGATGAGGAGAACAGTCCAAACAATGTAAATAGTGTAAATAATTACAATACCGCATCTCAGAAATATAGAGAGATCCTGAAGAAGGCCAGAGTGTAGAATGGCTGAAGCATCATGAATATGGCAGTGAAGATGAGGACAACAGTCCAAACAAGGTAAATAGTGTAAATAATTACAATACCTCATCTCAGAAATATAGAGTGATCCTGAAGAAGGCCAGAGTGTAGAATGGCTGAAACATCATGAATATGGCAGTGAAGATGAGGACAACAGTCCAAACAAGGTAAATAGTGTAAATAATTACAATACCTCATCTCAGAAATATAGAGAGATCCTGAAGAAGGCCAGAGTGTAGAATGACTGAAACATCATGAATATGGCAGTGAAGATGAGGACAACAGTCCAAACAATGTAAATAGTGTAAATAATTACAATACCTCATCTCAGAAATATAGAGAGATCCTGAAGAAGGCCAGAGTGTAGAATGACTGAAACATCATGAATATGGCAGTGAAGATGAGGAGAACAGTCCAAACAATGTAAATAGTGTAAATAATTACAATACCGCATCTCAGAAATATAGAGAGATCCTGAAGAAGGCCACAGTGTAGAATGGCTGAAGCATCATGAATATGGCAGTGAAGATGAGGACAACAGTCCAAACAAGGTAAATAGTGTAAATAATTACAATACCTCATCTCAGAAATATAGAGTGATCCTGAAGAAGGCCAGAGTGTAGAAAGGCTGAAACATCATGAATATGGCAGTGAAGATGAGGACAACAGTCCAAACAAGGTAAATAGTGTAAATAATTACAATACCTCATCTCAGAAATATAGAGAGATCCTGAAGAAGGCCAGAGTGTAGAATGACTGAAACATCATGAATATGGCAGTGAAGATGAGGACAACAGTCCAAACAATGCAAATAGTGTAAATAATTACAATACCTCATCTCAGAAATATAGAGAGATCCTGAAGAAGGCCAGAGTGTAGAATGGCTGAAACATCATGAATATGGCAGTGAAGATGAGGACAACAGTCCAAACAAGGTAAATAGTGTAAATAATTACAATACCTCATCTCAGAAATATAGAGAGATCCTGAAGAAGGCCAGAGTGTAGAATGACTGAAACATCATGAATATGGCAGTGAAGATGAGGACAACAGTCCAAACAAGGTAAATAGTGTAAATAATTACAATACCTCATCTCAGAAATATAGAGAGATCCTGAAGAAGGCCAGAGTGTAGAATGACTGAAACATCATGAATATGGCAGTGAAGATGAGGAGAACAGTCCAAACAAGGTAAATAGTGTAAATAATTACAATACCTCATCTCAGAAATATAGAGAGATCCTGAAGAAGGCCAGAGTGTAGAATGACTGAAACATCATGAATATGGCAGTGAAGATGAGGACAACAGTCCAAACAAGGTAAATAGTGTAAATAATTACAATACCTCATCTCAGAAATATAGAGTGATCCTGAAGAAGGCCAGAGTGTAGAATGGCTGAAACATCATGAATATGGCAATGAAGATGAGGACAACAGTCCAAACAAGGTAAATAGTGTAAATAATTACAATACCTCATCTCAGAAATATAGAGAGATCCTGAAGAAGGCCAGAGTGTAGAATGACTGAAACATCATGAATATGGCAGTGAAGATGAGGACAACAGTCCAAACAATGTAAATAGTGTAAATAATTACAATACCTCATCTCAGAAATATAGAGAGATCCTGAAGAAGGCCAGAGTGTAGAATGGCTGAAACATCATGAATATGGCAGTGAAGATGAGGAGAACAGTCCAAACAATGTAAATAGTGTAAATAATTACAATACCGCATCTCAGAAATATAGAGAGATCCTGAAGAAGGCCAGAGTGTAGAATGGCCGAAACATCATGAATATGGCAGTGAAGATGAGGACAACAGTCCAAACAATGCAAATAGTGTAAATAATTACAATACCTCATCTCAGAAATATAGAGAGATCCTGAAGAAGGCCAGAGTGTAGAATGGCTGAAACATCATGAATATGGCAGTGAAGATGAGGACAACAGTCCAAATGAGGTAAATAGTGTAAATAATTACAATACCTCATCTCAGAAATATAGAGAGATCCTGAAGAAGGCCAGAGTGTAGAATGACTGAAACATCATGAATATGGCAGTGAAGATGAGGACAACAGTCCAAATGAGGTAAATAGTGTAAATAATTACAATACCTCATCTCAGAAATATAGAGAGATCCTGAAGAAGGCCAGAGTGTAGAATGGCTGAAACATCATGAATATGGCAGTGAAGATGAGGACAACAGTCCAAATGAGGTAAATAGTGTAAATAATTACAATACCTCATCTCAGAAATATAGAGAGATCCTGAAGAAGGCCAGAGTGTAGAATGACTGAAACATCATGAATATGGCAGTGAAGATGAGGACAACAGTCCAAACAATGCAAATAGTGTAAATAATTACAATACCTCATCTCAGAAATATAGAGAGATCCTGAAGAAGGCCAGAGTGTAGAATGGCTGAAACATCATGAATATGGCAGTGAAGATGAGGACAACAGTCCAAACAAGGTAAATAGTGTAAATAATTACAATACCTCATCTCAGAAATATAGAGAGATCCTGAAGAAGGCCAGAGTGTAGAATGACTGAAACATCATGAATATGGCAGTGAAGATGAGGACAACAGTCCAAACAATGTAAATAGTGTAAATAATTACAATACCTCATCTCAGAAATATAGAGAGATCCTGAAGAAGGCCAGAGTGTAGAATGGCTGAAGCATCATGAATATGGCAGTGAAGATGAGGACAACAGTCCAAACAAGGTAAATAGTGTAAATAATTACAATACCTCATCTCAGAAATATAGAGTGATCCTGAAGAAGGCCAGAGTGTAGAATGGCTGAAACATCATGAATATGGCAGTGAAGATGAGGACAACAGTCCAAACAAGGTAAATAGTGTAAATAATTACAATACCTCATCTCAGAAATATAGAGAGATCCTGAAGAAGGCCAGAGTGTAGAATGACTGAAACATCATGAATATGGCAGTGAAGATGAGGACAACAGTCCAAACAATGTAAATAGTGTAAATAATTACAATACCTCATCTCAGAAATATAGAGAGATCCTGAAGAAGGCCAGAGTGTAGAATGACTGAAACATCATGAATATGGCAGTGAAGATGAGGAGAACAGTCCAAACAATGTAAATAGTGTAAATAATTACAATACCGCATCTCAGAAATATAGAGAGATCCTGAAGAAGGCCAGAGTGTAGAATGGCTGAAGCATCATGAATATGGCAGTGAAGATGAGGACAACAGTCCAAACAAGGTAAAGAGTGTAAATAATTACAATACCTCATCTCAGAAATATAGAGTGATCCTGAAGAAGGCCAGAGTGTAGAATGGCTGAAACATCATGAATATGGCAGTGAAGATGAGGAGAACAGTCCAAACAAGGTAAATAGTGTAAATAATTACAATACCTCATCTCAGAAATATAGAGAGATCCTGAAGAAGGCCAGAGTGTAGAATGACTGAAACATCATGAATATGGCAGTGAAGATGAGGACAACAGTCCAAACAATGTAAATAGTGTAAATAATTACAATACCTCATCTCAGAAATATAGAGAGATCCTGAAGAAGGCCAGAGTGTAGAATGACTGAAACATCATGAATATGGCAGTGAAGATGAGGAGAACAGTCCAAACAATGTAAATAGTGTAAATAATTACAATACCGCATCTCAGAAATATAGAGAGATCCTGAAGAAGGCCACAGTGTAGAATGGCTGAAGCATCATGAATATGGCAGTGAAGATGAGGACAACAGTCCAAACAAGGTAAATAGTGTAAATAATTACAATACCTCATCTCAGAAATATAGAGAGATCCTGAAGAAGGCCAGAGTGTAGAATGACTGAAACATCATGAATATGGCAGTGAAGATGAGGACAACAGTCCAAACAATGCAAATAGTGTAAATAATTACAATACCTCATCTCAGAAATATAGAGAGATCCTGAAGAAGGCCAGAGTGTAGAATGGCTGAAACATCATGAATATGGCAGTGAAGATGAGGAGAACAGTCCAAACAATGTAAATAGTGTAAATAATTACAATACCGCATCTCAGAAATATAGAGAGATCCTGAAGAAGGCCAGAGTGTAGAATGGCTGAAACATCATGAATATGGCAGTGAAGATGAGGACAACAGTCCAAACAAGGTAAATAGTGTAAATAATTACAATACCTCATCTCAGAAATATAGAGAGATCCTGAAGAAGGCCAGAGTGTAGAATGACTGAAACATCATGAATATGGCAGTGAAGATGAGGAGAACAGTCCAAACAATGTAAATAGTGTAAATAATTACAATACCGCATCTCAGAAATATAGAGAGATCCTGAAGAAGGCCAGAGTGTAGAAGGGCTGAAACATCATGAATATGTCAGTGAAGATGAGGACAACAGTCCAAACAAGGTAAATAGTATAAATAATTACAATACCTCATCTCAGAAATATAGAGTGATCCTGAAGAAGGCCAGAGTGTAGAATGACTGAAACATCATGAATATGGCAGTGAAGATGAGGACAACAGTCCAAACAAGGTAAATAGTGTAAATAATTACAATACCTCATCTCAGAAATATAGAGAGATCCTGAAGAAGGCCAGAGTGTAGAATGGCTGAAACATCATGAATATGGCAGTGAAGATGAGGAGAACAGTCCAAACAATGTAAATAGTGTAAATAATTACAATACCGCATCTCAGAAATATAGAGAGATCCTGAAGAAGGCCAGAGTGTAGAATGGCTGAAACATCATGAATATGTCAGTGAAGATGAGGACAACAGTCCAAACAAGGTAAATAGTGTAAATAATTACAATACCTCATCTCAGAAATATAGAGTGATCCTGAAGAAGGCCAGAGTGTAGAATGACTGAAACATCATGAATATGTCAGTGAAGATGAGGACAACAGTCCAAACAAGGTAAATAGTGTAAATAATTACAATACCTCATCTCAGAAATATAGAGAGATCCTGAAGAAGGCCAGAGTGTAGAATGGCTGAAACAGCATGAATATGGCAGTGAAGATGAGGACAACAGTCCAAACAATGTAAATAGTGTAAATAATTACAATACCGAATCTCAGAAATATAGAGAGATCCTGAAGAAGGCCAGAGTGTAGAATGGCTGAAACATCATGAATATGGCAGTGAAGATGAGGACAACAGTCCAAACAATGCAAATAGTGTAAATAATTACAATACCTCATCTCAGAAATATAGAGAGATCCTGAAGAAGGCCAGAGTGTAGAATGGCTGAAACATCATGAATATGGCAGTGAAGATGAGGAGAACAGTCAAAACAATGTAAATAGTGTAAATAATTACAATACCGCATCTCAGAAATATAGAGAGATCCTGAAGAAGGACAGAGTGTAGAATGGCTGAAACATCATGAATATGGCAGTGAAGATGAGGAGAACAGTCCAAACAATGTAAATAGTGTAAATAATTACAATACCGCATCTCAGAAATATAGAGAGATCCTGAAGAAGGCCAGAGTGTAGAATGGCTGAAACATCATGAATATGGCAGTGAAGATGAAGACAACAGTCCAAACAATGCAAATAGTGTAAATAATTACAATACCTCATCTCAGAAATATAGAGAGATCCTGAAGAAGGCCAGAGTGTAGAATGGCTGAAACATCATGAATATGGCAGTGAAGATGAGGAGAACAGTCCAAACAATGTAAATAGTGTAAATAATTACAATACCGCATCTCAGAAATATAGAGAGATCCTGAAGAAGGCCAGAGTGTAGAATGGCCGAAACATCATGAATATGGCAGTGAAGATGAGGACAACAGTCCAAACAATGCAAATAGTGTAAATAATTACAATACCTCATCTCAGAAATATAGAGAGATCCTGAAGAAGGCCAGAGTGTAGAATGGCTGAAACATCATGAATATGGCAGTGAAGATGAGGAGAACAGTCCAAACAATGTAAATAGTGTAAATAATTACAATACCGCATCTCAGAAATATAGAGAGATCCTGAAGAAGGCCAGAGTGTAGAATGGCTGAAACATCATGAATATGGCAGTGAAGATGAGGAGAACAGTCCAAACAATGTAAATAGTGTAAATAATTACAATACCGCATCTCAGAAATATAGAGAGATCCTGAAGAAGGCCAGAGTGTAGAATGGCTGAAACATCATGAATATGGCAGTGAAGATGAGGAGAACAGTCCAAACAATGTAAATAGTGTAAATAATTACAATACCGAATCTCAGAAATATAGAGAGATCCTGAAGAAGGCCAGAGTGTAGAATGGCTGAAACATCATGAATATGGCAGTGAAGATGAGGACAACAGTCCAAACAATGTAAATAGTGTAAATAATTACAATACCGCATCTCAGAAATATAGAGAGATCCTGAAGAAGGCCAGAGTGTAGAATGGCTGAAACATCATGAATATGGCAGTGAAGATGAGGAGAACAGTCCAAACAATGTAAATAGTGTAAATAATTACAATACCGCATCTCAGAAATATAGAGAGATCCTGAAGAAGGCCAGAGTGTAGAATGGCTGAAACATCATGAATATGGCAGTGAAGATGAGGAGAACAGTCCAAACAATGTAAATAGTGTAAATAATTACAATACCGCATCTCAGAAATATAGAGAGATCCTGAAGAAGGCCAGAGTGTAGAATGGCTGAAACATCATGAATATGGCAGTGAAGATGAGGAGAACAGTCCAAACAATGTAAATAGTGTAAATAATTACAATACCTCATCTCAGAAATATAGAGAGATCCTGAAGAAGGCCAGAGTGTAGAATGACTGAAACATCATGAATATGGCAGTGAAGATGAGGACAACAGTCCAAACAATGCAAATAGTGTAAATAATTACAATACCTCATCTCAGAAATATAGAGAGATCCTGAAGAAGGCCAGAGTGTAGAATGGCTGAAACATCATGAATATGGCAGTGAAGATGAGGAGAACAGTCCAAACAATGTAAATAGTGTAAATAATTACAATACCGCATCTCAGAAATATAGAGAGATCCTGAAGAAGGCCAGAGTGTAGAATGGCTGAAACATCATGAATATGGCAGTGAAGATGAGGACAACAGTCCAAACAAGGTAAATAGTGTAAATAATTACAATACCTCATCTCAGAAATATAGAGAGATCCTGAAGAAGGCCAGAGTGTAGAATGACTGAAACATCATGAATATGGCAGTGAAGATGAGGAGAACAGTCCAAACAATGTAAATAGTGTAAATAATTACAATACCGCATCTCAGAAATATAGAGAGATCCTGAAGAAGGCCAGAGTGTAGAAGGGCTGAAACATCATGAATATGTCAGTGAAGATGAGGACAACAGTCCAAACAAGGTAAATAGTATAAATAATTACAATACCTCATCTCAGAAATATAGAGTGATCCTGAAGAAGGCCAGAGTGTAGAATGACTGAAACATCATGAATATGGCAGTGAAGATGAGGACAACAGTCCAAACAAGGTAAATAGTGTAAATAATTACAATACCTCATCTCAGAAATATAGAGAGATCCTGAAGAAGGCCAGAGTGTAGAATGGCTGAAACATCATGAATATGGCAGTGAAGATGAGGAGAACAGTCCAAACAATGTAAATAGTGTAAATAATTACAATACCGCATCTCAGAAATATAGAGAGATCCTGAAGAAGGCCAGAGTGTAGAATGGCTGAAACATCATGAATATGTCAGTGAAGATGAGGACAACAGTCCAAACAAGGTAAATAGTGTAAATAATTACAATACCTCATCTCAGAAATATAGAGTGATCCTGAAGAAGGCCAGAGTGTAGAATGACTGAAACATCATGAATATGGCAGTGAAGATGAGGACAACAGTCCAAACAAGGTAAATAGTGTAAATAATTACAATACCTCATCTCAGAAATATAGAGAGATCCTGAAGAAGGCCAGAGTGTAGAATGGCTGAAACAGCATGAATATGGCAGTGAAGATGAGGACAACAGTCCAAACAATGTAAATAGTGTAAATAATTACAATACCGAATCTCAGAAATATAGAGAGATCCTGAAGAAGGCCAGAGTGTAGAATGGCTGAAACATCATGAATATGGCAGTGAAGATGAGGACAACAGTCCAAACAATGCAAATAGTGTAAATAATTACAATACCTCATCTCAGAAATATAGAGAGATCCTGAAGAAGGCCAGAGTGTAGAATGGCTGAAACATCATGAATATGGCAGTGAAGATGAGGAGAACAGTCAAAACAATGTAAATAGTGTAAATAATTACAATACCGCATCTCAGAAATATAGAGAGATCCTGAAGAAGGACAGAGTGTAGAATGGCTGAAACATCATGAATATGGCAGTGAAGATGAGGAGAACAGTCCAAACAATGTAAATAGTGTAAATAATTACAATACCGCATCTCAGAAATATAGAGAGATCCTGAAGAAGGCCAGAGTGTAGAATGGCTGAAACATCATGAATATGGCAGTGAAGATGAAGACAACAGTCCAAACAATGCAAATAGTGTAAATAATTACAATACCTCATCTCAGAAATATAGAGAGATCCTGAAGAAGGCCAGAGTGTAGAATGGCTGAAACATCATGAATATGGCAGTGAAGATGAGGAGAACAGTCCAAACAATGTAAATAGTGTAAATAATTACAATACCGCATCTCAGAAATATAGAGAGATCCTGAAGAAGGCCAGAGTGTAGAATGGCCGAAACATCATGAATATGGCAGTGAAGATGAGGACAACAGTCCAAACAATGCAAATAGTGTAAATAATTACAATACCTCATCTCAGAAATATAGAGAGATCCTGAAGAAGGCCAGAGTGTAGAATGGCTGAAACATCATGAATATGGCAGTGAAGATGAGGAGAACAGTCCAAACAATGTAAATAGTGTAAATAATTACAATACCGCATCTCAGAAATATAGAGAGATCCTGAAGAAGGCCAGAGTGTAGAATGGCTGAAACATCATGAATATGGCAGTGAAGATGAGGAGAACAGTCCAAACAATGTAAATAGTGTAAATAATTACAATACCGCATCTCAGAAATATAGAGAGATCCTGAAGAAGGCCAGAGTGTAGAATGGCTGAAACATCATGAATATGGCAGTGAAGATGAGGAGAACAGTCCAAACAATGTAAATAGTGTAAATAATTACAATACCGAATCTCAGAAATATAGAGAGATCCTGAAGAAGGCCAGAGTGTAGAATGGCTGAAACATCATGAATATGGCAGTGAAGATGAGGACAACAGTCCAAACAATGTAAATAGTGTAAATAATTACAATACCGCATCTCAGAAATATAGAGAGATCCTGAAGAAGGCCAGAGTGTAGAATGGCTGAAACATCATGAATATGGCAGTGAAGATGAGGAGAACAGTCCAAACAATGTAAATAGTGTAAATAATTACAATACCGCATCTCAGAAATATAGAGAGATCCTGAAGAAGGCCAGAGTGTAGAATGGCTGAAACATCATGAATATGGCAGTGAAGATGAGGAGAACAGTCCAAACAATGTAAATAGTGTAAATAATTACAATACCGCATCTCAGAAATATAGAGAGATCCTGAAGAAGGCCAGAGTGTAGAATGGCTGAAACATCATGAATATGGCAGTGAAGATGAGGAGAACAGTCCAAACAATGTAAATAGTGTAAATAATTACAATACCGCATCTCAGAAATATAGAGAGATCCTGAAGAAGGCCAGAGTGTAGAATGGCTGAAACATCATGAATATGGCAGTGAAGATGAGGAGAACAGTCCAAACAATTTAAATAGTGTAAATAATTACAATACCGCATCTCAGAAATATAGAGAGATCCTGAAGAAGGCCAGAGTGTAGAATGGCTGAAACATCATGAATATGGCAGTGAAGATGAGGAGAACAGTCCAAACAATGTAAATAGTGTAAATAATTACAATACCGCATCTCAGAAATATAGAGAGATCCTGAAGAAGGCCAGAGTGTAGAATGGCTGAAACATCATGAATATGGCAGTGAAGATGAGGAGAACAGTCCAAACAATGCAAATAGTGTAAATAATTACAATACCGAATCTCAGAAATATAGAGTGATCCTGAAGAAGGCCAGAGTGTAGAATGACTGAAACATCATGAATATGGCAGTGAAGATGAGGACAACAGTCCAAACAATGCAAATAGTGTAAATAATTACAATACCGAATCTCAGAAATATAGAGTGATCCTGAAGAAGGCCAGAGTGTAGAATGACTGAAACATCATGAATATGGCAGTGAAGATGAGGAGAACAGTCCAAACAATGTAAATAGTGTAAATAATTACAATACCGCATCTCAGAAATATAGAGAGATCCTGAAGAAGGCCAGAGTGTAGAATGGCTGAAACATCATGAATATGGCAGTGAAGATGAGGAGAACAGTCCAAACAATGCAAATAGTGTAAATAATTACAATACCGAATCTCAGAAATATAGAGTGATCCTGAAGAAGGCCAGAGTGTAGAATGACTGAAACATCATGAATATGGCAGTGAAGATGAGGACAACAGTCCAAACAATGCAAATAGTGTAAATAATTACAATACCGCATCTCAGAAATATAGAGAGATCCTGAAGAAGGCCAGAGTGTAGAATGGCTGAAACATCATGAATATGTCAGTGAAGATGAGGACAACAGTCCAAACAAGGTAAATAGTGTAAATAATTACAATACCTCATCTCAGAAATATAGAGAGATCCTGAAGAAGGCCAGAGTGTAGAATGGCTGAAACATCATGAATATGGCAGTGAAGATGAGGACAACAGTCCTAACAATGCAAATAGTGTAAATAATTACAATACCTCATCTCAGAAATATAGAGAGATCCTGAAGAAGGCCAGAGTGTAGAATGACTGAAACATCATGAATATGTCAGTGAAGATGAGGAGAACAGTCCAAACAATGTAAATAGTGTAAATAATTACATTACCTCATCTCAGAAATATAGAGAGATCCTGAAGAAGGCCAGAGTGTAGAATGGCTGAAACATCATGAATATGGCAGTGAAGATGAGGACAACAGTCCAAACAAGGTAAATAGTGTAAATAATTACAATACCGCATCTCAGAAATATAGAGAGATCCTGAAGAAGGCCAGAGTGTAGAATGGCTGAAACATCATGAATATGTTAGTGAAGATGAGGACAACAGTCCAAACAAGGTAAATAGTGTAAATAATTACAATACCGCATCTCAGAAATATAGAGAGATCCTGAAGAAGGCCAGAGGTGTAGAATGGCTGAAACATCATGAATATGGCTGTGAAGATGAGGACAACAGTCCAAACAATGTAAATAGTGTAAATAATTACAATACCTCATCTCAGAAATATAGAGAGATCCTGAAGAAGGCCAGAGTGTAGAATGGCTGAAACATCATGAATATGGCTGTGAAGATGAGGACAACAGTCCAAACAATGTAAATAGTGTAAATAATTACAATACCTCATCTCAGAAATATAGATAAATATTAACCTTCATAAAACATTCAATATTAATTTTTTTATGGCTTAATAACCATTCGAAGGTTCGAAGCCAGGAAATATTTTTCAATTATAGGAATATTTTTTGAGATAATAATAGTTTACTGATTTCTACAAATTAACCCATAGCTGGGGATAGAAGAAGTGGGTCCATTCCTTTCCTAAGGCACAGAATGGAATATAACATACCCAGCTGGAATTGGAACTCAGCTCTCTGATTTCCAATTCTGAGCCATTATCCATTACACCACTCACACATCCAAGCTTACAGCACCTGGTATTCTCAAGTGGTTACACATCAATGTACAGGCCAGGTTCAACTTTGCTTAACTTCAGTGAGAACCAGTGTAAGCCATAAAACATTCAGGTAGAAGCTCAATTTGACTTACACCATATTGTATTATTATTTTATCTTGATCTCTGATACTTTGGTTTTAATATTCGAGTTTGAGCGGTTGGTTCCAGTGATCTAAGCTAGTGATATCTCTACTGTTATTATTGTATTCCAGCCATGAAGCTTAGAGGCATTGGCTGATATAAACACTTTATTATACAAGAAAACTAACCTTATAATAAAAAAAAACAAAAAAACAAAACCATTTAGGTTTCATGCTTGGAAACTATGTTGTAAAGTCATATTGTAATAAGGAACAGACTTAAATAAGTACCTTGATGAAGGCTTTAATGAACAGAGTAGTCTACAATGAGACTAAAAGTAAATAAGTATACAAAGAATATAAGTAAAAGAGAATATGTAGATATATACACTACAGCAGGGATGGATCACTCTGGAAAAGTCTATACTTATGACATACTCCTCCTCCATTTTTTATAATATAAATATGTTCATTATCTATCTATCTATCTATCTATCTATCTATCTGTTGTGGAGTCGTTTCACAGTGGAGGCTTGTATTTTAATAAGTCGTCCTAAATTAGGTTCGACGTACAAAATGTTAGAACTTGGAAATCAGAGTTAAGGACACAGCAATCTAGTTGTGATGGTTGATACTTCAATGTCCGATATCGTCTGACTCGCTCAACACCACCTACCCCGAACTGGCAACCGCTACTGCTACTTATTGTCTCTGGAAGAGTCCATTACCATAGAATAGGTAGTATAACACTATCTATCTATCTAAATATGTTCATTATCTATCTATCTATCCATCTATCTATCTATCTATCTATCTATCTATCTATCTATCTATCTAAATATGTTCATTATCTATCTATCTATCTATCTATCTATCTAAATATGATCATTATCTATCTATCTATCTATCTATCTAAATATGTTCATTATCTATCTATGTATTTATCTGTAATATTAGTGGTCAATATATATGTATATATTTCAAGAGGATAAAATACATGTAGAGCTCTATGTACAAGACAGAGCAAGAATATAATATGAAAGGCTCAAATACTAATATTTCATGGTTATAATTTATTACATTGGAATTGTAATCATGATCCAATTCATCAAACATACAAATTTAAGAGTAAATAAGTATACAAGGAATATAATTAAAAGAGAATATATATATATATATATATATATATATATATATATATATATATATATATATGCACTACAGCAAAAGATGGATAATTCTGGAAGAGTCGAAATCAAGAGTAGTCTATACTTATGACATTCTCCTCCTCCATTTTTTTATAATATAAATATGTTCCTTATCTATCTATCTATCTATCTATCTAAATATGTTCATTATATATATATATATATATATATGTATTAGTGGTCAATATATGTATATATATATATATATATATATATATATATGTATTAGTGGTCAATATATATATATATATATATATATATATATATATTTCCAAGAGGATAAAATCCAGGTAGAGCTCTATGTACAAGACAGAGAAAGAATATAATATAAAAAGCTCAAACACTATATTTCATAGTTACAATTTATTACATTAGAATCATAATCACAATCCAGTTCATATACTTTGTAGGTCTGATGAAAAATTGTTTTCAGGGAAAGATTTAATTTGATTTCAACCAAAAGCAGTACTCGCTACTTGGTCAATTATTGCCAAATGTTACCTTGTAAGGAAACATCTAATATTACCATTACCACTACATAAACTATTGTAGTTATATAACGTATAGGTTAATACACAAGTAAGTAGCCATGCAAATTTAATATTGATAATCTCTTCCTCTTGTCTAAGGGAGACTATTTATAGTCTTCACTCTTCACATATCTAAATTAGACTACCATCAGAAAGTGCACTGTATAAATTTAACAAAATATAAAGGTCTGTATTATTGATATGCCTAACACTAAAGTGTTAGGCATATCAATTATCTTGTGTCTGAACGAATAAGCACTGAATATGTCAAAGCATATCCATACTCTTCTGATTTTCAACCCAAAGTCATTTGGGACAAGAATGAAATGTGTAACCCCCTTACATTCTTCATAGTTGTAGACATTTGAGAAATGATGCATTATCAAAGAACCTTTGTTAAAAGCATAGTCATTTTGGGGATTGAATATTCATTGTCTTCTTCCTATTCTTAAACTGTCCATTGACACGTCTTTATTATTCTTTGGCTGAAAGTTTCCATTACTGTATTTTTCTGACACCTAGTGACATGTTTATTTAATAATGCTGTAAAAGCTTTTCTTTGCCTTTCTTGTGAAAAATACTATTTTGTTTTTTATTATTCTGGTTTTTGTTTCTTGAAAATAGTGCTGATAATGTTTGCCAAGCTTGAATTGGAACCAGTGCCATCTTTTGATTGAAACACTTGATTTAAAGAACTCCTTATTTCTTTGTTTTCAGTCTCTTTTGTTTGTTCTTTATGTAGAGGACATTTACCATTGTTTAAGTTAGGAGTGTCCATACTTTTTTCAAAGAGGACCAGATTTGATGAGGTGAATATTCATGAGGGCCAAGCATTTTGCATGGCATTCTTTGAACTATTAAAATTAAATGCAAATGAACTATCTTATGAAAATTTTATTGCAAATGGCATATTTTCCTTTCTTCACATGGATGACAAATAAATTTAAACAGGTTTCACCAAAATCAATCAGCCTGTCATATCTGAAGCCTGTATAAGATGAAGTAAAATATGTCTGAGAAAATAACTTCCAGGAATATCTCACTTTAATAACTTTATATATTATTGGTAATTAATGTCGTCTGTCAACTTTTACGTTAAAAACAGAGGAAGATGAACATAACGCAAACATTCATCTTATTAAGAAGTAGAAAACTTAAAGTGACACAAGTCCAAGGCTCCAAATATATTTATAATTGATTTTGACCAACACAAAACAAATTTAATTCACTAAGATTTTAAAATTTATTCAGCTCAAATGACCAAAACAGATAACTTGTCTGCACTAATGTGAAGGGTGATACTGGGCCCTGGACTGCAATATGTAGGCTAGGTCTAGATGAAAGGCAGTGGTCTGGTGTAAAGGCAGTGATTTTAGAAATTAGCTGAAAAAGGCTAATGTTGGGCTCACAACACCAAAAGACATCTTTTGGTAAAACATGAAATTCCATTTCTTAGGAGAGCAGTAAGTGAGACATTCTATGACAGAGGATGGGGACCATATGAAATTTGACTGCAGGCCATAATTGACCCCCCAGGCTGGACTTTGGACTTGTCTGGTTTAAGCAGATCTATAGATTTGCATGTATCTTTTCCTCTCTCTCTCTTTTTTTTAACCCACTCTTTTATTTTGACTTGATCTTTTTTTTATTTTCATTTCATTTTTTTTGCTTTTATTTTTTATTTTTTTTTTATTTCTATGTTAACTTTTGACATTTTTGATTAAATCTCTTTTATTCATTCTATATTTTGAGGATTAAATCTTCTAAGTGACATGTGACTTCAGGACCTTGGCCAACTAAGTGGTGCTTCAAAAGAGAGAATATTTTCATTTAATCTAATATGGGCATTATTATATCCATGAAATATTTCTTCTCTTTCTATGTGGCATTTTCTCTTCAAGACCGCAGCAAACATGGTTCACGACAATTTCCTGTTCTTTGTAGCTTGAATAAATTTTAACATTTTGTTATCTCTTCTCATCTCTGTTCTGCCATTCGTTTACTCAAGCTCATTAAATAGGTTATGCATTGTTTTCCCATCCCTCTTCTCGTCAATCTGTCCTGTGAGTATTAACTTTTCCAAGCCCTCTTTCCTCATTATGTGCCCTAGAAATTTTAACTGTCTACTCCTAATTCTCAGTATAAGTTTCTTTTTTGTCTTCATTTTCTCTAAAATTTTGTTGTTGCTCACATGTTTGGTCTACTGTGGTGGTCCCAAACTTTTATTTTCTCTGAGCTGCATTTTCAGAATTAAAATTTGCTGACACCCCATCAAAGGGAAGTCCTGGTGAAAAGGCAGAAACAACTCTATGGTAAAGAAGGTTCAGAGAGAGTGTTAAAGGGAGATAAATCTGGAACTGAAGTCATAACATTAGCATTGATAACTCTCTCCTTCAATTTGCAGACTCTAGTTACTCTGTTCTTAAAACTTGATATAAAGCAAAAATATCACAATGATAAAATTGTTAATCAGTTATTTAGAACTATTTATACTGGGACTCATGCATGCAATTACAAGTAATCCATAATAATATTTTAAATTTTGAAATCATATTTATTTTTGGCATATGAATTTTTTAAAACTGTTTCTAAATCTTTCATTATTTTTCAGTCATTCTGCCTCATCTGCTATCCTCTTCCTCTGCACATGTTTGGGAACTACTGGTCTATGGTAGCATCTCCCAAACGTTTTTCAAAAAGTGCCCTCTTTGGGCACAAAATTTTTGTCAAAACCCTCCTGTCAAATTAAATTTCAAATATTATACTGAATTCATCTTTCATAGCAAGATAACACTTAGGCATGAGAGAAAAATAATTTTAATATTGTTTTCATTTCTATTATAAATGCCAATGATTAAAATGCTAAAGGAGACAATTTTTATTTGATATTTCATCTCAATGTTTTTGGTGAGATAGTTGACATTGGTGCTTACTGGCTAAGACTCTTACTCTAGGTTCCATGATGCTTAGAAGTAACTATAGATCTCTTTGTTTCATAATTTGTGGGTGGTGTCTTTGTTTAGTAAGAAGCAGTGTAACTCCATAGAAATCACAATCAACCATATAGGAAGTTGGAAAAGCAATGAAGAAAAGTTTGATAGCTTCTCTGCAGCTTTAGATATCTCTCACAAATTTGCTTTTGTAGCCAATATTGAATAATTTTGGATAAATTGAAAGACACTCCACTGAGTATGTTTACTGCCCAACAAATGAAATAAAAAACTCCCAGTGCCCACTTTCAACATAATAGAGCCCACAGTGGAGTGCCAGAACCCACTTTGGGAACCACTGGTTTATGGTACCTACAGCATCTTTCTGTAGAGCCAAATTTCTGTTGCTTCAAGTCTTTTCTTCAATGCCATATAGGAGGACTGATATCACATAACAGTTGAGTACTCTTCTTTGTTTCTAATGAATATTCTCTGTTTCTTAATACACTGATCTTTTGGCAATGATAATCATAATGGTAATATAAGCCATTTTCTTACAAGGAAATATTTGGCATTCATTAACTGAGGCAGTGAGTACTGTTTTTGTTTGAAAATCTTCCTCTTAAAACACTTTTTTAGAAAAATAGGTTTCTAATATACAATAGCTTTTATCGCTCTTTCCAGTACTGATGGAGGCTTTTGGAATGCATTAAATAACTTGATTTAAAGAATTCTTTATTTTCGCTCTCTTGCTTTTCCCAATGGTCACAGAATCTACTGAATGTCCTGGGTATGGCGATAAACTACATCCGCGTCCTGGGTACGGCAATAAACTACATCCAACATCAAGGCCTCAGATAATGTTTTCAGAAAAATAATGTTGCCAGCTATACATTTTTTGTAAAAAATAATGTTGCCAGCCATACGTTTTTGAAACAATAATGTTGCCAGCTATCCGTTTTTGGAACAATAATGTTGCCAGCTATATGGTTTTTTTTGTTTTTTTTTAAACCATAATGTTGTCAGCTATACGTTTTTGACTTTTAAAGTCACTCAAAATCATTTTCGGCATAAAGTGACCACTAAGTTTGAAATGCCGTTAAACAAAACAATTAATCAATCAATCAAGAACATGAAGAAATTATTTGCAAAAACTGAACCAAAAATCATATTGGATTTTCTAAAAAGAATTGGTCTCTTATCAAAGATGTAGACTGATATGTAAACAACATATCCTACCTTTTACCATTTTGCAAATAAAATGTCCTTATCAAATGGAAATTCTTGACAAACAAAAATACCTAGGATTATTTTGCAGTGTACAAGCAAATAAGCTCTAGCTTGCTAAAAAGGTTCCATACAAAATAGGCATTTAAAATTTATATATTTGGCATATATATATATAAACTGGATTTGGCATTAAATAACCCACAGTGGTTGATATGCCATAAAACCCAAACAAACAAACAAAGAATCTACTGATTAAGAGGAAATTTGGTATTTTTTAGAAAGATTTAAGAAATCATATTTTTTTCTGCTGCCTTTTCATGTGTCATTTATTTAACCCGCTTTTTAATTAAATTTAATTTTTATATTTTATTTTATATTTTTATTTGTATTTTTTATTTTTATTTTTTAATTTCAATTTTAATTGTTTTACTTCTTAATTTTTACTGCATTTATTGGTTTGGTTTATGTATATTGAATCACTTGCTAAGTTTCGCTAGTTCCAATTGCCATCTTCTGTCTTCTTGAACCCTGTTCCTTCTCTGTCCTTTCCTCAATCATCTTCAGCAAAATCTTCTCATTCACTTTCACTCTCAGTAACCCATGACATCTTAGTGGTATTATCACCTTTCTTGGGGTAGGAAAAAATGTACATCATTTGGCATTTTGTGCATCTTATTATTGTTGCTATTCCGTTCTGTGGTGATTGTATCTTGTATTGTTTTAAAAGTAAGAGTAAGTCTGATCAGTTTCATACAGTCAAATTGGTACCTGATCTAAAAATTGACCTACATTCTGTTGTTAACTGGGGCAAGGAATGGCTTGTTATTTTTAACACTTCCAAAAGGAAACTGTTCTTTATTAATCATTTGAGAAACGTCTTTCTACCTTTCATTAACATGGCTGATGCTCACCCCCAGGAGAGTGATTCATTTATGCCTTCTCAGGCTAACATTTGCCCCTGCCATGAAGTGGAAAGATTATATTGAATCAATTGCTAGGTCTGCTATGAGGAATGTTGGTTCATTATGTTGTACTAGACAATTTTTTTTGCCCAAATCTATCTTACATATTTATAAGTCTACCATTCATCCATGATATGGATATTGCTGAAACATCTGATCTGGTGCACTTGCTACATATTTAGAGATTCCTGATGAAAATGAAAAAAAAATCTGCATTGTTATTGGTCCTGACCAGGCATCTCAGCTTCCATCACTTTTTTTTTACCACCATAATGTAGTTTTTCTATAAATCCTTTCATGGTAATTGTTCTGATGAACTCTCCTCTATGGTACCTAAACTCTATATATTTAAGTGCAGTACTAGATTGGTGACAAGGTCTCATCATTTTACAGTTGAAATGGCTAGATTTACTCTAGCCATTAGATTAGTTTTTTTTCTCATACTTTTCACTTGTGGAAATTTCTTCCAGCTTCTTACTTTCCAGTCAACTTTAATTAAAATGCAATGTCAATTACTATCTTCTCTCTTCTTAATTCCTGTACTTTTATTGTTCTCTATCCTCAATAGTGTTTTTGTTCATATATTATATAACACTCTGTAATACATTGCATCTTAGTGGCTTTGTTCCCTTGAAATTATTTTAAAAATCTTTTTTTATTTATTATTTAATTAAATCAATTGATTTAAGGAATTTCTTAATTTAAATAATTTATTAATTCTTTTTTACCTGATCCCTTTGGTTTTGGAATGCTCAAATTTTGTGTACATTATTTAGATCCAAAATCCAGAGACTTTTTTTCATTGTTTTTTCAAAATTATGATGCTGAGATTAGAACTAGATATTTTATGAGACTCGTTATGACATAAACATGCAAATGCAATGTTATCGGTCCTGACCTGGCATCTCAGATTCAGTCACTTTCCCACCACCTCTGTCGATTCTATAAATATTTTCATGGACTTTCCTCTTAGGTACCTTGACCTCATGAATTTAAGCATAGTAATAGATTGGCTGCTAGGTTGCATCATTTTACTGCTGAACTAGCTAAATGTAACCATAAATTCTATTCTAATAATTTCTTTTCTCACACCTGTGGAACATTCTTCCTGTTTCTTGCTTTCCTGTCTTAAAAATTTAAAATATATCATCATTTGTGAGGAAAACAAAGCATAGATAATAATATGAAAGAAAGAACGAAGCAAAGTTAACATCTACTTCGGTTTCTTACTTCCCTGCTACTAAAAATCCCATTGATATATATATCCTTACCCACTCCTTCTTAGATATTAAGTATTATAATAAAAAGAAATATAAAAATAAATTTTAAAACTCTCCCTTCCCTCTCTAAACTTGACCATGTCTCTCACACTATTCCTCACCACCTTCTATGTCAACTTATATAAGCTTAATACTGCCCGTCAAAAGTGTAAATTTTAAATTCATTTTTCGTTTCACCTTTTGAAAGTGAAGTCTGAATATCCAGAGAAAATTCTCTGGTGAAATAAATTATTACAACTGGAGCCTTAATTGGTCTGTTTTTCTTTAAATTATATATATATATATATATATATATATATATATATATATATATATATATATATGATTAATACAAATAAAATTTGTCACTTAGCTGATTGATGTTATATTCAGCACCTCAACTCTACAAAGAAAGAAAGAAAGAAAGAAAGGAGGGAAATAGAAAAGTGATTGAAAAATAGAGAAAGTAATGGAAGCAAAAGAAAGAAGAAAGGAAAGAAAAAAAGAAGTTCTTTGTAACAGTAAAATGAATATATATTACTTGTATCTTTTATAATAATTACAGTTATATATCCAATATCTTCTTTAGTTTGAATTAAGTTTCATTGAGAGGGGTATAAATTTGTAACTATTGCTTTACTTAATGCATATATACATAAGTTTTACCTTGTGAGAATCAAACATTTGGAATAAAGCCGTTGTTATTTAAAATAAAATGTTATAAAAGTTTTCCAATAAAATGTTTCTGTTTATATTTCTGAGATGAGGTATTGACATTGTTCAGACTATCATCCTCATCTTTGTTGCCATATTTTTCACGTTTCAGCCATTGTATGCTCCAGCCTTGGTGGTTGGAATTTTGAAATAAACCCTTTATTTCACTTGCTGGGTTAGACTGTTCTAGTTCCACATGCCATGTCTAATGGATGTCAGTTATCAATTATCTCCTGTTAATTCCCCTCTCCAAGTTCTCCTCTTGCCTTAACCAGGTATTGAACTCACACTCTTTGGGTCCTGTCACTGGATCTAACTAACACCTTTATCCACTGTGCCAGGTGTCCTTGACAGTGACAATGAAATTGAATACATGTAAAATCAGAAAATATTAAAACCCATGAATTAAAAGTAAGAAAACATTGGACATGTGTTGTTCTTTTTATAATGTTTCAATGTCTCTGATCATTCTGAGAGAATTAAATGATCCTTTTCTAGTTTTGTTCATCTCCAAACATGCATCAGCAGCCATTTGCATTTTCTTACTCTACTGGTAGAAGTGATCAGTATTGAAAATCTTTGATGTATACAAGAAGTGGGACCTCCTGAAGATCTGAAGACAAACACAGGATACAAACAAATGACCAATCAGTGAACTGAATTTGTAGTAGAATTTGTTTCAAGAACCAATAAATAAGCAAACATTCAAATAAATAAATCTGATTTAGTGACATGAAGCCAACCACTACCACTAATAGATAAGTAAATAAATGCAGGAAATATAAAAAAGAAGTAAGTGAAGAAGTAGAGGCAAGCCAAAGGACTGCCATGATTTAGATATTTCTAGCCTTAAGAATGAATTCTTTTGATTATTCACTTGATGGCCTCCAAATTATGTTCACAAATAGGATTTAAAAAGGCTAAAATAATTGGTCTTTTTGAGTATCAAGTATAAAGAATTAAACCAGTTATATATTTATTATTTATTTACATATTTGTTATCTTTAAACATATATAATTATTAGTAATTATTACTAGTAAATATTTACTTTTTACATGAGTCATAACTGGTGATAGATGCTATAAACATGTATATGGTTGCATGGAAATGAAATGACAAATATTGCCAGTGAGGTAAAAAGAAAAGAAGACAAGAATTGTTAAGATAAAATTCTTTGTATTGCCAATATAGAAGTGGAATGTCTCTTGTGGGTGAGGGAAGCAGTTCGGAGGATGGGGAGGCTTAGTGCATCTTTGGGTTGATGTATCACTGTTAGTGATGTTGACAACTTGCCTGGTGGTCCGCAACTGCTGACAGTGTTGTGGGTGGCATTCTTAAAAGCAGATGAGGTGGACCATGACTCGACATTTTTTGTCATGCCTTTTGCTTTAGTGGCAACAGTCTTGATTGGATCCTATTATATTGTTTTGAGGGGGTATTTTTGAGATAGGATTTATTTTATGAGTGGGATGTGAGAGAGCGACTTTTTTTTTTATTTTCTTATCATTTACATCCAGCTGACAGATTTTGATAGAGTGATTCAGAAAGAGATCTAGCTTGAAGCAGAGCATAACATATATAATTGGGATAAAGTGATTAAAAGTCTTCTCAGCCTCAGATTAATAAATCAAAAAAAAATGCAATTGGTTTTCCGAGGCTTGATTGTAGAACAAAAAAAAATTAATTCTCTAAGTTCAGAAGGATCAGAAATAATTCGTTTTTGATTTGATATTTCATTCATCTTTATTTATGATTTAATTACATTATTATAGTTTTTAAATGTATTATATATTTATTAACAGAAGACCTGTGAGAACATATCTCAAAGGATGTTAACTTATAGTGAAGTGGATGTACAGCTAGAGTGAATATAGAAATCAACCCTAGTAGTGTCATGCTTTCAGTCATCATGAGACCATGATATTTATATCTACAAATTCTCTATCACAAGTACTATTCCCCCATACATAATTTTTAAATATATATATATATATATATATATATATATATGATGCGATGCATAAATTGTCGTCTAAATTACACAAAAATGAAAATAACACAGACATCTCACTTTGCCAGATATATTTACCAAAATTACACAAAAATATCTTGAAATACTAAAGAGTAAATTTATTCAATAAAATCACCATTGGCTTCAACCACAGGCTCCAAACGACTTCAGAATCTCCTGCAACTCTTCTGGACGGTCTCCTTGTTTAAGTTGGTGAATGCTACCATAATCCTTGCCTTCAGTTCATCTTTGGTGTTTCAAGGAGTTTTGTTGGTCTCTCACTCAACGGTGTCCCACATAATAATTAAGGGGGTTGCAGTCTGCGGAGTTAGGTAACCAGATATAAAGGGTGGTGTAGCTATGACTGGGTTCTCCTGTTTGTGTGGCATGGTACAGAGTCCTGATGCCAGCAGCCACCCACTAGACCCAGGGCAGTACTACCTTCCCAAAGCACTTGATGTAGGCCTCTGTGTTAAATTTGAGGACCTGTGGGCTCAAATGTCAAGCAGTACAGCATGCCATTTCTAAATTTCTGGCTGAGTGAAATGTGTCAAGGTGCTCTTTTTCTCACAGATGGTGCCCAACTGACCCTGTGCAGTCAATAAAATCAAAAACAAACAATGTGCATGTGTAAAATTAAAAATATAACATGTTAAAAAATCATACCCTGTATATATTTTTCCTTTTATTTTAAATACAAAATCTTATTTTTTTTTAATAACAATCCCCCTATGTTATATGAATTGCTCTATTATTACACTCATCCGATATATATAACAAAATTTCAATAATGTAATGGCCAGTCTCACTTCAGCACCTGAAAATTGCATTGAGCATGAAACTCAGAGTTGTGCTATATAAAATATATATTTATTATTAATATAATAATTTGCAGCTCTATTAAATTACATCAAGCACTATTTTATTGACACTAGCACTCAATGTGTGATATCATATATATATATATATATATATATATATATATATATATATATATGTTTAAAAGAAGGAGCAAATATTAATATTATTAGTAAATTCAAGAAATATTAATTGACAATACAAGTATACTCCACAAAGAAAATAAAAAACAAAAACTTCTTGCAGCCCTCTATATAAGGAAAATACAACCAACACTAAGTAAGGTTAGTTATAAGCATAGCAACAATGTTTTAAAATGTCTATAATAGCAATATTTTTAAAATACTTAAATTGTAATAAATATTTGTAGCTCTATTAAATTACATCAAGCACTATTTTATTTACACTAGCACTCAATGTGTTATATATATATATATATATATATATATATATATATATATATATATATATATATATATATATGTATATATATATATATTTAAATGAATGAGCAAATATTAATATTATTAGTAAATTTTTATTAATATATATAATAAAATTAAATGTTCACTTCTGCTGTCTCTCCTCTCTGAGTTTCATGGAATTGCATCCGGTCTTCAGGAGACTTGATTGTAAAACTTTATTTATTTTCAGAAATCAAATTTTTCTTAAAAGAAATTATGACATGAACTTATTTAAACTTGTTTAGTTACATATATATATAAAAGTGAACATAGAAGTCAACACTTTGAGGCAACAGTCTGTTTCATGCTAGATGCAATCATCAGGCCACAATGTTGCCTCTAAGTGTTGACTTCTATGTTCACTTTTATACTTTTATATTTATATTTACACATGCTCTATCTCTGATATTGAGGACTTTATCCCACAAATATAGCACATCTTAAGACTATATTTCTTCATATATATATATATATATATATATATATATATATATATATATATATTCAAACATGTTAATATTTCTCTAAGTTGTGAATTCATGATTTACAGAAACATTAATTGACAATACAAGTATACTCCACAAAGAAAATAAAACAAAAACTTCTTGAAGCCCTCTATATAACAAAAATACAACCAACACTAAGTAAGGTTCATCCATATTTATAATTATAACAGACTGTGCTTCATGCACATTTACACAAAATCACAACTATCAATTACTTCAATTTTTTGTCATAGCAATTCATTCCTGGAAATGATCTTGGATGAGAATGAAAATACTTGGGAAAAAAATATAGAAATAACCAAAACTATGAGGAATAAAATGAAAATAAATAGACATAACATGTATGAATGGAGATATGCTGCCAAAATATACATACATAAACACACACACACACACACACACACACATATATATATATATATATATATATATATATATGTATGCATGTGTGTGCGTATATACATATATATAAGTGTGTGTGTTTTCTACTTTATCTCATTTCTTGCCACTTGTTCTGATAGTATTCTACATCTATGTACATATATATATATATATATATATATATATAAATATAAAAGTGAACATCGAAGTCAACACTTAGAGGCGACAGTCTGTTTCATGATATATGCAATCGTCAGGCCAGAATATTGCATATAGCATGAAACAGACTGTCGCCTCTAAGTGTTGACTTCTATGTTCACTTTTATATTTACACACGCTCTATCTCTGATATTGAGCACTTTATTCTATAAATATAGCAAACCATAAGACTATATTTCTTTATATATATATATTTATATATATATATATATATATATAATTTTGTATAATTCTATATATCAATAAACAGCATTTAGAAAAATATGACAAACTGGAAAATGCTCGATGAAATTCTAATGGATGAAATGTGTCGCAAGAAATTTTTCAGTTTGTCATATTTTTTCTAAATATATATATATATATATATATATATATATATCTTTAAAATTTTTAAGAAGCAAGAAACTTTTTTTTGATGCAAGAAACCGAAATAGAGTTCCACAGTTGAGAAGTGCAAGAAAAGAGGCTATTAGGATAGAACATCTTGCTATTTCAACAGTAAAATGATGAGATCTAGTAGCCAGTCTACTTGTACATTAAATTTATGTGGTGAAGGTACCAATGAAGAAATCTGATTAGGACAATTGCCATGAAAAAATTTATAGAAAAGGCAGAAGGTAATCACATCATGTTGGTGGAAAAATGATTAAAACTGTGATGTCAGGACACTACGAATAACATTCCAGACCCTTCTTTGTATTTTGTTAGGAATCTTAAGATATATAGCAGGAGCACCAGACCAGATATGGCCGAAATATTCAATGCATAGATGACCAGTAAAATTATTCACAATCCCCACTAACTCATCTCAATATCCTGTCCTGTCTTCTGTGTTTTTTATCCTTAGGATATTATTTAACCAACCTTTTGCTTCATCTGTTATCCTTCCATCTTGCAATATGTACTGGAGACTTGATAACTTTTCATCATTATATCCCAAGCAAGGGATAAAGCAACTAAAATGCAAGGGGTTACTGATCGTAAAAGAAAATGAGAAAATACAATCATTTTTAAGAAGAGAAAATAATTAAAGAACAGGAATTAAGAAAACAGAAATCAACATTTGTGTTTCTTCAACAACTACAGACCCTGTGGATTATACTGAAAATTGATTGAGCAGACCATATTTACGATTTCTGTGATGAGAGTGTGATTAACTGGTGTGATCAGTACTTAAGGCAAGTATGCTCAAACACTTGGGCATGGTGACTTGTGATTTTGTGCCAACACAACACTTGACAGCTTTCAAAATTTTGTCTAACTTGTTTCACCCAAAAGGTTTGAAAGATAGATAGATAGATAGATAGATAGATAGATAAGAAAAGAAAGAAAGATAGATGAGAAAAGAAAGAAAAATAGATAAGAAAAAAGATGAAGTGGAGAAGGAGAAAAATCAAAAGAAGCAAGAAAAATATGAGGAAAAGAAAAAGTCTACAAGAAAAAAGAAGAAAGAAAAGATGCAAACAAATGAATAAAGAGATGTAGTAAAGAAAGAAAGAAAGAAAAGTTAGAAAAAGATGGAGTGGAGAAGGTGAAAAAAGACAAGCAAGAAAAAGATGAGGAAAAAGAAAGAAAAGATGCAAACAAATGGCTAAAGAGATGTAGTAAAGAAAGAAAGAAAAAGAAAGAAAGAAATAGGAAGAATAAAGATAGATATGAGGAGAAGAAGAAAGAAAAGAAACAAGAAAAAGATGTGGAAAAGAAAAAGACTAAAAGAAAAAAGAAGGAAAAAAGATGCAAACAAAGAATTAAGGATATGTAGTAAAGAAAGAAAGAAAATAGAAATAAAGAAAAAGTGATGAGGGAAGAAGAAAGAAAAGACACAAGGAAATGATGGAGAAAAGAAAAAGATGAAGAAAAAAGAAAGAAAAATAGCAGACAAAGAATTAAAGAGATGTAAGAAAGAAAGAAAGAAAGAAAGAAAGAAAGAAAGAAAGAAAAAAAAAAGAAAGAAAGAAAGAAAGAGAAATATAGGGGAGAAGAAAGATTAAAATATATGAGAAGAAAGAAAAAAACAAGAAAAAGATGAGCAAAGGAAAAAGAAGAAAAAAAGATGCAAATTAATGAAATAAAATGCACCTGAGAATGCATTATTAAGAAAGAGAGGAAAGAAATGAAGAAGGAGTGAGACATAAAGCTGAGAAAAAAAAGAATCAAGGGGAGGGTCTTATAAACTGTCCCCAATCTGGGTCATGAAGGGACAAGATGTACTGAAGTGGACAAACAAATGTGGAAATTAGACAATGATTCAGACATAGTAGGAATGGTTAAGATGAAGAATGATGATGTGTGAGAAGCAGACAGGGTAATCTTGGAAATGAGTGGGTAACATATCTACCACCACCCCCACCAACCTCCTAATCAACTCTTTCCAAGTTCTGCATGATCTGCTGTTGAAGAACTTGGCATTGGTAAAATTGTTCCAGAACTCTGGCCAGCAGCAAACAGGGCAAAGAGAGTTTTCACTGGTGGTTTTGCCAAACTGAGTCAACCAATGATTCATCAGTTTCTATGGATAGTCTTTTTTCCTGTGTACCTGTAAATTCCCTCCATGCCAACGTAAATGAGAGATTATTTTCCAACAAAACATGTTGTATTCAGCTTCATTATCAAGAGAGCAAGGATTTAATCTCTTCACCCTCTTTCACCCCCTTAAATCTTACTCTTTCTTTGTTTTCTATCAGCTCTATACAGCTGATTTATAAGAAAAAAAGGTTTTGAGCTTTTGAATCATGAAGGTCTTGCCAAAGATCATCCTTCTTTGAACATTGTGGTCTTGCGCTACAGAATCACAAGCAAACAACTGTACAAGAAACTACCAAACTTAAGGACTACCAATAGACGAAACAACTAAAATGGATAGCACATGTAATTCAAAGAGAAAATAATGACATAATCAAGATGTTGACATTTCACACTACTTCAAATAAAAGGTTAGGAAGGAAACCTCCATCAATAATGGAAAGAGTGATAACAGCTACTGGGCTTGAGAAGAGAAAATAATAACATAATCAAGATGTTGACATTTCACACTACTCCAAACAAAATGTTAGGAAGGAAATCCCCATCAATAATGGAAAGAGTGATAACAGCTACTGGGCTTGAGAAGAGAAAATAATAACATAATCAAGATGTTGACATTCCACTCTACTTCAAATAAAAGGTTAGGAAGGAAGCCTCCATCAATAATGGAAAGAGTGATAACAGCTACTTGGCTTGAGAAGAGAAAATAATGACATAATCAATTGTTGACATTCCACTCTACTTCAAATAAAAGGTTAGGAAGGAAGCCTCCATCAATAATGGAAAGAGTGATAACAGCTACTGGGCTTGAGAAGAGAAAATAATGACATAATCAAGATGTTGATATTCCACACTACTTCAAATAAAAGGTTAGGAAGGAAACCTCCATCAATAATGGAAAGAGTGATAACAGCTACTGGGCTTGAGAAGAGAAAATAATGACATAATCAAGATGTTGACATTCCACTCTACTTCAAATAAAAGGTTAGGAAGGAAGCCTCCATCAATAATGGAAAAAGTGATAACAGCTACTGGGCTTGAGAAGAGAAAATAATGACATAATCAAGATGTTGACATTCCACTCTACTTCAAATAAAAGGTTAGGAAGCAAGCCTCCATCAATAATGGAAAGAGTGATAACAGCTACTTGGCTTGAGAAGAGAAAATAATGACATAATCAAGATGTTGACATTCCACACTACTTCAAATAAAAGGCTAGGAAGGAAACCTCCATCAATAATGGAAAGAGTGATAACAGCTACTGGGCTTGAGAAGAGAAAATAATGACATAATCAAGATGTTGACATTCCACTCTACTTCAAATAAAAGGTTAGGAAGGAAGCCTCCATCAATAATGGAAAGAGTGATAACAGCTACTTGGCTTGAGAAGAGAAAATAATGACATAATCAAGATGTTGACATTCCACTCTACTTCAAATAAAAGGTTAGGAAGGAAGCCTCCATCAATAATGGAAAGAGTGATAACAGCTACTGGGCTTGAGAAGAGAAAATAATGACATAATCAAGATGTTGATATTCCACACTACTTCAAATAAAAGGTTAGGAAGGAAACCTCCATCAATAATGGAAAGAGTGATAACAGCTACTGGGCTTGAGAAGAGAAAATAATGACATAATCAAGATGTTGACATTCCACTCTACTTCAAATAAAAGGTTAGGAAGGAAGCCTCCATCAATAATGGAAAAAGTGATAACAGCTACTGGGCTTGAGAAGAGAAAATAATGACATAATCAAGATGTTGACATTCCACTCTACTTCAAATAAAAGGTTAGGAAGCAAGCCTCCATCAATAATGGAAAGAGTGATAACAGCTACTTGGCTTGAGAAGAGAAAATAATGACATAATCAAGATGTTGACATTTCACACTACTTCAAATTAAAGGTTAGGAAGGAAACCTCCATCAATAATGGAAAGAGTGATAACAGCTACTGGGCTTGAGAAGAGAAAATAATGACATAATCAAGATGTTGACATTCCACACTACTTCAAATAAAAGGCTAAGAAGGAAACATCCATCAATACTGGAAACAGTGATAACAGCTATTGGGCTTGAGAAACCTGTCTTCCTGAGAAATTACTTTAAGAGAAAGATTTTAGACATTTCAACCAAAAGCTGGCTGCTCAGTCAATGTATGCCAAATGTTTCCTTGTAGGGAAATGGCTAATATTTACCATTCTCATCTCTCTTGTGTGTGTGCAGGTAATGTAATGGATAGTGACTAAGAATGAGAAATCAGAATTCCAAGTTATAATTCCAGTCAAGTAATTCCATTCATTTACACAAAAATGCTCTTAGGAAAGATATGAAACCATCACTTTTTCTCCCCTAACTATGGGTTAAATATTAGAACAGACTGGATTCTTTCATGGAATATTTTTACTGGTATGTTAATTAGATATTTTTATCAAAAAGCATAAAAGATCACTTCATTTGGCTCTACTATTTAACCCATAGAATAATTAATTCAAAACCATATAGAAGGTAATGGGCATTGTGGTGTAATGGATATTGGCTTGGAGTGAGAAATCAGAGAGCCGGGTTCAAATTCCATGCTGCTAGATTCACTTATGCACATATTACCCTTGGGAAAGGTATGAATCCATCTCTTCTCCTAGCTATGGGTTGAATAGCAGGATAGACTGGGTTCTTTAGCCTTGGTTGGCAACCAGTCTACCACAGAAAGAAATTGCAACCTACTGCAGGAAAAATCTGCCTTGTTAGTTATGTATCAAAAGAAATATGATTGCCCAAGCGTGTATCAGGTATGAAGCATAACTAAATGACTGAATAAATACAACATTAATGTGTAATATATGTTGCATTCCTCTTCCAAATTATTTACAATGTTCAATTGGGTTAATGCCAGCTGAACAAGCATATCACTTCATCAAATAAATGTTTCAGAAACTCATTTGATTCAGATATGTATTACTTTCCTTCATTGAATGCGATTATTATGCATAAAAATCATTTGCTTTCTAAATGTGTTGAATCATGGCTCCACGCATACCTTAATTAATTAAGACAAAGTAATAAATATGTGCAGGTGGTGTAATGGACATCAGCTCTGAATGAGAAATCAGAGAGCCGAGTTCAAATTCCAGTCAGGTTCATTGCATTTACTTATACAGAAATGGGAAAGGTATGAATCCATCTCTTCTCCCTCCAGCTATGGATTGAATAACAGGACAGACTGGATTTTATAGCCTTAGTTGGTAAGCAGTCTACTGCAGAAAGAAATGGCAACCTACTGTAGGAAAATCTCTGCTTAGTCAGTCATGTATCAAAAAAGACATGATTGCCCAAGTGTGTATCACGTATTGCACTTAACTGACTGATAGAAGGCAATGGAAAACTACTCCACTATTGGAGAAATTGGAGGGCTGTGTTCAAATTTCAGTCATTTATTAGATTCATTTACCTGTAAATACCTTTGATAAAGGTAGAAATCTGTTTCTTCTCATCCCAGCTATGGGTTAAATAGTAGGACTTTATCTGGAAAAATCATTGTTATTTCCAAAGAAGTGCTAATGTAATATTCCCTTTCAAAAGAACAGTAAAAATCAAAAGGAAAAACAAATTCATCTCTTTTTATTTCCATCTCTCTACACACACACTCTGTTTGTATTATCTCCTTTCCCCACTATACTCTCTCATTTGTTTTTCTCTCTCTTTTCCTATCCTCTTTCTCTTTTGTTCTTATCTCTCTTCCTCTGTCTTGATTAGTATCTGCTCCACAACCTTTCCTCCACCTCTCTCTCTCTCTCTCTGGTTTTTCACCACCACTTTCTTTCTCTTTCTGTAACTTTCTGTTCTCATCTCTCTCTGCTTTCTTCTCATTTTTTCCCTGTATTTCTTATCACCTTTCTTTTTCTTTCTCACAAGGTCATTTTCTCCTTGCAATTTTGTCCCTCACCTCCCTCCCTCTCTCTTTCTTTCCTACCACTTTCTGTCTCTGTTCTGAACTCTCCCTTTGTTTCCTCCCTCTCTACTTTCTTATTGTCTCTGTATATAGTTTTTATTTGGCCTGATGGATTTCTCTTTCTCACTTCAGATTTCCATTATCCCTCCCTCTGTCCCTTTCTCTCTCAGTTTCCTCTCCACATGTTTTTGCTCTCTCTGTTTCTTCAACTTCGTCCTTTTCTCCCTCACAATATCCTCTCTTTTGTCATCCTCTCTCTGACTGTTTAACTTCTACCACCACATTTTCTCTAGTTTTCTGTTTTTGTTTCCTCCTCACACTCTGTCTTTCTTTTTCTCCCTACAGTCTATATATATATATATATATATATATATATATATATATATGTATATATATATATATATATATATATATATATATATATATATATATATATGAAAATTTCTCAGAGTTAACCTGTAGAAAAGACAATATTTATAAATATAAAGGACAATAGGAAAACTAAATTAACAAAATTACTACTCTCCCAAACAAAACAAACGTACACAACAATATTGTAAAATCAAAAGAAAATGGTTGAATCCATCAACACAGCACTAATAACAATATCTCCACACGTGACAGTAATTGACATAATTTTCAGTTAATTGTATGAAAATAGCGTCCTCTAAATTCTTCCAGTTCCAAAGGACATTTTGTTTTGTTATTATTAGCTACTTTGTTTAAATAAATTCATTTCGTTTTTTGCTTTGGACAAAACACGTTGGCAACTATTAAAGTTTTCCTATTATCATTTATATATATATATATATATATATATATATATATATATATATATATATATATATATATATATATTGTGTGGAGCTTTCTGCTATCATTCCTTCTCTCTCTCTCTCACCATGATAGTGTCTCATTTTCTATCTATCTTTCTCTTCCCTTACTTCTTATATAGTTTTTTTTTCATTAACTCCACTTTCCAAGGCTTTCTTTCTTAAAGATTCAGCATTGGTAAACACGTCACCATTGTTCTAGTATACAAACCAATTCATGAAAAATTTAATTGAAGATGTCTCACTAATCACCTGCCAAAATATTGTGTACAGATCATCTTAAAGATAGAGGTGCAAAAGTCTGAAAAAGCTGTTAATGATGGTAGGAACCAATTTCAAAACTTAATGCAATTATCAGTACAGACGCATTATAAATGACTTGGTTGTCCCCAATACAAAAAAAATGTCACATATTCGAAATAATGGAGGTGCTTGCAAAGAGAAAATATTTTCACATACCCTATTATAGATATTAATATATCTGTGAAGATATTATTATTATTATTTGTCATCTATATGGCCCTTAGTGATGATGGCTCTCCACAATCTCTTGTCTTTTGTAGCTCTTAATAAATTTTGTCTTTTTGCTATCTCTCTTAAACCCTCTTCTTCCATCTAGCACTCTAAGTAGCTTATGCATTGTTTTCCTCTCTCCCTCTTGCCTTCAATCTGTCCTGTGTGTATCATATTTTCCAAACCCTCTTCATTATGAAATTTCTTTCTGATGTTAAGTATAAGCACCTTTTTTACTTCCATTTTCTATAAAACTTAGCTGTTGGTCGCATATTCAGTCCATGTTATCCTTCTGTTCCTTCAAGTATCTTCTTCATCTGTGAGGAGATTGTTCAGAATTCACTGCCAAATAGGATGACTGATATTACATAACAGTTCGATACTCTTTTCTTTGTTGTTAACAAAGTTTTCTGTCTCTTAATACTCTGCTTATCTTTTGAAAAGCATCTTTGCCTATTCCAATGTGCCTTCAGATTTCAGTGTCACACTTTCCATTCTCTGTTAAAACATTACCCAGATAATTAAATTTTTGTACTTGTTCGATTTAGGTATCTCCATTTTGTAATTTTGCATGTTGGGCTCTTCCTTTTCCTAAAAAACATGCATTCTAAGTCAATCTATAATGTCACAAGTCCTTTCACAGAGGGAAGTTACACACGTGTTGTCATCCCGACCGTTCTTGAAGAAAGCGAATCCTGCGTCTTTTGATAGGATATCTGTACTCCTGGCAGGAACAGTTCCTGTTGCATGATAGGAGTAATTTTATTATTTTTATATTTTATTTATTTTAAATGAGGTTTAAATTTTATTTCATTTATAATTTTCATTATTATTTTATATTTTATTTTTATTTATAATAATAACAATGTTTCTATATCTTCTGTCCTCTTAATTCCTGTTCTTTTATTGTTCTGTTTCTCTTATTCTTTTACACCTTGTAATCCCTTGCATCTTAGTGGCTTTATTGTCTTGCTTAGGGTGAAATGATGAATAAAATGTATTTTTCATTTTATATTTTCAAATAAACAATCATAAATTCAAATAATATATACAAAATTTTGAATGTAATGCACTTCATGAACAAAAAACATTTTCCTTTATATAATTCATTGCCAAGAATAAAAATTCTATTCTTTTAGAGTTAACTGAACAGAAATATTCTTTTTCAAGTGTTTGTGGCAAACAGACTAAAATATTTTTGTTTAAAAAATTCACTAAAAAGAAAGATAAAGTTCTATAGAGAATACCATTGGAGATGGAGGTGGTAAAACTCGGATACACATGGTATCTAAAGTCAGACAGAATACAGAAGTAACCAGTTTGGGAGTTTAAATGTTTTCTTTCACTGAATTGTCGTGTTCTGCTTTGTTTATGGGTCTGGTCTTGATCGCAGAGCTTTGTTTTATGCTCAAAGCCTTCTTAATAGCTGAAATATTAGGTTGGTGCAAAAATAATGACGTAATAATGGCGTTTTTTGACATTAAAATATACGTCAAAAACGACATTATTACGTCATTATTTTTGCACCAACCTAATATTTAAATCCTTTTTTTTTTACGACTTGGAAAAATGTGTTATTTGTGCTTTTCCTGTACAGAAAAGATAAATTTCATGTACATGTGTTCTAGCCACAGAAGTTTTTCCACTTTTGCATTTTGTCTTTGTCATTTTTATGCTGCATCTCTTCAGTGAATTGGCTATCATGGCTTCCCACAATTTCCTATCCCTTGTGGCTGTAGGCAGTTTTTCTCCTTTTGCTAATGTTCCACCCTAATTTCATCATCCGTTCACAAAATCTTGCCAGGCTTGCTGTCTTCTCTTATTTCTCTTGCCATCAATATACCCTGTGTTTATCAAACCTCCCACTCCCACTTTTTCAGGAATTTCAGCTCTCTTTTCCTGAAGTGTTCCTTCTGCTGCCATTTTCTTTAAGACTTCCTTGTTGCTTACTCATTCCGTCCATGGAATTCTCAGCATCCTTCTGTAGAACCACATTTCTGCAAACTTTAGGTTTTTCCTTGTCCATGAGGAGATTGTCCAGTATTCACTGCCATATAAGAGGATAGCGATCTTTTCTTAATTAAATTTTTGTTTCTCAACATCTGTCTCATCTTCTTTTGCTAGTCTGTTCCATGTTCAGTTCTCAGTGTCCAATATTTACCTATCCTAAAACGAAGTAAATTCTTATAGACTCAAATATAAATGATAATGTTTACCTCTCTCTAAACATGTAAATCTGTGAACTCCAAAATAATAATAATAAAAATAATTACTATATATCTGAGATGAGGTATTATAGCTATTTCAGCTCGAATTGAGGAATCGGAGAGCTGAATTTCAGTCAAGTCCATTGCATTCACTTATGTGCTAATACAATTGGAAAAAGTATGAATCCTCTTCTTCTCCCTCCAGCTATGGGTAAATAGCAGAACAGACCAGATTCTATAGCTTTGGATGGCAACTGATCTACCACAGAAAGAAATGGCAACTACTGCGGGTAAAAATATCTGCCTCGTCAATCATGTATCAAAAGATACATGATCGCCTAAGCATGTATCACGCATGACACATAACTGACTGACATTGTTCAAACTGTTGTTCTCATTTTTATTGTCATATTCATAACATTTTGGCTATTGTACAATCTGACATTCTTCAGGTGATATATATTAAATTTTAAAAATTCCAATGTATATGACATGAAGAAGGCCATAATGCACAATACCCGAAACATTGTGAATATGACAATAAAGATAAGTACAATAGTCCCATGAATGTAAATAGCTTAAATAATATAAAATATAAAACCAACTGACTGATGAACAAAAAACATAAATAAAGCTAAACCTTACTTAGTACATGCACTAAGAACTAAATTAGCATTCACTTCTCAAAAGGCGAAATGATCAGTGTTTGACTAATTTTTAATGTCGAACTTCTAGAAAGAAATAAAAAGATTAAAATTCTGAAAATCAAATATAACCATGACCTTCTGTAAAAATGACAGCATGGACTCAATCAAGATTTATTTGGCTGATCAAGAAAGGGTAGTAATTCTTTTTTTTTTTTAAATGTCATCTTTGATGATTGGCATGCTCAGGAGACAAAAAAATCAAGCAACAGAAAAACATGTATTTTGACATACCTTTCAATAATCTTTGTACACTTGATCAGGGCTTTTCAAAGTTTTTTTTAGTAGAACTCTTGTAAGGAAATTTAATTTCAATTCAACCACCATTAAGTATTTCTAATCCATTGGATTAAATTTATTCATTGTAAATGTTTGTATTAGGAAGAGTTATAAATAATTTCCCTTTTTTACTTATCTACTTTATTCTTATAAAAAATAGTGTTCAATTGTATTCAGTTATATATTCATCATTATTTGTAATGACTAGTTGCTACTTATCAGGCAATTGTTTAGTAAAATTCCACATGCACAGGAAATGGTAGAAATACCTCCCACATTTTAAAGATGGACAAAAAAAACAAATTACTGCTATTAAAAAATTTATATCACTGTTGTTTAAACAAAGCTTTTATTCATTTGGTTTTAAAAATGATCTTCAAAATGGCGGTCTCTGTTCACCATACACTTTTGTAGACGATTTCTAAAGTTTTCCATCACCCAAATTTTTATGCACTTTGAGGTCTTCCAGGTAGCTTTCTTTTCTAACACATAGCAGTATCAATTTTCTATCCGAAACAGTATCATTCTGACATAACAAAAAATTAACAAGAAATGTTCTCTGTGTTGCAATTACAGATTCTACAGATTCATCAGTGTTAAAAATGCTTCAAGTGCATGATGTACACTGATCAAAGCAATGATGGAAGCCATGAAAATAAATGGTAAGACATTAACTAAATGAAGATACCATTTTCACTTGACTAAGTTCACTGGCTCCACACAGGTGACAGTTTAAAATGTGGGAGGTATTTCTGCTGCACCCAGTATTTAGTGGGTACACATTTGAGTCAGCATTTCCCATTATTTTAAACGGTGAAATTAATGTCAACCACCCAACAGATGAAGATGTCCTAATAAAGAAAATGTGCTTCCTGTCAGGAATTGAAGAAGTTGTATTTCCTTTTTTCCATCAGGGAAACCACTTTTTAAGCTAAGCTGGGCCCTACCGATTAGACCAAAAGAAACATGATAAAGCAATCTTCATTTTTTTGTTTTTAATCCTTTCATCCCAAAAGAAACAATGGTTTGTAGTTTTTAATCATTTGAGTTTAATGATAACATCCTTCAAATGGTTCTCGCTATTTGCCATACACTGTTGTGGACAATTTCTAAAGCTTTCCATCACCCAGAAGTTTTGAGGTGTTCCAGGTGGCTTTTAAGCACTGAACCAGTGGCCCTGAAATCTATTGGAGTATCGATTTTCTGTCCAGACAAGCATCATTCCAATGTAACATGAAATGAGCAGGGAAAGCTCTCTGGGTTAAAATTACAGCTTCACCAGTGTTAAAAAATGTTTCAACAGCAAACCCAGAGTGTGCATCTGTCCAAACCAGGATAGTAACTGATGGCATCTGAAAACAAATGATAAAACATTAGCTAGATGAAGTCACCATTGCTGCTTTCCTGAGTTCATCAGCACTACCCAGGTGACATTTTAAAAAATGGGAGGTATTTCTGTCACTCAGGGTACAATGCAGTTGCTATGATTATTAATTAGTAGTCAGTTCATTAGAATTAGTTGATCCATGTTATAGTATTTTTTTAATCATTTCACCCCAAGCAAGAAGATAATGTCACTAAGACACAAGAGATTACAGGCACTGAAAGGAAATGAAAAGACTTTAAGTGAGGAAAGGATAATAAAGGAAAAGTATTCAGGAAGATAGATGATGACTGATGCTACATTTAATCTTTGAGATTGTAGTTACCAGGGAAGCAAGAAATAAGAAGGGAGTTCCAAAGGTAAGAAAAGAAGCTGTTAGAATAGAAGTAGAAATAAAATAGTGAGACCTAGTTGTCAATCTAGTAGCACACTTCAGTTCAAGTGGTTGAGGCACCAGGGAAAAACCTCATCAGAACAGTTGTCATGAAAATATTTGTAGAAAAGAGAGAAGGTAGCCATGTCATATCAGTGAGAAAGTGGCTGAAGTTGAAATGTCTGGTCAGGATTGATTACATTAGAAACCCTTCCTTGGACTTTGTCAAGAATCTCAAGATATACAGCAGGAACACTAGACCAGATATGGCAGCAGTATTCAGTGCATGGACAAATGGAAAATTTATAAATGTGCAAGATGGATTCTGATGAGAAAAATTTTCTGGCATGACACAATGACCCAACTTTCCTCTGTCATTTATCATTGATGGTTGCATATGAAGCCAATAAATTGATGCTTGCCTGTTTATGCAACTAAAGAGATGCTGTCTGTTCCAGGCCTTTTTGCTATTTGGGTTTACTCTTCTAGGCAACTAAGGTTTTATTTGGCTCTTACCCATTTGACCTGTCTGGCTAGATCGGACATGCCAGGAGATAAACTCCCAACAGCATCGCTGGGTCACAGAGGCACGTCGTAACAAATTTATTGAATATAAAATAACAAAGCATAACTAATTTACTTGTGTTTAATACAATTAGTGTAAGACAAAGAATCAGTCAATTGAAATAGCAAACAGACCCCCTTTAATGCTTGAATTATTTTAAATGGGAAGGAAAAATTTGGTAGGCAGGGAGAAAGTCATGAATATTGCTGGTTTTTGAGTTTGAGCTACAAATCTTGTGCTCTATGTTTGATATGTTTCTCCATTTGATAATAATAGAATTGGATAAAACCAGATTCCACAATATCTGTACTTGGAAGAACTAGTGAATACAATAGTTAGTAAATAGAATATTTGGTAACGATACCAATAATAATACATGTTTCCTTATAAGGAAATATTTGACACTCATTGACCAGGAAGACAGTGTTATGCTTTTTTCACTCCCGGGTCATCAGGCTGGGATCAAAGTGTAGTATCTGTTCTCTTAATCTTTAATGGCAATCATAATATTAGCAGAGTTGTGCTTTTTTCACTACCTGGCCATTAGGCTGAGATCAGAATGTATTAACTTTTCTCCTTATCTCTAAGGGCAATAGTATTATTAGTTGTTTCCTTATAAGGAAATATTTGCCAATTATTGAGAGAACAGTCACTGCTACTCGAGTTATGACTTTTTCACTCGCTGGTCATCAGGTTGGAATCAAAGTGTGGTATCTGTTCTCTTAATCTCTAAATGGCAACAGAAAAAAAGAAATTGATCTTAGTGACAGGCCTTGTAGTGGCAGGCAAGCTGCTGTTGTCATAACAGCTGAGAGAAGAATCACTATTGCAAAATTTTGTGGAAGCCTCCAGGTGAGCCTGCAGTTCTGTGGTCTGTGCAAAGTGGGTTCTTTGAATGTTGACAAACTTTTTAAAGGAGCTATCCAGCACAGTACTCCAATGATTAAAACTCATATTTGGCAAAGAGAAATCTCAAGAGGTTTCTACAAATTAAGTATACATGACTTCTTTCAAAGTTGAAATAACATGATAGTGATGGTAGCAGACTATTTTAAAGACTAGATTTTGAATACTGAAATTGTAATTAAAAATGAACTATCATTATTTATTGATTGACACTTGTAACACAACTGAGGAGAGAGGAGACTATACAAGGACTGTATTTTGAATTCTGAAACTTTCATCTTCACTTTGATATTCTTTATGTACTTCTACTATGAAATATATTACAATTAAAGAATATATATTACTTTTTGATCAATCATCATACCTCAGCTGTGAAGGAAGGAAACCATGTTGAGAACAAAATTTGGAATCCTGAGACATTTGTATATATTGTGGTATGATTTATTTGCTTCTACAGTTACATCCATTGTAATTAAAGAAAACCAGGCATGATCTTTTGACCAAACATTGTACCCGAATAATGAATCATCCTGGGTATGATGATAAACTACATCCGCGTCCTGGGTAAGACGATAAACTATGTCCAGCAGCAAGGCCTCTGATCAGGTGATTTTGAGGAACGTGGAACTACCTCTTAATTGCTGGTGTTCCCAGGTCCACCCTGACCCGGGGTGATAGCACCTGTTAAGGTCCCAGCTATGGGCAAATAGTTAACGCCGAAATTCAGGTAAAAATGGGTTTTAATACCAGGAATACTTTGTAAAAAAAAAAAAAAAATTATCAGCAATAAATTTTTGAAGAAAAAAAACTATTACCAGCAATACATTTTTGAAAAAAAATTACTAACAACACGTTTTTGAAAAAATATTACCAGCTATACAATTTTGAGGAAAAAAAAATATTACCAGCAATACTTATTTGAAGGAAAAATTATTACCAGAAATAGATTTTTGACAAAATAAAATATTACCAGCAATATAAAATATTACCAGCAATATAAGATATTACCAGCAATATAAAATATTACCAGCAATAAAAACTTTGTCCGCATTAAATAACCCATTGAGGTTGATATGCCGTAAAACACAACAAACCAAACCAAACCCAATAATGAAGGAAGAAGACTATGTTGAGAATAAGATTTAGAAACCTGAGGCTTTAGTTTTTATTTTGCTATGTTTTGTGTGTTTCTACTATTAAATCTGTTGCAATTAAAGTACAGGTATTTCTTTTTGACTAACCTTTATATACTTCTATCTGCTAATGGTAAATATCTATCTATCTATCTATCTATCTATCTATCTATATATATATATATATATATATATATATATATATATATATATATATATATATATATATTGAGTTATCTACATCTTACATATATAAATATTCTATTTGAAATTGACAGCCTTTTTTTAGAGGAACCACATTGCCTCAAAATTTGGCAGAAGCAAGAGAACATTTCATTGTTTTTGTTTTTATTTTTGATTTGCCATCAAGTTTCAGTTGTTTGCTTGCCAGGAACTGTTACTATGTCTGAGAATTCATTTCTTTGGTTTGCTTTTTTGAAATTATTTGGCAGCAGTTTTTTTTCAGAATCTAAATAAAAAGAATGTCATCTAGTTTGACAATTATGCTTGTAACTTTACCTCCCACCAGAAAATATAGAAATGATACAAAGAGTTGAATAAAAATCCAGTCCTCAGTGTATTTTGATTGGTTATATTTAGTTGGCTAAAAAAAAAAAATTGTATAGTTTATTTTCAATGGTTATATTTAGTTGCCTAAAAAATTGTTTTTTTATTTTTTTTGTATAGTTTTATTTTGATTGGTTATATTTGGTTGGCTAAATTTCTTTTTGTATAGTTTATTTTCATTGGTTATATTTGGTTTCCAAAAAAATCATTTTTTGTATAGTTTATTTTGATTGGTTATATTTGGTTGGCTAAAAAAATGATTTTTCTGTTGTACAATGGCCAGAGGAACATTTACTTTGAACTACGTTATATTCAAAAACATCACTTTTGACTGCATTGCCTGTGATAGCTGTCACATAGGCATATATTTTATATTTTTATTTTCAAATTGGTGCTTTTTTGTTTATTGTTATTAACATTGAATTTGGAAAACAATAAGCAACATTTTCAGCAAATTATGCTTTTCTATTTTAAGACAGTTAAAAATGCAGCTAAAATGCAAGTGTAAGTCTGTAAAATTAGAAACTGAACAAAATTTTATTTTTCCATCTTTAAAGTATTTATTTTTATTTATTATGCTTTTATCTGTATGATTGTAAGCAAGAAAAACTGTCCAAGAACAAACTATGAATTGGCGCTATTAGAAGAGAAGGACAATAAAAGAACAGTAATCAGGAAGACAGAAGATGATGATTGACATTGCATTTAAAATTTTAAGATTGTAATTGGCAGAGAAGCAAGAAACCTGAATAGAGTTCCACAAGCGAGAAGTACGAGAAAAGAAACTATTAGAATAGAACTTGCAGTTACAACTCGTTAATTCAACATTCAATTGAGAGAAACTAGTTGCCAATCAAGTGGCATGTTTAATTCATGTAGTCAAGGTACTAAAGTGGAAAGCTCATTAGAACAATGAAAATATTTATAGAAAAGGCAGTGGAAAGCCATGCCATGATTTTGGGTAAATGACTGAAGTCAAGATGTTAGGACATGACTGATTACTTTACAGACAATATTATTGGAATTTATCAAGAATCTTGGGATATGTAGCAAGAGCACCAGACCAGATATGGCAGTAATATTCAATACATGGATGAATGGTAGATTTATAAATGTCTAAGATGGATTCTGGATCTTATAAAAGCCAAAAATTTGATTCATTTAATATATATAAAATTATTTATAGAAAGAAACAAATATATTCCTGGTTATGTTAGTTTTCAATTTCTGACAAATAAAATTTCATATTCTTTGGAACAATGAGGTTTGGTAATAAAGAATGGTAAAATAAGACTGCAGAAAATGATGCAAGACAAAACCTTTTTTTTTACATTATTCTGACTAGCATTTGCTGTCTTCTTTGGCATATATATCTTTTGGCTTATTCTTTCAATTGGATGGTTTTTATCAGAGAATTTTTATGAGAGTCATCTTCGGCAAATATCACCTGTATATGCAACTATCAGGATAATTTAAATATTCTTGAAATATTTCTTAAAGAAATAGTTACTTCTATTGAAAATTAAGACAAAATTTGTTAATGAAAATTCATCATGAATAATTTTATTCAATTATTTCTTGTTTTGGGATAATTTTTTAATCTCCCTTATAAAAAAAAAGTCTTAATATGTTTGCTGTTGGGCTATTATTATGTGTTATGCATAATTTTACATGATTAATGCTATGTCTTGCACACCTGTTCTGAGATCAGAAGAAGATGAGAAATGAATTTTATTGAAGTTAATTTTTTATTTTTCATTTTGAGAAGAAATTTATTGTCAGTTATTGAGTTAATGACAAGTAATTTAATTTTAAAAAATCATGATTAATGCTAATTTTAAAATAAAATATGGGAGGAAGACATTTTTACATTTTCATTGGTAATAAATTTTGATAACTGAAATATAAATTGAGAAAGCAAATTAGCAAAAGGTTTGATAATGACAATAAGAAGAAATAAAATCCAAAGAAATTTGAAATGTTGACTTTTGATTGAAATTCTAAGATGAGGCCTTTTCCCACAAGTTGTTTGAGCTAATATCCTCATCATTAAAGGTTTGATCATGATAGCTTAGTTCTGACACTCTTTGGTGTTCATTGTATTTGCTAGAATTTTGAGACCTTTTCATAATTCCCAAAATGTCCAAAATTCTTAGATAAGGCCTTATCAACATTCTAAAAGTTCTTTGAACTTATATTTTCACCTTTATCAGTCTGATGTTTATGCCTTGGCAGATGCATTCCTTCACCTTCATTTCATTGTCTAGAAGACTTTGACAAAACCATATCAACATTCTACAAGTTCTTTGAACTTATATTTTCACCTTTATTAATTTGATCCTTATTTCTTGGCAGATACATTCTTTTGCCTTCCCCTTATTGTCTGTAATTCTTAGGTGATGCCTTTAACCTTCTGATCCTTCTGCAAATTCTTTGATCTTATATTCTCACATTTATCAGTTTTGTCATTATTTTATATATATATATATATATATATATATCAAAGTGAACATTGAAGTCAACACTTAGAGGTGACAGTCTGTTTTATGCTAGGCACAATCATTGAGGCCTGATGATTGTGTCTAGCATGAAACAGACTGTCACCTCTAAGTGTTGACTTCATTGTTCACTTTTACACACGCTCTATCTCTGATATTGAGCACTTTATCCCATAAATATAGCACACCTATATTTCTTCATATGCATATATATATATATATATATATATATATATATATATATATATATATATATATATATATATATATATATAAAGACAAAAGAAAAATGACCTTAACTGATGCTTTTTGTCTTCTGAGGGACTTTATCACCGCAAATGTAATGATTTTATTTTAAGAGAATACTTATATCAGTTAGTTATGTGCCATGCGTGATACACGCTTAGGCGATCATGTATTTTTCGATACATGACTGACGAGGCAGATTTTTTCCTGCAGGAGGTTGCCATTTCTTTCTGCAGTAGACCAGTTGCCATCCAAGTCTATAGAACCCAGTCTGCTATTTACCCATAGCTGGGGGGAGAAGAAAAAGTATTATCAATTACTCTTTTAATTTTTGGAAAAAAAATAGAGTTGTTCCCCCTTGATTTTCCAATGCCACTTTTTGTTTACTAATATTTTCGAAAGCATCAGCTCTCTAATTTAGAATTTAGATTTCTTATTTCCAAACTTATTTTCAATCTTAAATGTTAATGTGGGCTTACGTTCAATTTCAAAATTAAACTACAATTCATTTAAATATTTTAACTCCAATAATATTCCACCCCCAACTAGTTATAGTTGGGGGTGGAATATTATTGGAGTATCTTGTGAGAACCAGAAAAAAAAGGTGTTGACCCAAAATATAAATAAAAATAAATATAATAATTCTATCACTTGAAAATTGCTTTGGCATGAAACTCAGAGTTGTACAATTAATGTAAGATATTATGTATATTTCATAATATATATATATATATATATATATATATATATATATATATATATATGAAAGAAAAGATCTATAACAAATTGTAAAAAGTTTTTGTGATGCATTTCATCCATTAGGAGTTCATCGGACTGGCTTTATTTCCTTATTTTCAAAACTGTTGATATGTAAAAATTCCAATGAAAATTTATATATGGTTATCCCATATATATATATATATATATATATATATATATATATATGTTGCACTGTCCCAAATTTTAACTTGATTACATTATGTACATGCTAAGGTATAGTCAATATTCTGATAATATTTTTAAAGTCTTTGGCTATCTTGGGAATGATCTGTGTTTGAACTTCAAACAGTACATTAACACAGTACAATATGTTTAAGTGTATTGAAAGAATTCACTGCCAACAAGTGTCATGTCTCTCTTTGCTAAATTAGAGCCACTTAAGTGGGGTCAGTTAAAGGGTCTTTCAGAGGCTGTTTCTGAATAGCCATGTTGTGTAGCTGCTCATCAAGTCTTTCTTCATGCATCTCTCTATGTATTTTATATATATATATATATATATATATATATATATATATATATATATGTGTGTGTGTGTGTGTATTAAATGTAGGTGTTAAGTAATGTAATGTTCAATATAGAACAAAAGGAATTGACAAACTGAGTTCAAATTTTGGTTGAAACTATTTATATAACCTTTGCACTAATGGCCTTGAGAAAGGCATGTATCCATTTCTCCCGGTATTACCTTTGGAAATATTTGAATCCACTCTTTCTTATGTTCTGTTCTGTTGCATTATATCTTTCCAGTTAGTAAGACTTAAAAAAAATTAATGATTTTTCAACCTTGATAATAACTAATACATATGCACACATATATTGTGTGTATTTAAGCAGCAATCCCTTTTTTATACATGGTTTGTTGAAGACAACTGACAAGGTACTGTAATTCATTTTTTTTAAATTTTTCTTGTGTTTGTACAAGTGTTTTCTTTTCTGTCCAAATGTACTGCATTTACAAGCACTTTCGGCTGTACTTTTAGCCATTATCAATGATGATTTTATTTTTACTTTTTAGCTGAATATATGGATTGTGTTATGTATGTATTGAGAGATATATTTATGTTTTATTTACCAAAAACATTCAGCATATTGTGGCCATGTTTATAGTTAATGTTATTGAGTGTTGGCTTTTTCTTTTTTTTATTAGGGCTTTCATTATTTTTAATCTTTTTTTTACATGTGGATGAGGATATTTTGCTTGTATTTTCTACTAGTATGTTTCAGAAGGAGTCTGGTTGGTTTATGTGTTTGTTTAAATGAGTTCTAATGGCGCTGTGGTCAGATAGGTGAAATAGGCTAATCTAGTAGTTAATGAGGTAGTTAGGAATATATATATATAAATATATATATATATATATATATATATATATATATATATATATATATATATATATATATATATATATATATATACTTTAATAGTTAATGGATTTATTTGTACAGGTGTCTGATAAACTGATAAAGTGGTAAAATTTGAAAGAAACTTTGTGATGCAATCATACATTATATTTGTTGTTGTTATTATTATTATCATTAGTGAATACATGATAAAAACTGTTTAGAAAGAGAAAGTAAATTAGTTTTGAAAAAGGCACAACTCCTTCAATTTTTAAGAGATTCTTTGAAATCAATAAACGTTTGACCAATAATATATATATATATATATATATATGAATTACATAAAAATGAAACTCATTTTTATCCCATTTATATGCCCATTTTTCTCCTCCTAAGTCAATATTTTAATAAAAAAATGAATCGTAACATTTTTTTTTGTAAAAATTGAAAATTAAAAAATAGAAAGAAAGAGAATAAAAGAGGAAAAAACTGCAAATAAGGGAAAAGGCATTTAAGAGGGAGATAGGGAGAAAAAAATAAGAACAGGAAGACAGATACATATACAAGTCTTAACAGAACTTAAAAACAGTTAATTAATTAAGATTAGTAATGACCTATATTTAAAATGTTAACTCATGTTCAAATAGGAAAAAATTACATAAAGAAATACAATCTTTAAAGATAAATAAATCTTTAAAGATTGTATTTCTTTATTAATTTTAATATTCATGTTTTTCTCGTCTATATACTAATAATGTCTTAATTTTTTAATTATGATATTAAATTCAATTCATTAAATTTTAAATTTTCTTTAATCTACAACCTTAAGATCTTATCATCACCTGAAGAAGTACACTCAATGTATTGAAACATGAAAGCTTTTGTGTAGCAATTTCAGCATGTTTTTATTATAATGTCTTATAGTCGAAATAATAATATATTGCTCTACTTTGTATTGAGCACTTTTTAAAAGTAAATGCTATGAACAGTAGAATTTTACTCTTTCTGTTCCTTATCTCATTTTATGTATATATAATAATAATAATAATAATAATAATAATAATAATAATAATAATAATAATAATGTACTCTCCTGTCGGTTTTGACGTATGAGGATCTGACAGCTTATTGATTCAGCTATGAAAGTTTATGCAATAATCTTAAGTGGCATTTAAGACCCGCTAGTGATTTACAAAGGAGGCCACATATGGAGCAAGTGTGAGGATTGTGAGATGAGATCACTGTTATTATATATATATACATAATTCATAAATATCCTAGATAGATTAATTTTCAAGTTTCATACAATATAACAATCTGGGCTGTATTCCTACTCTGACCCTGGGAATTTCTTTATATTGGATTTACAGATCTGGATTGTGGAGCAGATTGTGTCCTTTCAAGTTAAATTATATTTCTTGTATTTTGGTTTTTAATTTTTCTTTACTTTGGGTGTGGATGGCCTGGGCTGTTGTGTTTTTTGTCTTTTCTCTTAATTATATTTTTTTATGAGTTTATTACTTTTGAATGTATATATATATATATATATATATAAATGTGAATGTCAGTGTGTCACACCTTTTCAACTTTATTCCTAGAGGCCATATACATATCATACCATTTTGGAACCAGGCTGACTCTATAAACAAATTAGAATCATTACAGTCTGGATCTGGACCAACAATCCTGAAATTTTTGGATTCCTAAGTTTTCATTACTGTGATTGTTTTCGGCGATTTTTTTACATGATTTTTTTATGACAAATTTTTTTGTTCATTAACAATTTTTATAACTTGGGAATAATGAGGAAGGAGGACCTGAAGAATCTGATATCCATGAGTCAAATAGAGGGAAAGAGAGACAAGGCAAAACAATGTGTGACATACCTGGTGGATTAAGCAAGTGGACGACAGTACATAGTCTGCGAGAGGAAACAGAGGGAAGGAACTTGTTGAGAGCTGCAAGGGATAGAGGGAGGTGGAGGGCTATGATCGCCCACCTCCTGAAAAGACACGGCCCATAAAAAGAAAGAATATATATATATAAATATGTCATTTGCAGACAATACTGTTTTGCTGTATAATAGCTCTTTAGTGTGACTAGATAACCAAATGCCTTAAGTCAGGATTGAAACTCAACTGATTTGATGTTAGAGTTTCTACCACTGAGCTATCTTCATTCAACAGAATGAGGTAGCTAAATCTCGCGTACTGTTTTTACAAATGTAAACGAATGTCAAGCAGCCAGAGTGCTCCATTCATTTTACTGAAGAGCTTCGTATTAATGCAGATAGTTGTTGTTTGTAGAATTATCTTATCATTCAACAATGCTCAATTGAAATATATTTTCTAGAGCTAAATTATGTCATTTGCAGACGGTACTGTTTCACTGTATTACAAGCTCCTCAGTGAGACTAGACAACCGAATGCCTTAAACCAGGACTGAAACCCAATCGATTTGATGTCATTCAGAGTTTCTATCACTGAGTTATCTTCATTCGATTAATGTATTAGGTTGGTGCAAAAATAATGTCGTTTTCTCACATAATAACATATGTGAGAAAACGACATTATTTTTGCACCAACCTAATATATTTGAGCAGCAGCTTTTCTTTTAGACATCTTTCATCAAATACGGCTGGCACGAAAGATTTAATTAATTTTTTCATTAAGTTTTTTCAGCATCCTTACATTTTTTTTATTTTGTAGGAATAAGAGAGTACAAAAATATTTCATAATTTTTATTGTCCTAACCACTTCCTGCCATTTTGATAGACATTTTCATTTCTTTGTCGGTTGTATTTAATATTTTCTTTATTAGGATTCTTCGTAAAATGGAGGATCATTTTCAAATGCAAAGTGTCCACTATAATAATGTTTGAAGTAATATATACATACATTACTCCAAATGTTATTTTTCGCACATGCATATATATATATATATATATATATATATATATATATATTATAAATTAATTGATTTAAAATATGTTTTTTTTTGCTACACAGTTCTAACCATGTTTCAAATTAATGCTCTGTAAATTTACATTGAGAACTATTTTGTAAAAATAAAATTATCTATAAGAACAACAGATTATATATCTTACTGTTCTTTCTTTTTATTTATATATACATATACATACATACATATATATATATATATATATATATATATATATATATATATATATATATATATATATAATATATGTATGTATACATATATATATATATATATATATATATATATATATATATATATATATGTATGTATGTATGTATTTATATTTAGGTAGCATATCTTCATTCAAACAAATTTCACTGATTAATACAGACATATTGTTTTGACTTATTTTTATACTGATCCTTAAGGACACATACCAAAAGCTGGGCAGAGTATTGCGAGACAGGAGGATTTCTTTGGTAACGAAAAAAAGAAGACTGAGCTGTTACATGACATCTGTCCTTCTTTATTTCCTCATGAAGTAAGTTCCGTACAAACAGCGTCTTCTTGCAAACCATAGCCATATGAAACAGACTCCCAAGAGGATGTTTCCATGATAGCTACAATCTTAACCTGTTCAAGTCTAAAGTTAACCATTATCTTCCCCGCTTATCCATATAATCTACCCCTTAACATAACCCTCTACCTTGAGTGGTCACTGAGCCTTGTACAGGGTGAACCTTAATGTAAAAAAAGCTATATATATATATATATATATATATATATTTATATTATGTGATTAATTCTTCTTGAAAATCTGTCGTCTAATGCTGGCTATGTCGATGTCCTTCCTGACAGGTCTGCAGGGGCATTTATATCAGTTTTGTAATAAAATTTATTGATCAACCACCATGGTTCATAAGAGTGCACAAAGATAAAGTCACTTTCAAGATGATCAAAAAATATACAGAAATGCTCAATATTAAAGAGATACTCTTTTTCTGTAAAAAATTGGCAGCTATCTTATATATATATATATATATATATATATATATATATATATATATAGCATCCTGGGTATGACATTAAACTACACCCGCATCCTGGGTATGACGTTAAACTACATCCGCATCCTGGGTATGACGATAAACTACGTCCAACAGCAAGGAAGGCATCAGATAGTGTTTTCAGAAGAATAATGTTGCCAGCTATACATTTTTTTGGAAACAATAATGTTGCAAGCTATATGTTTTTTGGGAAAGAATAATGTTGCCCGCTATACGTTTTTTGGAAAGAATAATGTTGCCAGCTATACGTTTTTTGGAAAGAATAATGTTGCCAGCTATACGTTTTTGAAATAAAGTTGCCAGCTATAAGTTTTTTCAAAACAATAATGCTGCCATCTAGACGTTTTTTTGAAACAATAATGTTGCCAGCTATACGTTTTTGAAACAATGTAGCCAGCTGTATGTTTTTGAAACAAATAATGTTGCCAGCTATACGTTTTTTTTTTAAACAATAATGTTACCAGCTATGCGTTTTTTTGGAAACAATAATGTTGCCAGGACAAAATAGGCATTTAAAATTCATATAAACTGGATTTGGCATTAAATAACCCACAGTGGTTGATATGCCATAAAACCCAAACAAACAAACAAACAATATATATATATATATATATATATATATATATATATATATATTTATATGTATATATTTTTTCTTTTTTTCAATCATGAATGTTAAAGGTTGTCTTGCCGTTTTTATTTCCATAAATACAATTTTGTACCTCTAAGAAAATAATGATCTATGTATATATATAAACAATTACTTATTACCAATTGTATAGCCATTACTTTATTAGTATATAATTTCTTTGGTAACGAAGAAAAGAATACTGAGCTGTTACATGACATCTGTCCTTCTTTATGTTGGACGATTTCCTCAAAGATGAAGAAGAGACTTGAGGTGGTGACGATGTGGTTCTACAGAAGTATGCTAAGGATATCATGGACTGAGCGTGTGAGCAACAATGAGATCTTAGAGAAGTTGCAAACAAGGGGAGGGCTTATATTTAACACCAGGAAGAGGCAGCCTATTTTCTGGACACATAATGAGGAAGGAGGGCCTGGAGAATCTGATACTCATAGGCCAAACAGAGGGAAAACAATGCATGACATACCTAGCGGTCTTAAGTAAGTGGATAGCAGAAAGTAGTCTGGGGGAGGAAGCAGAAGCCAGGAACTTGTTGAGAGCTGCATGGGATAGAGGGAGGTGGAGAGCCATGATCGCCTACGTCTTGAAAGGACATGGCACATAAAAAGAAAGAATCAGTTTCTTGATGTTAAGATGAAATTCATCCAGGAATGTGCCATAGTTTTTTTCTAGTACTTTCGATCTCCTCTATTTCCTCCAAAGTTATTGTAACTGTGATAAAATCTGCATTTTGTTGTACGGCAATTTTTTTTAAAAACACATGTAAACGCACTCTGTTATAATTATTTTAAATTCATCTGTTGGTACAATGGAATCTTTTTTGCAAAACAGCATCCCAATATTAGGGAGCTGACCAGAAATTGGTAGAATTGCAAAATGGTGTTAAATGTTTGTTATATGCACTTCAACACATTGTTGCTACACTTGTAATAAAATTTGTTGAGTATTATTTGTCTGCTTTTGATATAGAGGGCCACAAGAATGTAAAATTCTTGTTTATTATTTTCATGGTGTAGCATATTGGTGTTGTATTGTGAAGGTGGACATGAATGTGTTTTTAGATATTGGGTAATAGTGCTGTGAAGAAGTAGGTTATTAGGAAAAAGGTATATATATATATATATATATATATATATATATATATATATATATATATATATATATATATATCAGAAGGTATTATTTGTGTTGGCTGCATGAAAATAAACTTCTCCACAAACATTAAACTTTGGATATGGCAAGGTCTCCAATAACAAAATATAAAACAAACAATATTCCTTTTTAGAAAAACAAGAATACAAATAAATGTTTATTTATATAACAAATATATGCAACATGAGAATAAGAATGTTCTTTAGGTCAAATAGAGAATTTGTTCAGTAAAAGGATTTTTAAAGAATTAATCATTTCAGATTAAATAATATTTTACATTGTAAATTTCTGTCATAGTTTGATATTAGAGATTAGGTAAGAGTTGTCTCCCCTTACCAGTTGAATATAGAATATATATTTTTTGTTAATGAAACAGACGAAAAGATGGACGTTTAAATATTACGTGAATAAAGTTGATTCAACAAATGAGTAAAGTCTTTTGAAGAAAGTAAGTTGGATTTTTCCTGGAAAGTTTGTTGTAATCAAAATTGGTGAATAAAATGTTCCTTGATATCAAAAGTTGAATGTTGAGTTTAAAAGATGAACTTTTAAGCTAATTGTACATTAAATATTAAGAATCTTTTGGCTGTAAGATAGCTGACTCAAAGTCAGTTTGAGTTAGATTATGTTCATAGTTGCTTTATGAATAAAATGTTTGTTTTTGCAAATGGTATGTTCTTTGAGTAGAGTTCTTGTCTCGATAAAAATTGAAGATGTTAAAATTGAAGTGTAGTTTGTTGGTGAATGAGTGAATTTGAAGTTAGGGATTATATTGGGAAATCTAACTTAGAAACTTCAAAGATTTGAATGGTGTGAATTTGGCAAGTTGTTTGATGCCACAATGCTCACTGTTAGAAGATGATGAGTTTCTGTTGCTTGTAGTTGAAGGAGTGAATAAGATTAGTTAGATGTGCAATGTTCATATATGTATGTGTGTGCACATGTGTGTTCATGTGTCATAGCGTCTTCCCAAAAGGGACGAATGTGAGCTCTTCACTGAATTACATTGTTGTGGTTCTGAGAAAAACGGAAAAAAGAGGAATAGTTGAAGATTTCACTAAGTATTTATAATGTTGTATGTCATGTGATAGGCTCGAAATGCATCAACAGATTTTTGGCGGTAAATTAATTCTAACCGTGCGGACATAGATGAAAGCATGATATTGGCATTAATTGACCAATCAGGAATCAGGGGAATCTGTGATCCACTTTGGTGTTTAGTTTGTAGAAAAACTAATGTTGAAAGAAAGTGGTAGCAGAATGCTAAAATAGAAATTGTGTCTGATAAATGACATGTAAGACATCTTGATAATATATGTAATTACTGTTTTGTCAGAGATGCAATCTCCCAAAGGATATTTAAACTGATATATACAACATTGGTCACTTCCAAAACACACACACACACACACATATATATATACATATATATATATAGCATTCACTGGTTCCCAGACTTCATGAGTTCAAGTGTCCTATGAGGCTGACATGCCGCTCTCACCCTTTCACTGTCAAAACTACTAAATGTAGCCGTCTCTTCTACTCCAATAGCTTCATGTCTCACACCTCTCGCCTGTGGAACTCCGTGGAACTGTGACCAATGTTGTATATCAGTTTAAATATCCTTTGGGAGATTGTATCTCTATTCCAGTTTCCCTGAGAGCTCTAATCTCCAACTATTCAAATGTAATGTCAATCAACATCTCCAGTTGCCTTGATCTATCCACTATCCTTCTCCTCATCCTTTCCTCTATCACTCCTATCTGATCTTGCTCCAAATCTTCTGTAACCCCTTGCGTCCTAGTGGTTAACCGCCTTGCTTGGGGTGAAACGCTTAAAAAAAAAAATATATATATATATATATATATATATATATATATATATGCAGGTTGTATCAAAAACACTTTTACAAACTTTAGGAGCAAGTTCCTCACACCAAGACAAGGACAAAAGTCCATATAAACATAGCCTGTAGAATGTGTTCTTTGTAGTCAGCTGTACAAGCAAATTTCAGTCTTCCTCGATCCATAGATTTTGGTGCCACGTATACTGTCTCAGTAACATGATGATAAACAGTGGCAAAGGTTGGATGACTCAGCTGTTTTTGCTCTGGAAATGCAATCTAATAAAGCTGTGCAACCTCGCGTATATTACCTTTCACACAGTTGTATGTAAAAATCATATCTGCTTGCTCATGATATTGTTAAATAGAACACTGCTCAGTTAACTTACTACTACACACATTAAATGTTGAAGACAGATTATCTGTGAATGTACCTAGTCTGCATAACAATACAGTACCATCTACCATAAACTTTCTTGAAACTCAAAAATGAAGGCTGTGTGAACATATGTTTATATGGACTTTTATCCTTGTTTTGGTATCAGGAATCTGCCCCAAAATTTGTAAAAGTATTTTTGATACACCTTGTGTGTTTGTGCGTGTATATATTGATAATATAAGTGGTTAATATACACACACATATATATATATACATATATACATATATATATATCACTAATATATAAATACATACATACATATACATACATACATATACATATATATATATATATATATATATATATATATATATATATATATATATATATAAATTCCAAGAGGTTAGAATCCAGGTAGAACTCAATGTCCAGTTCAGAGTAAGGATATAATAAAAAGGCTTAAACACTAATATTCCATGGTTATAATTTATTACATTGGAATCGTAATTATGATCCAATTCATCAGACCTATAAATTCAAAAAGGATATTTATTTTTGAATTTGTAGGTATGATGAATTGGAGCGTAATTGCGATTCCAATGTAATAAATTATAACCATGGAATATTAGTGTTTAAGCCTTTTTATCATATATATATATATATATATATATATATATATATATATATATAATCAAATAATACCATAGATGGACAATTTTGGCCTTTTTCTTTGATTAAAAGTTTCAGATAGGCTACATTCCTGCTCTGACCTGTGGAGTTTTTTTCATCTTCGATTTCTCTGTCTTTCAAGTTAAAATACATGTCTTGTATGGTGTTCATTAATATTTTTTCTTTACTTAGTTGGCACAGGCTCTGATGTTTTTTGTTCATTTTTTTTTCATGACTTCATTAATTCCAAGTATGCACACGCACACACACACACACACACACACATATATATATATATATATATATATATATATATATATATATAACCGATTATTGTTTATTTTAATTGTATGCTTTTCAGCCTTCTTAATTATACTACTTAATCTCTGGTATGTCGTATGTCTGTGCATTTAACAGGAGTTCATATATATTTTTCAGTTATTTCCTCGAAAGTCTATATTTGTCTGTCTGGCCACATAAATAAGAGGTTTTATTTGAGAAATAATTACGTTTCAAATCCAGTCGTTTTTTTCTGTACAACTTTGAGGTTGAATGTCCCAATTAGCTTCAGATGATGTCCAGCTATTGACTCACAAAATACATTATTTCAATTTGGAGAACAGGAATTTGCTACAGAAGATTACAAGCCTTGTATTGGATCTGCAGAAGCATGCAAGTCAGCCCTGTCACGCACTGAATTCTTGTAAAGACAAGAGACCTAACAAGACAGAGACTAGGAGTTACAATAATGGTAGATAAAAGAACAATCATAGAAGTGAAAAGATAATCCTGAGAAAAAGAATGGAATTCTCTGGAGATGTGGAGGTTTGGATGTTGGGAATCATGTGAGTCATTTTTAGAATCCATCTTCCCCGACAAGCTTGGCTTCTTTTCATTATCAACTAATCTGTAAATACTTGAATTACAGCATGGATAGAATTGGTTATTTTTGCCTTGGTCACATCTTATTAAATGGAATTCTAACCTCTTACCCTTTAATGAGGTATTAGGTTTTTGGGAATGTTCATGCAGGTTTTTTTTAAAATAATAGTGTGTTCTGAAAGTAATAACATTTTGCCAGAAAGTATATAAAGGTAAAAGTTGAATTTATTAATTAGAGTATTTAGAAATTAAATTATGTTTAATGAGAATAGATATAAAAACAAATGTATGTTCAATTTATTTAACTATTATTAATGTATTTGGAAAGTAATTTATTTAATTAACTGAGTGTTTAGAAAGTAATTATTTTTTTCAAAGAAATTATTTAAAAGCAAATATAAGTTAAATTTTATAAAATATTAGGCTATTCAGAAAGTAAAAATGTGTAGTGATAGCAACAAATAAATTACTAAACAATCACCAAAGCCTATTACGAGACTATGTTGTAGCCTAGAATCAAAAAAAATTAATAATAAAAGCAATATTAAAAGTTAAGCAATAAAAATACTTTAAAATACAGATAAAAATATTACTTAACAAAATTTATATTGTAAAAAATAGTTTAATGAATATAGAATACTCCCATGATGCATCAGAGCAAGTATTTTACTGACAAATGAAAGAAAAATCAAAACTTTCTCTCTCTTCATTTTGACCGCCAAAAGAGGCAGACATTCTAGACAGTTTTCTCATAAAACATGATGCCAACAACAGATAATCAAAACTTCTTTATTTATATATATATATATATATATATATATATATATATATATATAATGTATTATTTTAAAACCTATACTCTGATGGTGTGAAAAAAAAAACTGGATAATACAATTTGTAAATAAAAATATATTTGAATAAACTGATATCAGGGGAAAAATTCAGAAAAATAGAAGACTAAAGATATCTGTATTGGTTGACAATAATCAATCAACACTGCAATGAAAAGAAAAGACACTGACAGAGTAAACTAAGTAAAAACATAAATGTGCTCAATACACTAAGTAGAGCAAAATTTAAAATACCTAGTGAGCCAGAACCTAGCTACCAAGGTTTCACCTAATGGATCTTAGTCAGCCAGTAGTACCCTGAAGATTCATTAGGTGAAACCTTGGTAGGTAGGTTCTGGCTCACTAGGTCATATATATATATATATATATATATATATATATATATATATATATATATATATATATATATATAGAGAGAGAGAGAGAGAGAGAGAGAGGGTTGGGCTCCATCAGGCCCAAGACACACCACCTTTACTCTGGCTGCAGTACATGTAATGCCACTATGAACCTAATGGATTACAGGATTCATGATTGTGAGATATATATATATATATATATGCAACTTCTTTATTTCTGTATATATATATATATATATATATATATATATATATATATATATATATATATATATATGTTCTTTAAAATATCCAATCATGTAGTGCACTAAAGCCTTTTAATGTTTTTGTCTATGCTTATTTCATTGTATTTTATATATGATTTTATTTGTAGTATTTTAATCCTGTTTGTGACCTGCTGATGTCTTTTCAACACCCCCCCCTCTCAAAGTACATATATATAAATTAATATAAAAAATTATATAAAAATTAAAATTCTCGCAAGGCAAATGCATCACCAGAACACCCACAAGAAATGTTATGACCAGAAATGATATATGTAGAGTAACAGGCTGTGGTTAAGTGTAATTGGCAAAAATGTTTCCAATAAACAATAAGAAAAAGAACAAGGCAAAATAAAACTAAGAAAACAATTTATATGCATGTCAAAAGTAGGAAAAGCAACAGTAATAAGGCAAAATGTTCACAAGTAAGAATGGTATTAACATGCAAAAGGGTTACAATCAAGTGATTGTTGTGTTCTGACTTTAAGACCAGAAAGAACAAAAATATAGTGGATTCTATTGCTTAAGAAGAAATCCCAGGATGCATCTGCATCATATATCTATAAATTTGGGGAGGGGGATACTTTTGAAGTAAGCCCAGCAGAGATTGGAACCAAAAATATAAAAACAGATTTTCATTAATTAGCATCAAGTATTTAGATGTGCAAAGCACTTCATTTATTCTTTGAAATTAACAGAAAAAAGGAAACAATGATAATAGTTAATATTATCCATTTCGATACAAGAAAACATTTGGCATTCATTGACCAAGCAGCCAGTACTGCTTTTGGTTGAAATCTATTAAATCTTTCTCTTAAAACAATTTTTCAGGAAAACAGGCTTCTCAAGTCCAGTAGCCATTATCACTCTTTCCAGTATTGATGGTGGTTTCCTTCCTAACCTTTAATTTGAAGTAGTGTGGAATTTCAACATCTTGATTATGTCATTATCCTCTCTTCAAGTTAAATTTGCTATCCATTTTAGTTGTTGTTGCTCTTGATAGTCCTAAAATGATAGCATAATGAACTGTTTCCTTATAAACAAACATTCACCATTCATTAAGTTTATGCAATCTGACATGTTAATTTTAATGGTAATATTAACCATTTCCATACAAAGAATCATTTGGAATTAACTGATGGAGCAGCTAGTACTACTTCTGGTTGAAATTTACAAAATCCTTCTCTTAAAACAACCTTTCAGGAAAAAAGGTTTCTCAAGTCTCGTAGCTGTTATCACTCATTCCAGTATTGATGAGTGTTTCCTTCCTAACCTTTTAAGGAGTGTCAAATGTCAATATCTTGATTATGTCATTATGACTAACCTTGCATTTAAATTTTTGAAGATCAAAGATAACTGGAAAGCAAGAAGCCACTAGAGAGTTCCACAAGTGAGAAGTGTGAGAGAAGTAACTGTTGGCATAGAATTTAAGGTTACATCTATCAATTTTAACTGAAAAATTTTGAGACTTTGCTGCCAATCTGGCACTGAGCTTAAATTCATTATATGTATTAGTTATGTTTGAAAAGTAAAAAAAAAATGGCCATGGCAATGTTGATGGTAATGGTAATGGTAATTTTAATGGTAACAGCAATTGTAATTGTAATTTTAATGGTAATAGTAATGGTAATTTTAATGGTAACAGTAAGTGTAATGGTAATAGTAATTTTAATGGTAACAGTAATTGTAATGGTAATTGTAAGAGTAATGCTAATGGTCACAGTAATTGTAATAGTAATGATAATATTAGTTAAGAACAATTACCATGAAAATATTTGTAAAAAAAGTCATGGAGAAGTTACGTTTCGGTGATGGGAAAGAGACTGAAGCCGAGATGCCAGGTCAGGATTGATAAAATTACAAAACTTGATTAAATTCAAGTCATTTTCAGATCTTTCGAAATTGAAACCATAATATAAAATTCCTTTATTTTATTTTAACATGAATTTACAGAATTCATGTTGAAATATAATAATGAGGCTCCTTAGTAACTAGACATCACATCTCAGGTCTTGTGGCATTCACTGCACAAACTAAACTACCTACAATCTATCTGTATTGTTTTTCTTTGGGAAGTTATTTTGAATCCACACTGCTACTCTTTTTTAACTATAATGTTTCATCATCAGAGAGCAGATTCTTA
>OZ010591.1:24731963-24809463 GCA_963932145.1 Acanthosepion lycidas
GAGTAAGTATGAGAAATCCATTTGGACCATGCTTCTTAAACTACTATATGTCTCCTCTTGAAAACATGGTATTTAAAAAAGTTACTTGACTTAAAATATATGTTTTTAATGAAACTTGTATAAATCAGGGATTGCTGCCCAAATACAAAAGGTTATATATATATATATATATATATATATATATATATATATATATATATATATATATTTTCCTTTTCTTATATATATAAGAGTACCCAATTTTGAATACATTTTGAAGTTACTTTTATTGTACATATATATATATATATATATATATATATATATATATATATATATATATATATATATATATATATATAGTTTGGTAAAGAAAAAGTTAGTGTTTCATGATGTTACTATTTTTTTATGATATTCTCATTGTTTGGTGTATTTCCCTTCAGTAAAAAGTTCAAACTAACAGAGTTTGACAGAAAACAGAAAAAAAATCTATTGTTATATTTTTGAAATTGTGGGTAAAAAAACTTCATCTTAACTCATTAAATTTAGAAAAAATATTTTAGGACACAAAATTTTAAAAGTAATTTCAAAATATATATTTTAAGTATTTTAATATTTGGATAAATATTTCCCTGGTTGATTTTGCTGTAGCATCTGACATCACAGATGTGACTAAAAGCTAATTTAATTTTTTTCTGTTTTTATTGGAAGAACATGATTGCAGGAATTTATTCTGTTATTTAACTTTGTTCATTGGTAAAAAAAAACATTTCATGCCGGTTGAAATTGGTAGTTAAAAATAAAATAATAATGCTTTGACAACTCTTAAGTTTTTGCTGTTTAAAGTTTTAAAACTATAGACATTATTCCATGTATTATATAGTCTCGTCTACTTCTTCTGTGTATCTGCTGTATAGATTCATGACATGTACCATTATGGCTCTCTACAACTTCCTATCCTTTGTAATCTTTACAATATTTCCCCCTCTCCATTTCCACCATCCAGTCACACAAGCTCATCAGGTATGTGGCCCATGTATTAATCCATGTATTATTTATTCTTCTATATGCTTTATCCCCTCAGGACATAGGCATTCATGGTTCTCCACAACTTCCTTTCTTTTGTAGCTGTTAGTAATTTTTGTTTTTTTATAATATTTTCCACCTCTATTTCCATCATCCATTCACACAAGCTCATCATGTATTATTCCATGTATTTTGTTTTCTCCTTAGTCTTATTCTGTGTGCTGTATGTTTTCAGGACATAAGCGATTAAGGCTCTCCACAACTTCCTGTCTTTTATTGCTCTTTGTAACATCTTTTTACCATGTCCCTCATTTCTGCCAGCCATTTACATAAACCGTAATTCAGGAAGAGGCAGCTGAAGTTTCTGGGATACATAATGAGGAAGGAGACCCTGGAAAATCTGATACTCACAGGTCAAATAGAAGGAAAGAAAGTCAAGGGAAAACAAGGCATGACATACCTAGTGGACTTAAGCAAGTGGATGACAGAATGTGGTCTGGGGGTGGAAGCAGAGGCCAGGAACTTGTTGAGAGCTGCAAGGGAAAGAGGGAGGTTGAGAGCCATGATCGCCTATGTCCTGAAAGTACATGGCACATAAAAAGAATCTCCTTTATATTGTAGCCAATATTTTCTCTGGGCATCTATATTAGATCTAAACAATTTGAAACCAATTTGTATAAATTATATAATAAAATATATAATAAAATATATAATAAAATATATAATAAAATATATAATATCTTATTTGCCTTGTTTGCTTGTTGACTATTTTCCTAGTTTTTTTGTTTTTGCTATCACAATGTTTGGGCAGTTGCACCGTCCTATCTTCATCAAGTGCTTGTGAGTCCAGGTAACCTTCAGGGAATTTCAAACTGGACCCTTTATTTAATCTGCAGGGGTACATGTTTAATTAACCACTTGAGTGATCTTAGTTTGTAGCGCTTAAATACTTATACTCCATAAGTAATATCCTTGTAGATAATACTATCATTTTAAAAATTTCTAATTTTAAAAGACATAATGGTAAAACTCTTTAGAAAACACTACAGACCTACACTTAGCATTATTTGATTCTAAATGATCTGAAATGTAGTGATTGTATTTTGAAGGCAAAAGGTATTAATGCTTCTCATATACAATATAACGCAGAATAAAAATAAAAAAATATGCTGACAACAAATCCATTGAAAATAGCTAAAGAATTAGCTGAAAATACTTGGGACCATATGGACAGTTTCTACAGTCTCTTAGTCCTCATAAAATGAAAACTGTAAAGACATGAGAAAAATCGAATAAAAAACAGAAAAGATTTTCTTTGCCCATCACATTCAATAAAATATGTGTAAAGAAGGATTTATAAAGAAGGGGATGAAAAAATGCTAAAGAAAATACTCATAAGTATTAATATATTCCCCACTGGTGCCAGTAAATTGCAAACTAATTATGTACTATACTAACAACCAACATAATCATGCACAATAACTATTCTCTGTCAACTAGTGTTTTGGAAAAGACGAACATTGTCTATCAGTTTTAATGTCCTTTCAGAGATTGCATCTCTGAGAAAAAAGTAAAAAAAAAAGTAAGTCTATATGTTGGCTTGACAACCACTACATTATGAAGACATCTTACATTTCATTTATCAGATACAAGTTCTATCATACAATATTTAAAGACACATACCTGTTCACTTTCACAGTACAGGAAAATATTTGTTGACAATACCAATATACTACAGCATGAAAATAATAAACAAAACCTTCAAATTCTATCAAAAATCAACAAACCAACACTGAACAAAATTTATTATGAGTGTAGTAGCAATGATTTAAAATGCATTTGAGTTGACATACATTTAACACCATGTTGCATTTTTACCATATTTGGTTAGCTCCCTTACATTGTGGTAAAAAAACATCATAGCTACAACAGTTAACTTTATAGTAATTATAACAGATTGCATTTACAAGTATTTGTATTTAAAAAAGCACTATCAGAACAATCACAGTTACTTTATGTTTGTCTTCACAATTCACTACTGAGGGTGATCTCAGAGGAGTTTGAATGTATTTGGATTAACAAGAACTATGGAGCCTTCCTTGATGAATTTCAAGTAAATGTAAAGAAGATAATTAATTAACTAGAATGGATTGTTGTATAAATAAATAGACATATTACATTTATATTATTTAATGAAACACTCTAGAATGAAGATATGCTGCCTAACTATATATATATATACATACATACATATATATATATATATATATATATATATATATATATATATATATATATAAATATATATATATATGTGTGTGTGTGCATAAAATTTCAGATAAAATATATCTGTAAAAAGACAGTATAAATATTTATGGGCTTTTTTAAGTTTAAAACCTTTGAAAAGCCAACAAAATTTTTGATCATCTGTAAATACATATCACAAAATAGAATCCCTGCATTTGCCTCAGAAAATGTGTTGGGTGAAAAAAGTATCTCTTTTGTCTTCATTCATATACATACATACATACATACATACATATGCATATATATATATATATATATATATATATATATATATATATATATATATATATATATATATAATTATGTATTTGGACAGCCATCCTTCTTTTATGCAAGTTTCAATAAAAACATCTGACAGGACATGAAAACATTCAATAATATCAACTAATAACATGGTCACAATGTGATGACTGGTTTTGAAAATAAAACATTCCTCTAACTCTAGATACAGACATAAAACAATCCATACATTCAGTTAAAAGAAAAAATAAAATCATCCTTGATAATGGCTAAAAGTACAGCTGAAAGCACACAGAAATACAAAATATTTCAACAATTTTTATATAATTTATGTTCAGAAAAGATAAAATTATAAGAACACATGAAAAGTTAAATAAAAATCTTAACTGCAATACCTTGCCAGTCAGTTTTATTGAAACTTGAATATATATATATATATATATATATATATATATATATATATATATATATATATATATATATATATATGAGCTCTTTGACATTTAATGTGCCTTTTATGGAAATATATTGGTTCTGGTTATTTTCTTTTCACAGTAAATATAAAAAGTAAATAAGGAAAAAAAAGCTTTAGAATTATATTTATTTTTTAAAAAATTTTGGGAGGTACAAAATTTAACTAGTTCAATAAAAACAGACATTAAAAAAGAGAAAAGCTTCTTAGACAAAAGAAAACACAGCTACAGTAAGTCTGAATTTGGTCTGAAAGTTCTTAAGACAGTTTTAGCAAATCAAGACCATGAATATTTTGTAATCATTTCTTCATCAGCAAGGTGATAATATCACTAAGATGCAAGATGTTACTCAGAGTGAAAGATAATGAGAAAAGTCTTTAGTGAGGAGAAAAAACAATAAAATAGCAAAATTCAGGAAGATAGCAAATGGCGACTAAGGTTGCATTGAAACTTTTGAAGTTTGTAAGTGGAATTGACACAAGAAACTGGAAAAGAATTTCACAGGTAAGAAATGCAAGAAAAGAAACTATTAGAATAGAACTTTTGGTTACATCTCACTAATTCAACAGTAAAACGTTAAGACCTAGTTGCCAGTCTTGTACTATGTCTAAATTCATGCGATCCAGATACAAAGGAGGAAAGCTCATTAGAACAATTGCCATGTAAATATTTATAGAAAAAGCCCGGGGAAGCCTTGTCACAAAAATGAGAAAAGGACTGAAGTTGAGATAGCATTATAGACCCCTTGGATTTTATCAAGAATATAGAGATATATAGCCAGAGCACCAGACCAGATGTGGCAGCAATATTCAATGCACAGATGATTGGAAGATTGATAAATGTATATAAAATGTATTTAGGTAGGAAGAATTCATCCAGCCATGTTTTTAAATTCAAGGTTTTTCTGTTTAATTGGAAATTGGAAAAATATAAAAATTAAATCCACAGACCTTTTTTTGAAACAAATGGTTGTTGGGACTCAATGTGATCTGTCATGGGTGTCACTGTATCACTGATATATATGTGTGATTTTTATCCTTATTTTTTAGTTCTTATGCACTGCATTTTAATTTCTCAATCAAGCTCTGATGAGAGTCGAACAAAAAACAATCATCTGTTTCGAATATTATTCTTTTTGCTTGTTTTTTCATTCTTTTATATTACCATTTACTGTGACTCCATTTTCTCTTGCCCAATTTCCTTGTCTGTTTTTAAAATATTGGTTTTTATAGCATTGATTAAATTCATTATTGTTATTATTTGGTTCCATTATTGTTATTATTATTGTGTCGTATCATCTTGCCAGAGAGTAATTTTAAGTGTTTAATTACCAAGTCCCGTCTGGGGTCTATGAGTAAAAAGGCACTGTAGGAGAGTTATCTATACACATTTGGGACATTTCGTTTAAATGAAGAGCATTTTGCAGATTATATGTGCTTTTCCACACAAGGTAAATTTTGTAACTCTGAAATGCTGATGTGTCCAGGAATTTTACTCACATTTTTGCTAAATACCCATTGTCCCTATCACAAGGATAATCATAGTTTATTATTATTATTATTATTATTTAATATTTTAAAATTTTGGGCAGGAAGATTTTTGTTACCAAAATGCAAATTTATATGTTTTCATTTCTGTTCCTGTTGTTCATTACTGTATTAAATGTTGCGGTTGTCCTTCGAATCCGAAGATGACGTATCATTTCTATATCTCATCTGTCTGTGATCTTGGAGGTGGTTCTGCAACCCCAGGCTGGAGGCGCAGAGTCTGAAACAGTAGGGGCATTGAATGTCTATTGTTGTAATCACTGCTGACGATGCCCTGTGGCATTGATCTCTGGTAATGGTGAGCTTCTGGCATCAAGCATCCTTGAAGGTGACAGCAGCATCATGGATTGTGATTCACCAATGTGGTTGATCACTGGCGTGCTCCTCTAGTTCTTTAGGTTTGAGCTTGCAACCCTGGAGATTTGCTTTCACAATGTCTTTGTAATGCTTCTTTAGATGGCCTTGATTTCCCTTGCCATGCAGGAGGTCTCCATACAGCAGATGTCTTGGCAAGCGTTGCTCCCCCATGTGGATGACATGCCCCACCCATCATTAAATACACATATTAAAACAACTGTCAGTCAAAATTTTTGAAAATTTTTGTTATACAGGTTTTTGTGAATACTAAAAAAAATTAATTTCACCCAAAGCAAGGCAATAAAGCCACTGTGACACAAAGGGTTACTGAGTATGAAAGAATATGAGAAAAAGAAAAACATTATTAAGGAGAGAAAATAAAAGAACAAGAATTAAGTAACCAGAAGATGGTATTGAATTGGAATCAGTTTACCTGGAAAACAGGAGACCAGATAAAAAAAATTAGTGGGGTAAATGTATTTTTGTTGGGCATCCTTCTTCTTTTAAAATGTGAAAACAATGTCAACCAGCCTAGAGATTGAAAGTCTTACTAAAGAAAATGTGCCTTCCAACGAGAAATGAACCTTTTTAATCCCGAAAAACCATTTTCAAAACAAAGTTGTATTTTCATTCAACCATGGGAAGCCACCACAATAAGAAATATCGAAAGAAGATGCACTGGTTGTTAATATCTGTGAAATAAATTTTTAAATGACACAATATATATACAGAAGAATAGAGTAATAATTTGGAGGTTCAAGAATTCAAATGTAAAAGTCATGTTTCGTATTTTGTCTCTGGGTCTGTTATAATGACTGCAGTATCAGAGAATTAATGAAATAAATCAGTTGTGATTTAAAATGACTTTCCATCTCGTTATCTAGAGATCTGCATAAAAACTGACACTTGGTTTTTGATTGACTCCCAGTCAATGACCTTATATCTTGGTTGAGACATATTTTGTTTCTGATTCATTCACTAGACCATGTTTATATCCTGGTCGGGATGTTTTTTGATGGGTAGGTCAAAGTATAAGTTTATGGCCTTGCAATTCTGAATATTCATCTTTTTTAGAGATGGTGAAACTGAAATGTAGTTCTACAGAAGCATACTGAGAATACCATGAAAAGAACATGTGAGCAACGACAAAGTTTTAGAGAAAATGGAACCAAAATGACATTTATACGTAAGAGAAAGAGATAGGTGAAATTTCTAGGGTACAGAATTGAAAAATTTGATACTCACAAGACAGAAAGCAAGAGGGACAGAGGAAAACAACACATAACCTACTTAATGAGTTTGAGTAAATGGATGGCAGAACAGGGTGAATGTCAACCTTGTAACGGTTAAAAATGTTAACCTAAACACTTGAGTCATGTTCTTAAATAGCCTCATCAGATCAAGACTTTCATATGGATGTCATGTATGGCAACAAACTCATTCAGAAATATTTAAAGTTTCAGCTACATAAACCTACATTCTCTGATCAATGGTTAAAGGTGGCTTTGAGCAGATAGATGTTAACAAGGACCATCCTTCTTTGAACCTTGTGGACTGGAGCTACATAATCATAAAGAAGTGTACCAAATAACAGAAACCACATCATTTCAGGACTTTCGATGGCAGCAACAACTAAAATGGATATCACATGTAACTCAAAGAGAAAAAATGACAGTCAAGATGTTGATATTCCACACTACTTCAAACAAATATTAGAAAGGAAACTCCTGTCAATACTGAAGAGAGTGATGACAGTTACTAGAGTTCAGAAACCTATTTTCCTGAAAAATTGTTTTAAGAAAAAGATTTTTTAAATTTCAGTTGAAAGTAGCACAAGCTGTGTCAATGGATGCCAAATGATTCCATATATACAAACAAGTAATATTAGTATCTGTCTATATTTTTGAGATGAGGTATTATGTACACTATTTACATTATTCTAACTATTGTACTCATCTTTGCCGCCATATTTATTACAATGTTTCAGCCTTTCAGTATCTATCTATATTTCTGAGATGAGGCATTATGTACACTATTTATATTATTTGGACTATTGTCCTCATCTTTGTCGCCATATTTATTACAATGTTTTGGCTGTTGTACGCTCTGGCCTTCTTCAGGTGGTTGGAATGTCGAACTGAACCCTTTATCTCACTCGCTGGGGTAGACTGTTCTAGTTCCATGTGCCATGTCTAATGGATGTCAGTTATAAGTTATCTCCTGTTAATTCCCCTCTCCAATTTCTCCACTGCCTAAACCAGATATTGAACTCACACTCTTTGGGTCTTGTCACTGGATCTAACAAACGTTTTTATCCACTGTGCCATGAGTCCTTGAGGGCATCTGTGTATGAATTACTGATTACCCCAGTGAGTGAAATAAAGGGTTCAATTCAACATTTTAACCACCTGAAACGTTGTAATAAATATGGTGACAAAGATGAGGACAATAGTCCAAATAATGTAAATAGTGCAAGTAATATTACTTACACTATTTACATTGTTCATACTGTTGTCCTCATCTTCATTGTCATTTTCACAATGTTTTAGCCATTGTATGCTCCAACCTTCTTCAGGTGATATATGTTGGAATTTCAAACCAAACCCTTTATCTAGTCCACTGGTGTAAAATCTCATTCCACATGCCATACCTTTTTTGTATATCTCAGTTTTCAGTTCATTTCCTTTCATAACTCAACTCTGCAAGGTTTTTTTTTGATTCACCTCTGCAGTAGCCAAGTATTGAATTCACAACTCTTTGGGTCAAGTCACTGGATTAATTCACCATTGCTTTTATCATTGGACCAGTGGATAAAAAAGGCATGGCACATGGAACTAGAACAATCCATTCCAGTGGACTAAATAAAGTGTTTGGTTTGAAATTCCAATGTATATCACCTTAAGAAGGCCGGAGCATAGAACGTCTGAAATGTTGCAAATACAACAATGAAGATGAGGACAACAGTCTGAACAATGGAAATAGTGTAAATAGTTACAATACCTCATCTCAGAAATATAGAAGTAAATAATATTACCATTAGTAAAAGTAACTGTTTCATTAGTTTCATTGTTAATTTTTGAAAACTGTGAGGTTTCAAGTCCTGACAATGCTCTAAATAATCACTTTCAGTAAGTGAAATTAATCTAAAGATGACTGTTATATTTTTTCAGTGCTATAAAATAAAACCAACTTTGTTTCCGCTGCTGAATAGGAATCAGAAATGAATAGAATGATGTAAATAAAATGTATGAAAGATCACAATAGAAAAACATGGATGCTGATTGAAAATACACAAATTGGTACAATAGTTAATTTGTAGAATTCTATTTTTCTAAAATTACTAATTGGCTTTTTCATATTGGTCTGAGATGTTTGAAGTAAAAATAACAAACCCTTGCTGAGTTTGCCCATCTGCGTATCATAGCCTGGAGCATATAGTTTTGAGGAGTGTTCACTTTTTACCTTTTGTCAGCTTCAAGAATTACATTTGGGATAAACAACTCATTAGACAAAGAGTATTTTATTCTGAAATGAAAGTTTATTTGCTTAAATAGACTAAATTTTGGAAAAGAAAATGAATTGATCGTTTTTTTTTTTTTTTCAGATTTATTTTTATTAGCTTGTATGTATGCAAGTGTTTTATAGTTGTTGAATAGAATCAGCAGAAAGGGTGAAGAATGTAAAAGATAAATGGCTTTGAATAATATAAGATAGAAGCCAACAGACTGGGAATGAAAAAAAGAAAAATTGATTTATAAAAAAAAAAAATTAAGAGAAAGAGAGATGAAACAAATAGACAAAGAAAGGGAGTGATATGAACGGATTGGAAGAAATAGTGATAATTATAAGAACAATATACGATAATACAGAGAAAGAGATAGTGAGAGTGATATGAACAGACTGGAAAGGGGAGAGAGATAAAGAAATTGAGAGAAAGAGAGTGATATAAAAAGATTAGAGTAGAGAGAGAGTTTGGTATGAAGAGGCTATATTAGAGAGAGAAAAGAAGGGAGAGATGTTATGTAAGTGATTAACATGAACTGACTGGAAATGAAAGAAAGAAAAATTAATTAAAAAAGACTAGGAGATAGTAAGAGAGAGAGAGAGAGAGAAGTAAACAAAATGACAGAGGAAGAGAGAGTATATATATATATATATATATATATATATATATACACACACAGTTTGAGGCAGAGAGTATATGACAGAGGAAGAGAGAGTATATATATATATATATATATATATATATATATATATAATAATAATAATAATCAAGAAGAAAACCTTATATATTCACTAGCAGCATGGCCCGGCATTGCCCATACTTGATTAAAAAATTGAACGACTCATAGAGCAATCACTATCACTTGACTTAAAATATTTTTGGCCTTCCTTGCCTTTAAAGGAGTGCCCTTTGCCGTGTTGATGTTACTATGATTAAAGCAATAGTGTTGACAAAGTTGAATATGTCATTAGTGGCTCAAAGTTAGAACTGGTAGCAGGGATGAAAAAAGTCAAATTTTAATGGCCTTGAACCCATTCCAGAATTTGAGGTCAAATGTTTTCTTCCACTCCACTGCACACACTGACCTGTTTCTTCCCGCACATAGCGTCACCTTAAATTGATCTGCATTTAGGAAATACCTAACCGAAAAAAAGAGTTGAAACTTCACATGGTGACTCCCAATGGCCTCCTCATAAATCCGGTCGGTTTTCGCTAAAAACTGACATGCGGTTCAGGTGCAATCTGAGCATATCAGTTTTTGGGTTATATCGATTTTCAGTGCTTCGATTTTTTCGATTATCGATTTTTTTCGGAACCTAAGTCCGAACTCAAAAATCGGCCTCCGTCATGTCCTTACTGCAGCCATTTGTAAACTTTTGGTGAAAACCGCATCGAAATCGGGTGAGAAATGCAGCCTGGGCGAGGTAACAATGCCCACGACAGACACACAGACAGACAGCAAGAGAAATATAGATAGTAGATAGATTTTGGTTAAAAAATATTTAATGAATATCAAAATATTCACTCTTCAGAGCAAAGTCTCTTAGGTTTTCTTCATGTTTATTATTATTATAATAATGTTTTTAGGGGTGGAAATGCGGTTCTTCTTGCAAAATACACCTTATGAAGCTATTATCCGTGCCAAGTTCAGTAGCATACCTCCACGCAGAGTGATTCAGACTATGCAGCAAAGTTTGTCTGATGTGTTCCACATTTTCTGCACGATGTACCTTTGGTGGGGCCCCCACCATTCTGCTGTTCATTAGTGTAGCTCATGTAGAAAGTACATGAATCCAAAGTAAGATTGCGTTAGGAGTGGAAACAGCCTGATTTTGTTGAATGTTGAATCGGTGATGAAACTAACACTGAACTGCTGTGACAGACTGATCATACTTCCTGCAACTGATGTAGGTGAACTCATGATGCTCTGTCGTCCACTGTGACATGGCTTCAAAAGAAAATAAAATGCTAAGAAACCCTGGACTTCTGCCTCACCCTACACACACACACACAGATATATATATACATATATATATATATGTACAGGGGGGAATGGGTAAATTGCAAATATTTAATTTCATGGACGTGCATATTGTTTGTTTTTGATTTTTCTGACTGCACAGTATAGTAAGGTCAGTTTGGCACTGACTGTGATAAAAAAAGAACTATGACACAATTCATTCTGCCAGAAAGTTGGAAATGGTATGCTGTACATTCATGCAACAAGTTAGAATACAAACATTTCATAGTGTTTAGGTGTCAACCTGAGGAGAGTGCAGAGGATTCAGAAAGAGTTGGATGAGTCTAATGGTGATTACGAAGCTGTTTGGAGCAATCACTAGTGATGTCAACATTATGCCTCCATTCATATTCCCACAGGATTTCAGACTCAACATGGAGGCCTACATCAAGTGCCGTGATGAAGTAGTGTTGCCCTGGGTCAAGAAGGTGGCTCCTGGAAGATACTATATCTGGCAACAGGACTCCAGGAGAAACCAGTCATGGCTGTCAGACAATTTCTGCACCCACTATATCTGGCTACCTAATCCCCAGACTGCAACCACCTTGATTATTATGTGTAGGGCAACAAAAATTGAGTGTGAGACCAACAAAATTTCTTGTAATACCAAAGATGAACTGAAGGCAGGGATTATAGCAGCATTCACCAATTTGCACAAGGAGAACATCCAGAAGAGTTGAAGAAGATTTGAAAGTTATCTGGAGGCCATGGTTGAAGCCAATGGCAATTTTTATTAAATAAATTTACTCTTTCGTATTTCAAGATATTTTTGTATAATTTTGGTAAATATAAATGTTAAAATGAGATATCAGTGGCATTTTCATTTTTGCATAATTATGACAACAATTTATCCATCGGACACTGTATGCATATATATATATATATATATATATATATATATATAATTTATTAAAAATGATAACATGAATATGTTAAAAAATCACTACAAAAATAGCCATGTTGTTTCAACATTTCTGGTGTCTTATGAAGTGATAGCGTTGAATGTAGAATAAAGGGTTTTAATATATATATATATATATATATATATATATATTTATATATATATATATATATATATATATATATATATATATATATATGAAGGATTATATATATATATATATACATATATGGATAGATAGATAGATAGCTTCCCTGAAGATCCATTTAGGTGAAACCTATGTAGGTTTGCCTAGCTCCTTAGGATTATCTTAGGTTTTGCTATACTTAGTGTATTGAGCACTTTACATAGTTGTCTTTTTACTTGTTTTGTTTTTTTTTCTTTGGACTTGGAGCTTGAACACTGCACGATTGTTTTCACCTTGTTTTAATGTTCTTGGTTCTTACTTTTTTTATTCGCCATTTTTCCTCAAGTACCAATTTGTCCTACTGCAAGTTGAGCTATCCAAGGTTTTTCCAAACAAGTACCACCATTTATACACACACACACACACACACACACACACACATATATATATATATATATATATATTTATGTATATAAAGGCTTCATTAAAATGAATGACAAGTTACTTCAGTTTTTTATTCAAATATTCTTATGCTCCTATAATTTTTATCTTTTCTGGACATGAATTATCTAGAATTGTCCAAATGTTTTGTATTTCTGTGTACTTTTAGCTATACTTTTAGCCATTATCAAGGATGGTTTTATTTTTATTTTTAACTAAATGTATATATCTTTTATGTAAATATCCATACTGGCAATATTAATACCCAAACTAATCGAGTAAGTATGAGAAATCCATTTGGACCATGCTTCTTAAACTATTATATGTCTCCTCTTGAAAACATGGTATTTAAAAAAGTTACTTGACTTAAAATATATCATTTTAATCAAACTTGTATAAAACAGGGATTGCTGCCCAAATACATAATGGTATATGTATGTATATATACATAATCATATATATATATTACTTTTCTTACATATATAAGAGTACCCAGTTTTGAATACATTTTGAAGTTACTTTTATTGTACATATATATACATATATATATATATGTATATATACATAAGCATATATATATATATATATACATATATATATATATATATGTATATATACATATATATATATATATATATATATATATATATATGTATGTATATATACATAAGCATATATATATATTGTACATATATATATATATATGTATATATACATAAGCATATATATATATTCCTTTTCTTACATATATAAGAGTACCCAATTTTGAATACATTTTGAAGTTACTTTTATTGTACATATATATACATATATATATATATGTATATATACATAAGCATATATATATATATATATATATATATATATATATATATATATATATGTATATATACATATATATATATATATATATATATATATATGTATGTATATATACATAAGCATATATATATATTGTACATATATATATATATATATATGTATATATACATAAGCATATATATATATTCCTTTTCTTACATATATAAGAGTACCCGATTTTGAATACATTTTGAAGTTACTTTTATTGTACATATATATACATATATATATATATGTATATATACATAAGCATATATATATATATATATATATATATATATATATATATATATATATATATATATATATGTATATATACTTATATATATATATATATATATATGTATATATACATAAGCATATATATATATTGTACATATATATATATATATGTATATATACATAATACATAAGCATATATATATATATATATATATATATATATATATATATATATATATATATATATAGTTTGGTAAAGAAAAAGTTAGTGTTTCATGATGTTACTATTTTTTTATGATATTCTCATTGTTTGGTGTATTTCCCTTCAGTAAAAAGTTCAAACTAACAGAGTTTGACAGAAAACAGAAAAAAAAATCTATTGTTATATTTTTGAAATTGTGGGTAAAAAAACTTCATCTCAACTCATTAAATTTAGAAAAATTATTTTAGGACACAAAATTTTAAAAGTAATTTCAAAATATATATTTTAAGTATTTTAATATTTGGATAAATATTTCCCTGGTTGATTTTGCTGTAGCAAAAGATGTGACTAAAAGCTAATTTAATTTTTTTCTGTTTTTATTGGAAGAACATGATTGCAGGAATTTATTCTGTTATTTAACTTTGTTCATTGGTAAAAAAAAACATTTCATGCCGGTTGAAATTGGTAGTTAAAAATAAAAAATAATAATGCTTTGACAACTCTTAAGTTTTTGCTGTTAAAAGTGAACGAGAGGCCAACAAAAGTCCTTGTAACACCAAAGATGAACTGAAGGCAAGGATTATGGCAGCATTCACCAACTTAAACAAGGAGACCATCCAGAAGAGTTGCAGGAGATTCTGAAGTTGTCTGTAAGATATTTTTGTGTCATTTTTGGCAAATATATTTGTCAGTATTATTTTCATTTTTGTGTAATTAAGATGACAATTTTTCCACCGCACCATATATATTTATATATATATATATATATATATATATATATATATGTGTGTGTGTGTGTGTGTGTTTGTATATTTAGGCATCATATCTTCATTCAAACATGTTTCATTGAATAATATAAACATATTTATTTATTTTTATAATATTAGGTTGGTGCAAAAATAATGATGTAATAATGTTGTTTTTTGATATTAAAAAATACGTCAAAAACGACATTATTACGTCATTATTTTTGCACCAACCTAATATTCCATTCTAGTTCTCTAACCAGTTTATTGATGTTTCGATGAAATTCGTCAAGGAAGGCACCTTAGTTTTTTCTTGCCCAAAATTGGTTTGTGTATATATATATATATTGACAAACATGGACATTTTTGTGCGACCTTAAAAACGAAGTGTTAAAAGGATAGTTTTTTCCATGACACCACTTTTATTTTAACTACATAAATGCTTTATTGTTTTATAGTTCTGTTTATATTTCTGAGATGAGGTATTATGTACACTATTTACATTGTTCGGACTATCATCCTTATCTTTGTTTCCATATTTATCACAACGTTTCGGCCGTTGTATGCTCTGGCCTTCTTCAGGTTGTTGGAATGTCGAGCTAAACCCTTTATTTCGCTTGCTGGGGTAGATTGTTCTAGTTCTACATGCTATGTTTAATGGATGTCAGTTGTTGATTTCCCTTTCTAAGTTCTCCACCACCTTAACCAGGTATTGAACTCACACTTTTTGGGTCCTGTCACTGGAGCTAACTTATGCCTTTATCCAATGGGCCATGTGTCCTTGAGGACATCTGTGTATGAATTTCTGGGTATTATAAACCTGATGTCTTCAGCAACCATTTTACCAGTGCTCATATTGCAATTTTTGCTGTTATCATCACATTTTTTACTAGAGCTCATATTGCAATTTTTGTTGTTATTATCGCTTTTCTCTGGCACTCCTTATTACTGGTTCCCATATTGTATTCATTTCTATGCTTGGTCAGCTCAGGAGATTTTTGTGGCCTAGCTGATATGCTGATTCCTTAAGTTTATGAATTTTCCAATGATGTTCTTTGTCTATGATTTCAACCTGATCCCATAGAGGTCAGTGATTTCCCTTTTCTCTCCATATGTGGTCAGCCATGCCTGATTTTTCCACTTCCCCTCATGTTACAGCTTTTTGGTGTTCTTGAAGCCTTACCTTAAGAAGGCGGCCTGTCTCCCCTTTATATTTCTTTCTGCAGCTGCATGGGATGACATACACACAGTCTTTAGTCATATTTTCCTCTATGGGAGATCTTACTTGGGAGAGGTATCTTCAAAGTGTCGTCCAGCTTTTAAAGTTTGTCCTGATGTTATATGGACCACGGATTCTTTGTATTTTCTCCGATAACCCCTTCACATAAGGCAGGCAGACTGTTTTCTGAATGTTATACTCCTCTTGTACTCACCTATCCCAGTTTATTGGGACTGCTGCCATGTACATTGTTACATTGTAGGGTACTGCTTATACTGACCAATTCTTTATCTAATGTCTCTGGGTCAACATGTCAACACATATGACTTTTGCTTGGCATTGTAAGCAGTGGACAATCCCTTTTGCTGTATGGTTGGTGGGAGTTGAAATTGAGGTACTGTCTGGTGAATGTTGGTTTGCGGCATACAGATGTCTTGAACCTATGCTCTGTTTAAGATATTAGAACATCCAGGAATGGGAGTGTGTTGTGACTATCTTTCTCCATTGTGAACTGTATTGAAGGTCTTATTGAGTTCACATGGCCCAATAGAACCTGGATATCTTCCTGGTGGGGGCCAGTGTATGAAGGTGTCATCTATGTATTTTAACCATAGAGTTGGCTTTAGAGATATAGGTTTTAATGCCATTTCCTCAAAGTATTCCATGTATATATTCGCTATAGCTGGTGATAATGGTGAGCCCATTCTAATCCCTCATCCTGTCAATATATGTGTGATCCTATTCTAAAGCATGCTGTTTGTGTATAGAAAGTCAACATCTCCATCAGATTATTTATTGGAATACTGGTCCGTTCTCTTAGGGATGAGTCAGAGGCCTGTCTGTCTCTAACTACTGAGAGTGTCTCCTCCATGGGAACCTTGGTGAACAAACTCACCATGTCCAAGCTCACCATGTCCAAGCTCACCATCTGGTTGGATAGGATGGGAGCATCTTTGATTATTTCCATGAAGTGGGCAGAGTTTCAGACATATGAATATGGCTTTCCGATCAATGCGTCATTATATCTACAAGGAAATGACTCAGAGGGTGGCACACAGAGCCTTGGCAACTAACAATCAGCCTGAGCGGAATACCATTTTTGTGAATCATTGGGAGTCTGTATATATGAGGTAGCTTGGTGTAATGCTGTGATAACTGCCTATACATCTTAGGTGTGAAATGATCCTTGTTCTTGATTAATATCAGTGAGAGTTTGCGTTCAGTTTTCATTGTAGGATCCTTTTTAACTTTGTTGTAGCTACCATTTCAGCTTTCCTGTATAATCTGATTTTTCCATCACTACAGTCTACCTAATACCTCATCTCAGAAATATAGACAGATACTGAAGGATTGGTATGGAACTGATACACTGAAAATATGGAGACAAATTGAAAAGACCTACTAGAGTGATAAGGTGTAATTGATTTCTATTTTTTCCTCAGATTAGGTCATTTGCAGTGGTGTGCAGTTATATTCATCTATTTTTGGGGTATATGATGAAATCTGTTTGTCCTTTAAAAATATTGCCTCATCTGTGATTGTATCAGATTTTAATCATGCCCAGACATTATTGTCTCAACTGTTGATTAGTTGTCCTACGGCCATTGTTTGCGATGGACATTACTCCAAGGAAGCATATGAAAATTTAACACTGCACAAACACACTGGCAAGCCTTACCAGTAAGCAAACCAAAGTACTATAGACTGGCCTGGAAACGCTCCTGATTTAAATCCAATCGAGAATCTGGTTAATCTGCAAGGAACAACTTTGAGAAATGGACATAGAAAGTACTAACATGTGCAGTGGGTCATGTTCCATTGGAAAAATGCAAAAAAGTAAATAAGAATGGAATTATTCCTTTTGTTTCAATTAAGGGTACACACAAGGGTATATATATATATATATATATATATATATATATATATATATATATATATATATATATACACACACACACACACACACACACGCACAATATACACTCACTTTAATTGACCTTGATATAACAGATTTCATTTGAATTTAAACAACCATAGCACAAGGGTTGAAAATGGGCCAACAACATTATTATTTTCTATTAGTCATTGATAAAATGTTACAAATTGCTTTTCTTTTTTCTTTTATAACCAATATATTTTTTATATAGACCTAAAATAAATCTTGTTTATGAGAGCATGGTTCTCCATGATAGATTTTTGATAAGATCTTGGGTCAATGCCAAAATAAAAAAAAACATTGAACTGTATTGCGAAAAATGTGAGTAAACGTTAAATATTATTTATATTAATTTTATATTGTATTGTGCACTATATTAAATTAAATCTTTTTTTGACACTTAAAAAGAATATTTTGAAAATAAATAATGTCCACTGAGGTCATATTCATTCAAAAATGTGGGGAAATCCTTTTGCTTCTATTATTATAAACTGAATATATATATATATATATATATATATAAAATGAAATTTTGATGTATAATTTAATATATTTTGTGATTATATGTTATTTTTATAGATACAATTATTTAAGTAAATGCTCTGTTTATAATAAACAATATTACTTATATTAGATCTAATGTGCTATACAACTCAGTTACAGAGGAACATCTAGTTAGCAAAATCCAAATTAATGTTTTTAAACAAACAAATGACAATATATATTATTATTTGAAAACAGTAATTTCGACTTGTGCTACATGGATGCTCTTCTGTAGCTGAGTGATAAAGAACGTTAGATCTAATAACCATTCTGTTATAGGACACGGGTTTGGTTCCTGTCAAAGGACACATATTTGCTCATCTCACAATCCTCACTCATGCTCCATATGTGGCCTCCTTTGTAAATCACTAGTGGGTCTTAAATGCCACTTAAAATTATCACACAAAATTTCATAACTAAATCAACGAAGCTGTCAGATCAGTGGGGTAATTGTTCTTATTTTGGCAGTTACAATTATTATTGCTATTTTACAGGTTTGTGTTATTGTAATTGCTAAAATATTTTTGTTTAATATTTTTTATGTTCATTTATTAATTTCTCCATATTATTCATATAACTACAACTGCTTTTAATTATATTTTTATTGATCATTTTTAATAGTTTACTATTTTTAGGGAAGTGTTTTTCTTATTACACTACATATGAAATTTAGTGGGTGTATGTCTTAAACAAGTCATCCATATTTTTTAAACAATAAAATTGACTTCTATTGATTTGGGTCTTATTTGTTTATAATTTACTTAGTTTATTTACTAAAAACACATCACACATGGCCTGATTATTACATTTAGCCAGAAACAGACTGTCACCTTTAGGTGTTGATATCAATCTCCACTTTTATATTTGCATATGCTCTATCCCTGATAGTATGTTAACCCATAAATATAGCATACCTTAAAAATATATTTTATCATATATATATATATATATATATATATAGTTTATGCAAAACTAGGTAATCCACATGGGTAGACCCAAGGAGGATGATATCCAGAGAGCTCAATGTAAAATTCAGAACAGATATGTAATAAGTTATTTCACCACAACCCCTTTAACAGGGCTCTGGATCATCAGACTTTACTTCCAAAGGTTAAATGAACAATGAAAAGAAATTCACACGTTTTTGATGGACCTCATCAAGCATATGTAAAATTAACGAAGTGAAAAAGTAAGGTGGGATAGAAGATAAGATATGAGTGGGTTAGGTGTACCATTTCAATTCCTTATTCTTAACCCACTGTCTGTTGGCTAGACGTTGCTTAAGCCTAATGCATCTTGTCTCTAGATATAGATGGGTAAGGGGTGAAAACCGACATTAAAGGAAGAAGCTACAGCAACCCTAATAAATTACATTCCACGAGGACAGGTTTCATTCAAATTCTTAGACGCTGTTAATTCGCGTTACATATATATATATATATATATATACTTTTTACCAGTTTGTAACAGGAAAGGATAATTCTGAGGAGGATATAAATCCAGGGAGAGCTCAATGTATACTACAGAGCATTTTAATGATAATAAAAAGACGGAGACTTTAATTATCCATTTTGTTTATAATTTTTATTTTGTGAACACTGAGATGTTCATCTCATCAGAATGAAAACCTGTTCTGCAAATGGAGAAAGTATACCAGATGGATACTTTAGCTTGGTAGTAGGGAGAGAAGGTGAGAGAGAGGGATTAGGTAAAGATAGGGCTGAGAGATTAGTGGTTAGTAGTAGTCAGTTCCCTCAACCAAGAATTTATTCTACACTTTTTATATATATATATATATATATATATATATATATATATATATGTGTGTGTGTGTGTGTGTGTGTGTGTGTGTACATTTAAGCTGCATTTTTCATTCATACATGTTTCATTAAATAATATAGACAAGTAGCTGAAAGCTTAGATTGGATTAAAAAATATGTATCAATATTGTGATTTTCTTTCTTCATTTAATGATAATGTTATTAAACTTATCAGATGTTATGAAAAGAATTTACATAAAATATATCAACAATACTTGTCTATATTATTTAATGAAACTTGTATGAATATATATATATATATATATATATATATATATATATATATATATATATATATATATATAAAGAGACAGACAGACAGACAGACTGTGAGTAAGACAGATTTATAGATGTAAATATTTTAAAAGTGCATACATAAAACTTCCTGAAAAATGATCTGATGGCTTCAATGAATTAGATTATTTTCATCAATGTTGTTTTGGATGGTGTGTTTTTCAGCCTTCTTCAAATGAATGTTGTATCAAGTAATATTCTTATTTCTACCTACATCTTATATCCTTGAAATATAATTCCGTTTGTGGTTTATTTTTCATTCATTCTATGTTCATATATTAATATACTCAGGGAGTGCTAGGTAGAGAAAGAAAGATATATGTATAAAATTTTCCAAAATGAAAGAAATGACCTGATAGTTTCAGAAATGTTCATATTGCAAAGAGAAAGTACAGAGGAAGGGGAAAGGGAAGACTTGGCTAATGAAAAGGTGGAAAAGCCACCATAAAGGTCACCATGTTGGTTGTCTCTGTGGAATACCAACTTATTATGTTTCCTTTTCTGTGACACTGCCTCTTTGCCTCTCTCCTATATCCCCACTCATTTACCATTGCTGTCAGGTACAAAGAATGCTGTAATAAAAGATATCCATTCCATTGATCAGGAGCTGGTCATAGATGCAAGGCTTCTTCTTGCATTGTATTGAATATTGTGTGAGCCAGAAATTCCAAAGCCCCCTGTTGGTTTTTCCTTGTATAGCCTGATATGTGACAAATATAATTTCATTTTGAATATCAGAAGCTAGATAATTTTAAAAATAAGCCATAGGTCATATGTGCACACACACACACACACACACACACACACACACACACACATATGAGCATGTATGTGGAGGGCTGCTGAAAAGTTCTGGGCCTGACTAAGATGCATATTTATCATCAGTCACTTGGCTCATTGTCTCATAAGATTCTTTAAACCTAAACCTCAAAAAATTCTTTTGTTTCTTCAACGAATAAATGATTTTGAAAAGTTATGGTCTTTTCTGTACTCTCACCATATTTTTTTTCACATGTGTGCAAATATATATATACATATATATATAATAAATAAATAAAAAGAATGTATAAACATAAAAATGTCTTATATATATATATATATATATATATATATATGTGTGTGTGTGTGTATAGTAAGGGTAATAAATCTATTGGTATACAATCGAAGTGGATCCTAGTAATATAAAATATTAAAACTGATCCACAAAAAGAGCTTAATGTATTATTACAGAGCAAATAATTAGTACACAATAAAATCCAAAATTACCTCATATGGGGAATAGGCTTATATATAATATGCACAAGTTTGTCGTTGCTTTGAAATCTTCCATGCAAACAAAACAGTCTACGATTGTTGCTATGTCCATTTATTGTTTAATTTATTGCAATGTTATTGTCATCTCTGATGATGGCTTATGTAAGGTGAAAGCTTAGATAGGATTAAAGATCATGTATCAATATGGTGATTTTCTTTTGTCTTTCAATGATAAGGTTATTAAGCTTATCAGATGATATGAAAGGAATTTCCTTAAAATAAATAGACAAAACTTGTCTATATTATTTAATGAAACATGCATCAATGAAAAAATGCTGCCTAAATACACACAATTATATATATATATATATATATATATATATATATATATATATATATATATATATGTATACTTACATATATATATATATATATATACTCATATATATATAAATATATACTCACACACACACACACACACACACACATATATATATATATATATATATATATATATATATATATATATATATATATATATACACACAAAAGGAAAACTTATATTAGCTGATGTGTTTCATTCTCTGAGGGGACTTATCAAGGCAAAAGTCCCTCAGAGGACCAAACATGTCAGGTAAGATAAGTTTTCCTTTTGTCTTTATTCTTAATGTATATATATATATATATATATATATATATATATATATATAATTTTTTCTTTAACAATAAATTTTTATAAAGGAGTAAAAATGTTGTTAATATTTCAGAATGTTTCAATTTAAGAACACTGATAAATATATTTCAGGCAAACTTTAGATCTATGAGCATTTCTAAATTTAAAAAGTCTGAAAAACTAACACTTTTTTTTCAGAGAATGAAATGCATCACCTAAGATAAGTTTTCCTTTTGTCTCTATTCATATTGTCATTTTACAAATATATCTTATATTCTGAATTTTTTACATCTATATATATATTTTTACATGTATATATATATATATACATCTTTATATATATATATATATATATATATATATATATATATATATATATATAGAGAGAGAGAGAGAGAGAGAGAGGGAGAGAGGGAGAAAGTGATTTTTCATATATCGACTAATTTGAAAGGAGAATGGGAGAAAATATCCGTTAATGAATGCAAGACATTAATTTGCATATATAGCAAAAGATGTCAAGCTGTTATTGAAAGTAAAGGTCTACACATCAAGTACTAATGAATTGTGAATGCTATTTTCGTTGGTATATGATGTATCCATTATAATAGTATGATTTTGTTAAGCGTTCTGATGTTTTTGATCATTTATTTTTTTCGAATGTTATATAATTATTCTTATAACCTTATCAAAATAAGTTTATTGAGCTTTATATTTTGGAATTAAAATTTACCTTTATATCCTTATTTTTCCTTGATAAAATGTTCTATGAAGCTTTAAAATAAAATGTTATTTCACATTTAGACGTTTTCTTAACATCATTCTGATCTTTATGCTCACTATATATATATATATATATATATATATATAACTTCAAATGTTATTATAGTGGACCGTTCATATTTGAAATAGACTATTTGTGTTTATTAAACAGTATATATTATGCCTATAGGTTTGGACTTGAACATTCTTGACATCCTCAAAAAAAGAAAAATTTTATTAGAAACAAAGAAAAGTGTACTGAACTGTTATGTAGTTTCAGTTTTTCTCTATGGAAATGATTGCTTGACAATCTCCTTACAGATGAAGAATAAACTTCAAGCAACTGAAATGTTGTTCTACAGAAGGATGCCGAGAATGTCATAGACTGAATATGCAAGCAATGGCGAAGCTTTAAAGAAAGCGGAAACGAAAGGAACTCTTATACTTAACATCATAAAGTGACAGATGAAATTTCTAGGGCATATAATGAGGAAAGAAGGCTTGGTAAATTTGATACTCATGGGACAGGCTGAAGACATGAAGGATAAATAAAAATGATGAATTAACTTACCTAACGAGCATGTGTAAATAGCTGGCAGAACAGGACTAAGGCGAGTAAACAAAAAGTCAAAAATTGACTAAATGCTACAAAGAACAAGAAACTGTGGAGAGCCATGATCTTTAGACAATGTTCTGAATGGACAAGGCACATAGAAGATGAAGAAATCAAGAAAATATGCCCAGTGTGCCTATTTCAAATATGGAATGTTAGCTATAATAACATCTGAAGTAATAAAAATGTCAGATTAAAAATAAATTCCATTAATTCTTTATATATATATAGTCATCCACAGACAGACTGTTTCACAGCTCATCAGTGTGGCTAGACATCCGGTTGCCTCTAGCTAGGATTGAAACCCAGCTGAATTGGCATCATTCTGAGACTCAACCCCTAAGCCATTGGCACATCGCAGGAATGAAGGTGAATTTAAGCATATTTATTTTTAAATAAACTCGCCAAAGACTGAGAGAACTTCATTTGTTTTATTGAAGACTATTGCATTAGTAGCAGTAATAGTCATTTTCTCCTCAGAGAGCTCAACCAAAATAATTTTTCAGCAGCATATATTGTCATCCACAGACAGACTCTTTTACTGTATCAAAGCTCGCCAGTGTCACAAGACATCCAGTGGCCTCTAGCTAGGGTCAAAACCCAACTGAATTGGTGTCAGGTGGAGACTCTACCTGTTGGTGCATGGCAAGGATAAAGGTGAATTTAAGCATATTTATTTTTAGATAAACATGCCAGTGACTGAGAGAACTTGATTTGTTTTATCAAAGAGTATTGCATATATATATATATAGCAATGTCAAATATAGTAAGAAACCAAAAATGCTGTCAGTCAGTAGGATATTGAGAGAAAGACATTTAAGGCAGACATTTTTTGCAATAAAGTGTTTGATATCAGGAGTAGAGCATTAATAGGATTAATATAAGTAAAGGTTTATGATTTAGCTGATTGATGTTACTTTCAGCATTCTGACTCCAGAATTTCATAAATTGAGAAGCATAACCACTCAGTTGCTGATACCTCCTGAAAATTGGTCAGACAGGTCCATCTATGGAACTCTGGCGTCAGGATACTGAAGGTAAAATCAATCAGATAAGTGACAAACTTTTTATTTACATTAATATATATATATATATATATATATATATATATATATATATATATATATATATATGCATGTGTATGTGTATGTGTGTTTGTGTATTCCATTATAAATGGTTAGTAATTATATATTGATTGAATTAATCAGTTGAATATCCTGCTTGAAGAATTCCTGTCAAAGTCACAGAGATGTGATTCTAATTGCCTGATAATAAGTACTGATTGATAATGCTTCCTTAAAGTCAAATTCTGCCATTTTCTGGCAGAATTCCTTTTGCCTTCCTCTTAGATTTCTGCTTATCTGATGCTTTTCATAGCAGAAATGGTAAGAGGTCTTTTAAAGAAAATCCAGTGCACCCACCTAGTATAAAGAATTGGTTTCCAAATATGTCTGCAGAACTAATCCTCACATTTCTTTAATAATGTGGCTTATATATTTCTTACCGGAAATCTCTTTGATGGTGGATATCGTTTGATCAATCTCCTGGAATATTAATTATCCAGCAGCTGCAGAATTATGTGGAAGAGAAGTAATTTTGTTTTAGATAAATTATACAATTCTTTGTTGAAGGAATTCTTTTACTACTTTTATGGTCTTAGCTCAGATAGACTCATGAGAATGTTCTTCCCAACAACACTGCATTTAGCAACAGTAGCCTAATCCACAAATATAAAATCCAATGTGTTTCTGCACACACACAGACATCTGTATCACTTTAAAAGTTATTTTTAGCAGATGCTCATATCTGAGTAGATGCTCTGTTTATTTATTAAACGATATATTTATTCATTTTCACCTACCAGCCTGAAATCTTATTAAAGAAAAGCATGCACCTTTCAGCAGGAATTGAACCTTTGTCTGTCAGGACAGAGTAGGGCCACCATTTAGTCAAGCATGCCTTACTGCTTGGCCACAAAGGAACAGACAGTCAGGCAAAGTCAATTTCATGCTTTCAAGTGAAATTTCTCTGGTCATAGATCTCTCAAGGGTTTTTCATATGTGCACATAGTTTTGTATCCAAATGTAAACAAAGAGAATTTTTAGAATGGTTTTTATTAATCTGACAGATTTGTATCACTTTAAACATTTTTTTAATGGATACTTGTATTTGAGTAGATGCTGTATTCATTTATTAAACAGTATATTTATCTATTTTCACCTACCGTCCTGAAAATTTTTATTAAAGAGATATATATCTTGGGGCGTCCAAGACTGATCAGGCTCCCCGAACAGTTATTTGAAGTCCTTGCTATTTTATCAATATTACTTTCTTACATTTATATGCATTACAAGTTAAAGTAAGCAAATTTGACTGTTAATAAATTAAACATTTTTGCAGACTGTGACTTTATTCTGAGGTCTTTTTTGTCCAAATCTTTTTTGTAAATTGTTTTGTTTAAGCTAAGCCTTGAAAAAACAATATATAAAATTCACTATTTTTTATCCATGATGTTGAATGTGTTAAAATTATTAAAATTTTTGACAAGAAAAATATCAAGTTGATGTTAAAAATTGCCAGATGGAATGATCTATAATGATGTGTCTCTGATCTGTATTCAGTTACATTGTATTCATTTTCAAATCTTCTAGTTGAATTGTTCACGTATATTGTATATGATCCATTATTGTACATAAGTAGGTTATAATAAAATTTGTATTTTATGAGAATACTATGTTAGGAAAACTGAGAGTGGGTCGGCCCCATATTATCGATGGGGAGGTATCATAGACTGGGTGGGGCATAGATTGGGTGGCATAGACTGGGTGGGGCATAGATTTAAGAGGTGAACAAATTCCCAAGTTGGCATCTACATGGAAGACACCACAATTTATTGCTGCCTCAAAAACAAATCTAGTGTCACTGAAAAAAACGCACCTGGCCACGCGTCTCGAAAAGGACCTCCAATCGGTTGTGAACTGGGGCAAGAAGTGGCTGGTCAACTTCAACACTTCGAAGACAAAACTGCTCTCTATTAATCACCACAGAGATCCTTCCCTGCCCTCCATTAGAATGTCTGACGCTCAACTTCTTGAGAGCAACTCTCTGCGGCTGCTTGATCTCACGTTGACTGCTGACCTGAGATGGTATAAATACATTGAGTCAATTGCTTCGTCCACCGCAAGGAAAGATGGCTCCCTGTGCCGCACCAGGAAATTTTTCTCTCCGGAATCGATCCTCCAGATCTACAAAGCAACAATTCGCCCTTGCATGGAGTATTGCTGCCATATATGGTCTGGTGCCCCTTCTATTTGCTTCGGGGTTCTTGATAGGCTCCAGAGGCGGATATGCAATGTAGTTATCCCTGCTCAGGCATCTCGTCTACAGTCACTTTCTCACAGATGTGCCGTCACCTCCCTCTGTCTCTTCTTCAAATACTTTCATGGAAATTGCTCCGAGGAGCTGCATTCGCTGGTTCCCAGTCATCATGAGTTCAAGCGCCCTACGAGGCTGCCATCCCACTCTGACCTTTTCACTGTCAAAACTCCTAAAAGTAGCCGTCTCTTCTACTCCAATAGCTTCATATCTCGCACCTCTCGCCTGTGGAACTCCCTTCCCTATTCCTGTTTCTCTGAGAGCTATAATCTCCAGCTATTCAAGTGTAATGTCAATCGACATCTCCAGTTGCCTTGATCTTTCCACTACTCTCCTCCTCATCCTTTCTTCTATCACTCCTATCTGAGCTTGCTCTAAATTTTCTGTAACCCCTTGCATCCTAGTGGCTTCCCTCCTTGCTTGGGGTGAAATGCTTAACAAAAAAAAAAAAAAAAGATTATTACACCCCCTATATATATATATATATATATATTTGCATGGCAGTCCCTCTTTTGTAAGAGTTTCATTAAAGACAATTAACAAGGCAGTAAGCTTTTTATTAAATTTTTCTTTTGTTCATACAATTAGATATATGTAAAAACTATCCAAATGGTCTTTGAATCAAAGAACTGTACCAAATAACAGAAACCACATCACTTCAGGATTACCAACAGCAGCAACAACTAAAATAGACAGCACATGTAACTCAAAGAGAAAATAATGATGGTTCTAGAACAGTTGCATCCTGGACAATTACGTACCAGGTAAATTACATCCCTGAACATTTGCGTCCCTAGACAAACGTCTCCATGGATAATTGTGAACCTTGGATAATTTTTTGCAGCTTTTAAAGGCAATTACCATAAATTTTGAAAGAAAGAATAGGCAGTAACAATAAATTTTTAAAAAAGGAATAAAATAAAAAAAATTAAGAGTCTATTTTTGTTTAAAATGCAATGAGAGATTAACTGTATTACAAGTTTGCTTTAGACATCACCAGTATGTTCTTGTTTCGTTGGTGTTTTTTTTATGATAGTGGCAGCTGTAATTTTCCTCGTTCACAAATGTATTTCCACCAGTGTTTGATTTTCCGAAGTTAGCCATGGGTTCCAATAAAAATATAATCTATAAAATGCAGAATCTATTAGACGTTTGTGATACGCACTGCTGGAATGAACTGAAACTGCTAGCTTAATTTTTTCTTGTTTTAAAAAAGAAAATTTTCTCTTTTTTTTTTTTATGGCAAATACCTTTCTGTTTGTTTAGAGTAATTAAAGGTATTGGTGTGAAAATTTCTATATTAAACAACTCTTTAAAAAAAAATGTTAACTTCAAAAAATTATCAACGGTATGTAATTATCCAGGTACACAATTGTTGGGTACGCAATTGTCTGGGACACAAATGCCCAGTATGCAACTGTCCATCTGCCTGGACTTGAGAACTTGTTTCCCTGAAAAACTGTATTAAGAGAAAAGACTTTATAAATTTCAGTAGTAGGTGCTCAATCAATGAATGCCATATGTTTCCTTGTAGGGAGATGGCTAATATTATAATTATCATTAAAATCTTTCCAAAATGGACATTCACAATTTTTCTGTTTTTTCACTGCAAAACTTTTTAAGACAGAAAAACCCAAATATACTGCTGACCAAAACCTTAACTTACAATCATTCAAATTTTTAAAATTTTATTTTTCATTTTTCCAAGCCCTACTCAAATAAGTGATTGGACTTAACAACACAAAAGGGATATTTATTTTCATTGGCCTTAAGATTTGGGGCAGCAGCGTGTGTATATGGTTAGAACATTTGCTTTCTGACAAAGAGACCCAGGTTTGAATCTCACCATGGTTGACTTGTCAGGAAGGAGACTTCATGATTTTATTGCATTGGAGGGGTTGATCCCAGCGAGTGGCACCTTTGGAAAGTGCCTGAAAACCATACCACAGGTTGGCTGAAGCTTGTGAGGGAAATTGGATAGATGGAACACTTGGGACCTTCGAGGGTTTAGTGTGCTGGTGTTTTTCAGTTTGTGGATCACGCTAGATAACATGCTCTCTCACAGAAACTGTAACTAAGGTCTGCTCACAACAGTTGCCGTATAAATCACAGGTGGGTTTTGTGGGTGTTGAATAAACACAAATGTGCCTGAGCGAGAGTCTACAACAGGGATTGGCTAGCCATCCTAGTAGACGGGTATCCTCGAATACATATGGCCAGCCATTAATATTATTATTATTATTATATATATATATATATATATATATATATATGGTGGAGATATCATAGATGCTTATATCAACTATGCCAAAATAATTTTTTTAAATTATTCACAATGGCAGTCATGCCTCTCACTACTGAGACATCTTGTTCAACAATTCTTATTCTGTTTAGGACTCCATTTAGTTATGGTCGTAAACTTTTGATCCTCTAGTATTTAGCTTAATTTGCCATTATTCAAATTTTCTCTCTGAAATGCTAAAAAGGTTTTTAATTTTTCCTTTTTCTTTTCTTATTTTCATTTTTCAAAGCTCTACTGAAATAAGTCATCGAGTCTAAGAATACATATTTTTCTTTTATTTTCATTGGGCTTATTTCTGCTTTGATTTATGAGACAAAAAGATTTTTTTATATCAAAATATTTCCCCCTCTTTCTAGTTATATAAAATTTAAAGAAATTTTAATCATTTCCTAAAAAATGAGAGATGGATTTAAATACTTTTACTGTCACATGTATAATTCTAATGTCACAAGTAAAAAAAAAAAAGAAAAGTATTCTGATTTTCTAAATCATCAAAAGTAAAGAAAAATACCCCAAGAAAGAAGCATCACCCTTCCTATCAAATTATGATGTTGATGTTTAACCTTTAAAGCTCTGCATTATTAACATTACTTCCCTTTCCACTGTATTCTTTTTCAAGGCCTCTTAATTGCAGTATCCTTATTGTTAATTTCACTCAAAGTTGTTTTCTGTTGCCATAGCAGGATATGACAAAACAACTATGAAATTCAAACGCACTATTGTTCAGGGATCAGAGTAAGCTTCAGTGGCAGCATAAACCTTTTGTATAGCAAATGAAATCACATGCAGAATGATAAAGATTAATTGTAGATAATAAAGTTCATACCATAATTTTGAGGAACATAAGTTTTAATTCTTTTTTATTGGCATCAATCAAAGATAATTTGATTAATTTATTTAATGAAGCAACTTACATGATCAAAGGGGATAATATGTATACATATAGATGGCCTGAATATTGCGTTTAACCTTTAACACACTGCATTATTAACATTACTTCCCTTTCCACTGCATTCTTTTCCAAGGCCTCTTAATTACAGTATCCTTATTGTTAATTTCACTCAAAGTTGTTTTCTGTTGCCATAGCAGGATATGACAACACAACTATGAAATTGAAACACACTATTGTTTAGGGATTAGAGTCACCTTCATCGGCAGTATAAGCCTTTTGTACAGCAAATGAAGTCACATACAGAGTGATGAAGATTAACTAATTTTGCAAATGCATTGAATATATTTTTCACATGAGCAATGTAGATTTTTTATCAATAAAATGAAATCTATTGTCATATGCAAGAAAGAATTTTGCTTTTCAGTCAAAAATAAAAAAAAATATTCACACTAAGCTAACATGGAAAAAAAAAAAATAGTATTTGTACCCGAATCTCCCCTGTTTTTGAATCAGATATATATATATATATTTTTGAGCATTTCACCCTAAGCAAGGCAGATGCCACTATCACGCAAGAGGTTACAGAGTGTGTGAGCGAGAGTAAAGAGGCATGATAGAGGAAAAGATGAAAAGAAGGACAGGGAATAGATTAAAGCATCTGGAGATGTCGATTGACATTACATTTGAATAGTCGGAGACTATAGCTATCCTAAAGCAAGCAGCGACTCTAACTCCTCAAGCATGTAACCCACTTGGCCTACCACCATCTTGTAGAACAACAGTCAACCAGCTTCACCAACTTCAGTAACCCACCACTGTCAACTCACCACCAAGATCATCCCTTTGTCAACCCATTGCCGTCACCTTGGCATACCCGATTCACTACAGGCATTCACTTTGCAGTTGTCACTGATACCCCGTTTCATAGAACAGGACAACTAAGAATGCCAATCCAATGTTACCTTGACTACCAATGAATCAATCCACCACTGTGACCTTTATTGACCAACATGTGCAAACGACCATATCCTGTGACCTTGTTCAAACCAACACAAGAAATAGATCAACTCTTGGAGCCTCCCTGACTCCCATCCTGACGATCGGCAACGGAAATTAATACTTCACTTTGATATTCCTTTCCTTGTTCTTCCTTTCCTTTCACAAGCAAATGCCTATTATAACAAATTTAAATATATGGAAGTGTTTTAACAAAGGATGAAAGTTGCAACACTGAAATCCAAATGTGCATTGGGATAGCAAATGTGCCCTTTCAAAAACGAAGCAAAGTATTAAGAAACAGGAAAATTTTCTTCGAAACAAAGTAAAGACTACTGAACTGTTACATAATATCAGTCCTCCTATATGTCAGTAAACACCTCAAAGATGAAGAAGAGACTTGAACCAGCAGACATGTGGTTCTACAGAAGGATGCTGAGAATACCATGGACCAAACATGTGAGCAATGAGAAAGATTTAAAGAAAATAGAAACAAAAATGACTGTTATGATTAACATCAGAAAGAGAGAGTTGAAATTTCAGGGGCACATAAAGAGGAAAGAGGGCTTGGAGAATTTGATACTTACAGGACAGATTGAAGGCAAGAGGCATTAAGAAAAACAACACATAACCTACTTAGTGAGGTTAAGTAAATGGATGGCAGAACAGAGTTTAGGAGAGATAAAAAGTCAAAATTTATTAAGAGCTACAAAGTACAGGAAATTGTGGAGAGCCATGATCACTAATGCTCTGAAGAGACATGTGACATAGAAGAAGAATGAGTTTGTGTAAATTGTTGGTAGAAGAGGGCTTAGGGGAGATAACAAAAAGACAAAATTTATTAAGAGCTACAAAGGACAGGAAATTGTGGAGAGCCATGACTGTTAATGTCCTGAAGGGACATCTCACATACAAGAAGAATAAGATTGTGTAAAGGTTGGCAGAAGAGAGCTTAGGAGAGATAACAGAAAGACAAAATTTATTAAGAGCTACAAAGAACAGGAAATTGTGGAGAGCCATGATCACGAATGTCCTGAAGAGATATTTGACATAGAAGAAGAAGAATGTGTTTGTTTAAATTGTTGGTAGAAGAGAGCTTAGGAGAGATAACAGAAAGACAAAATTTAATAAGACCTACAAAAGACAGGAAATTGTGGAGAGCCATGATTGCCAATGTCCTGAGGGGACGTGGGACATAGAAAAAAAGATCTCTGAGTAAAAATAAATCCATTATTTTTATTCTTAAACTTGTTGCATAGAGAATATCAATTTTAAATGGTTTCCTGATGACAGAGACTTTTCTTAATTGTCTTGAGGAACTAAATGAAATTTGATTTAAAATATCTCAATAATTAACGTAGGTTATGTAAAATATTTGAATACAGTGTCATTAATATTGACGATGGCAATTAATTAGTTTGCCACCTGCACAGGGGTAAACTTTTTCAAATGTTATAATAAAATTATTAGGTTGGTACAAAAATATTGTTTTCTCACATATGTTACTATGTGAGAAAACGACAATATTTTTGCACCAACCTAATAACTACATTACTGCTACAATGTGCAAAAAATATTATTTCAGGTCTGTACCAGTTTGATGTATCGTGTTACTATTTATTATTAATTCCAACAGATTTGCTCCTATTATTATTGTTTTTTATAGCAATACTTTGAGTTTTTTTTTTATAATCATTTCACCCCAAGCAAGGAAATAAAACCACAAGGGGTTACTGGACATTAGAGAATATAAGAAAAAAATACTATTAAGGAGAGAGGACAACAAAAGAACTGGAATTAAGGATATCAAAGATAATGATCGACATTGCATTTAAATCTTTGTAGATGAATTTGACTGGGAAGCAAGAAACTGGAAGTGAGTTCCACAAGCGAGAAGTGTGAGAAAATAAACTGTTAGCATAGAACTTAGGGTTACAATTAGCCATTTCAACTGTAAAATGATGACACTCTGCTGCCAATCTACTACTGCGTTTAAATTCATAAAGTCTAAGTACCATAGATGAAAGTTTATCGGAACAATTACCATGAAAATATTTATAGAAAAGGCAAAAGGAAGTTATGTGACATCGGTGGAAAAGTGAATGAAGGTGGGATGCCAGGTCAAGACTAATAACATTGCAGATGATTCTCTGGATTTTTTAAAGAATTTCTAAATCTATAGCAGGAGAACCAGACCAGATGTGGCATCAATATACAAAGCAAGAACTTATACATTTGTAAATTAGATTCTGGAGAGAAAAATTATCTACCATGACATAGTGAACTGACTTTCCTAACAACAGACCTAACAATTGATTCAATATAATCTTTCCGCTTCATGTCAGCGGAAAATGTGAGACCAAGAAGGATCAATGGGTTACTCTCCTGAAGGTTAGCATCAGTTCTGCTAATATGAACGATAGAAAGAGAGGAAAATAAGATGTCTTTTCTACATTTCTGTAAATTGTTGCCAATCAAGTACTGCACTTAGATTCATAGAGTCTAGATACCATAGAGGAAAGTTCATCAGAACAATTACCATGAAAGTATTTATAGAAAAGGCACAAGCTGTATTATGGTGGCAATAAGTGACTAAGGCCAAAATGCCAGGCCAGGACTAACAATATTGCAGATTCTTCATTGAATTTTATCAAGAATCTCTAAATGTATAGCAAGAGTGCCAGACTATATGTAGCAGCAATATTCAAAGCAAGGTAGACTTATAAATATGTAAGATAGATTCTGGAGAGAAAAATTGTCTAAATTAATTCCTCATGAGAGTGGTTGCTTGATATTTGCCAGGAATAAGTGCAAACAGTCACCAGGGAACCGTTTACGGTTGATATTCTCTTTGCTGCAATTTTCCAGAATTCCTCTTATCCAAATTGGAGAGATGTTATCATCTTATCAGAACATGACTATAAATAGTAGACTTTATGACAGTTTGTCCATTAAGATATCAGCCAGAAATATCAGTCACACAATTAGAACAATAGATATTTATGAAACAATGTCAAAGTTTATACAAATCCTGATATTTACACTATTTACAGTAGGACTAATATCCTCATCATTGTCATTAACACAGCATTTTGTCTATTCTACGCTCTGGTCTTCTTCAGGTGTCTGTTGATCTGGATAACCTTCAGGGAACTTTGATCTAAACTCTTTATTTAATATCCAGGATGTAGATGTTCTCCTTCCAGTTGTTGTCTATGGGTATCTCATCTTGTTCTGTCTTAGTATTGGCTTATGGCCACATCACATTGAAACACTAGTAACCCAGATGATCACTGAAGTTAAGCAATGTTGAGCTTGGTCAGTACTTAGATAGGTGACTGCTTGAGAATACAAGGTGCTGTAAGCTTGAATATGCAGGTGGTGTAAATGGATAATTAGAATTGTTAATTGGAGCGTCATGGTCCAATTCCTGTTGGGTTTGTTATATTCATTTACGCACAAATACCCTTTGGAAAGGTATGAATCTACCTCGTCTCCCACCAGCTATGAGTCAGTTAGTAAGACACGTTTGACTAAACCATTAATATCTCCCCCCCACTCCAAAATTCTTACAATCTAAAAAGACTTTTTGGCTTTAAATAACTGACTCAGAATTGTTAATCAAAGTGACAAGTTCTAATTCCTGTTGGGCTTGTTATATTTACTTATGCATAAATACCCTTTTGAAAAGACAAATTCACACCACCAGCTATAAGTTGATTTGTAAGACTTCTATGACTAAACGATTATTGTGTACCCTGAAAAAAGTTCTTATAATCTAAAAGAATATTTTCTAGCTATAAATAACCTGAAAGTGTTGATAAGCTGTAAAAAAACAAACAAACAATCAATCAAGCAGTCTTTTTAGTGAATTGACATGACCTTTTTTGAAAGACAGTCATGTGCTTTCTGCATGGTTTGAATTCAGAGTTTTCCTTTTCATAGACTGGTTGCCACTCAAGGCTAGAGAGTTCAGTCTACCTTACTATTTAAAGCGTAGCTTTTTTTAGTACTTCTCATATATTATGTACTGAATCCTTGATTTAATCTATCATTTTTAATCTATTGTCCATGTATAGGGACATCTAAGTTCCATATTGTCCCCACATGACAACATCCCTGGGCTGGGCAGCACAAACTTAATTTCAAAGGAAATAGTTTAAGCACTAACTAACTGAGATGTACTATAAAAGAACAATACACATCTACATACTATTTAATCCATAAATGGGGAATATGGATTCATGCCTTTTCCAAGAGTAATAGTGAACATAACAAACATTGAACATTTTTAATTGGTATCCTTATCGTTGTTGTTTTTATCACAGTATTTCAACCTCTGTTCCAATTCTAAGAGGCTTACATCAGATATATGTTAATTAGTAAGACTTGTATGAATAAACCATTATTATCTGAAAAAAAATTCTTATAATCTAAAAATATATTTTCTGGCTGCAAAGGGTTGATAAACTGTAAAAAATAATCAATCAATCAATCTTTTTAGTGAATTGCCATGACCTCCTTTGAAAGACAGTCATGTGCTTTTTCTGTGGTTTGAATTCAGAGTTTTCCTTTTCATAGACTGATTGCCACTCAAGGCTAGATAGTTCAGTCTACCCTACCATTTAAAACTTAGTACTGCTCATTTATTGCAAGTTCTGTTTTCCCTGAAGCTAATAACCGACACAGGGATTGAACTTACAATGACTATATTACCAAATTCACAAACCTACACTGATTCATTAAACTATTGTCCAGTGGGGAGCCTAATGGATTGGTGGCAACATAATAGTGGGTTCAGTTCCTGTGCTTGGTATTACAGACTTAGATTCAGTAGAAACAAGACCAGCAATCACTGAACAGTACTCAAAAACAAAAGATGAGTTATCACAAGACATGGAACAAGAATCATCTACTCCTATAAATTAAATAAAGTGTTCAGTTCAAAATTTCTCCAAAGGTTAGAGGGCACAACAGCCCTTTTGATAATAGCAACAAAGATGATTGATTTGCTTTTTATGGCTTTGTTCTTTGCTTAAACTCTGTTTCTATCTTCTCATTTTCTCAGATGCATGGGTGGTGTAATGGATAGTGGCTTGGGATGAGAAATTGGAGAGCCAGGTTCAAATTCCAGTTGGGTTTGTTGCATTTATCATCATCACCATCACGAGTCCCACAACTGCTTCAATTGTCAGGAAGGTGAACATGAGGACAGAAGAAACAGACATTCATTTCTTCTGTCTGGTGAGCCTTTCAGTGGGCCTTCAGATAGTTTGGCAGTGTCCATTTCCTCTCCAAGCTCAAGCTGCCTTCACATGTACAAATATACTTGAGAAAAGTATGAATCCATCCCAGCAGGATGTCTATATACATGGTGCGATGGATAAATTGTTATATCTAAATTACGCAAAAATGAAAATAACACATCTCATTTTAAAAGATATATTTACCAAAAATACACAAAAATATCTTGAAATATTAAATTTATTCTATAAAATTGCTATTGGCTTCAACCATGGTCTCCAGATGACTTCAGAATCTCCTGCATCTCTTATGGACGGTTTTTTGTTGGTCTCTCACACAACTGTGCCTCACACATAATAATCAAGGGAGTTGCAGTCTGGGGAGTTAGGTGGCCAGATGTAAGGGTTGATGAGGTTGCAGAAATTGTCTGACATCCATGACTGGGTTCTCCTGCTTGTGTGCCATGCTGCAGAGTCCTGTTGCCAGACATAGGGTCTTCCAGCACTGACCCTCTTGACCCAGGGCAGCATTACCTCCTCAAGGCACTTGGTTTAGGCCTCTGTGTTGAGTTTGTGGCCTTGTCTGAAGATGAATGGAGGCATAATGTCACCATAACTAATGATTACTCTAAGAACCTTTGTAATCACTGTTAGACTCATTCGACTCTTTCCAAATCCTCAGCAGTCTCCTCAGATTGACATCTAAACACTCTGCAATGTTCATACTGGAACTTCTGATGTGAATGCCAAGTAGTACAGTATGCCATTTCCAAATTTCTGGCAGAGGGAATTGCATCAAGGTGCTCTTTTTCTCACAGACAGTGCCCAACTGACCCTGTGCAGTTGACAAAATTAAAAACAAACAGCATGAAATTAAAAATATAAAATAGTGACAATTTACCCATCGCACCCTGTAGTAAAATCCTTCTTATTCTAAATAAAAATTGTTAATGTAATCTTAACTTGCAAAAAAACAAACAAAAAAAAACAATAATCCTTAAAATATGTTCTCACTTTAAATACCCTACAAAGGTGGATAAGCCATAAAAAACAAATCTATCAATTCTATGATTATACATTATCTAATGCCTCACCTCGTCTCTTAATGTTGCCTGTATCTTCTCATTCTCTCCCTTATCCTTTCTAATCTTTAACAATTAATCTAATTAACTTTTCTGTTAAATTTGAGTTATAACATCGTGCTTCTAGGCTATCCTCTTTCTTAAAGATTTAAAGAATATTTAATAGATGCTTTGCAAGTAGTACATAATATTATGATATAATATATAGACTAGCTGAACACATGGAAATTCTATGAGTGTTTAACAGATTATCTTATGCCTCTAACCTTCTCTCACCTGTATCTTCTCATTCTCTTCCTTACCCTTCCAATACAACTATGATTATCCGTTATCTCGTGTGTCAGCTCTTCTCTTAGCCTTTACTTGTATCTTCTTGTTCTCTCCTTTATTCCTTCCAATATAGCTAAGATTATCCATTATAACATGTGTCTGCCTTTCTTTTGCCCTTTGTCTGTATCTGTATATGGATTAGTTTAATATATGAAAAAAGAAAAAGGAATGAACAAAAATTTTCTGCTGTATCTTCTCTTTCATCTTTCTTTTCCTTTACTTCTCCATAAAAAAAATTTAATGCATACAAATAGTTGCATGTTTGCATCCCTACCCACTTTTCAACCTTTTATTGTCTTTTTATATCCATCCAACAAACTTGTCTCCTGATGTCTTCCTTTTGTCTCTTTATATTTTTATTTTGTCTACCTTTTGTCTATATTGTTTTTCTCCATCTTATGTATTTCTATTGTCTCTCTCTAGTTTGTCTTTCCATGTCTTCCTATCACTTTTGTATCCTTATATTATTCTTCTGTCTCCTAAGTATTGTATTTTTGTCTATCTTTTGTCTCCCTATATCTTTCTTTTGTCTGTCTTTTTTTTTTACCTTTGTCTTTCTTTTGGCTATGACTTTTGTCTCCCTATATTATTCTTCTGTCTCCCAATGTCTTTTTTGTCCTCTTTTGTCTCCCTTTAACTTTCTTATATCTGCCTTTTTTTTGTCTTTGTCTCTCTATAACTTTTGTCTCCCAATGTTTTTTGTCCATATGTTGTTCTTTGTCCATATGTTGTCCCCGATGTTGTTCTTTTGTTTTCCTATATCTTTTTGTCCCCTTTTGTCTCCCTACATCTTTGTTTTGTCTCTCTATGTATTTTGTCTCCTTATATCTCTCTTTTGTCTCCTTATGTCTCTCTTTCATCTCCATCACTTTGCCCTCTCTCTGCATCTATATCAGTTTCTTTTCCATTTTTCTCTAGCTTTTTAATTCCTATCTTTATTTTTCTTTTCCTTCTCCTCATTTCATTGTATCAACCAAAATCCTTTCCTACCAACAGCAGTAACAACTAAATGTAACACATGTAACTCAAAGAGAAAATACAGACATAATCAAGATGTTAATACTCTACACCACCTCAAATAGAAAGTCTGGAAGGAAAACCTAATCAGTACTAGAAAGAATGATAAAATAAAGCAAATGAAAATAACAAGAAAACCAACTAAGTTTTATAGTAAACAAAAAGGTTTTATTTTAATTTTAGTGATTATGGTCAATGGCTAAAAAGGAAAAAATATATAAACATTTATTTTAACATAAAAGTTTACCGACAAGAAGTTAGAACTTCTGTTGAGAGTTGCTGGGATTTTGTGGTATAGTTTACATGTCAGGTCAGTGATTGGTACAATAATTGACTTAGCCAGGGGACTAGTTTAATTTTGGCACCGACCAATGAATATAAGATGAAAGACGTCCACTTTGTAAGGTCATTTAACCACATCAAAGAATGAAGTCTTTTATGTAAATGAACAAAATCTCAGACAAGTTTCATTCATAAAATTAGATTCTCTTAACAGTATAGACCAACCGCCTTCAGCTATGTTAGGAAAATCTGTACTTGAATCTTCTTGTAGAGGTCCTCTAGACCAGGGGTCGGCAAACTTTTGCTATGTGCCGGCTTTTAAAATCATTCAGTGAGGGTATTTTTATACAAGTCAAGGCCAATATACCTGTTCTACAATATATTTTATATAGTAATATATACAATAATATGTAAAACACATTAAAAGAAATGAATTGTTTTTAAAAGATTTTATAAGTTTTTATTATTAATGGGAGTCCAATGAGTGAGCAGTTTTGAAAAATCTAAATATCTTTGTGTTCTAGTAGTTATTGTTTCAGACATCGTGATGCCGTTTGCAGCTGTATGCCATTGGAAATTGCTTGGCATGCCAAAGCTTGCCGACTCATTCTCTAGACTAGTTATGGCATAAAATTTACATAGAGGGGCAAGATAATGACAATAGGTTAGAATATATTTTACAATATATGCCTTCTGACATGCCGTGCGTTCAGGAGAATGCTCATTTTTTAGGAGGAATGTGCACAGTCCATAACTAGTGGAAGAAAAGATGGTTTTATACCTTTCTCAAAGAATAGTATAATTGGAACGTCAGCTGGAATTTGAACTCAAAATGCAAATTCCATTTTCAGGGCAATTAACCATCATTCCATTTGTATTTTCCATTCAAAATTTACAAAATTTAAAACACGGGATATTGAATAAAATAGGCAATACAAAAAGAGTTGGAAATATCATATTACTGGAAAAAATTTACAAAGAATTGATAATTTATGTCTGAAATAATTTGAACATGTGTTATTGTTACCTTTCAGTTATATTTTGAGGGACGATTATCCCAAAATCTTGGTGGCTACTTTTTTTTTTTAATTTCTTACAGCTAGTCAGTTTTCCAGCATTTCTCCAGGGAATTTGGCATCTGTTAAATAAGTTGTATTGCTATTATATGAAAACTATAGCAATAGTCATATATACGAAAAGAACACTTGAGACATTTTTATACTTAAACGATACTTTTTATCATTTTTTTGGTGACTCCAATTTCTATGTTCTGCTGTGACATGCCAGTGACAAAATTAAATAGTCTTGAAAACTTTGAATTCATGCCTTAACAAAAATCTCAAATAAATCATGGGATCCAGAGTTATTTAATATCTTTGCTTGTATGTTCTTTATACTATTTTTCACCAGATACAAGTTCCAAGAGCCACTCAAGGTAGAGGTTGTCTAAAAAATGTAAGAGGAGGAAGTAAGAAATTGTTATAGAGTAGAACTCAGCATACTTCTTTCCCTTCCCTACTAACGTGACAATGGATTGCTCCTCCTTATAAATAAGGCAAGTAGCCACTTTAGAGAAGGATTTGAGTAGTATTTGATCCACTCAAGTTATTCCGTTCTATGTATCAGTAATTAATAAACCTCTTCTTCTTTGTTTTCCTCTACCTAGTCCTCTGTTTTCTAACTATGGCCTTCCTAATTCTCGGCTATTTGAGCAAAGACAACATTACAACAATTTGTATCAGTAAATTATTATTATCTCCAATCTAAAAATATTTTCTGACTTTAAATAACCTGCAAAAAGGTTGATAAACCATAAAAAATAAATCAATCATCTCAGGAGAATACAACTTTGCTTCCCTGAGTTTTTTATTCACTATATCCTCATGTGCAAATACTGTTGGGAAATGTATAAATACACCTGTTTTCCCACTAGCTATGGGCTAATTAGTAGAACTCATGTGTGTAGAGTAGGACTCAATGTACTTCCTGCCCTTCCCTACTACTGTGACAATGGACTACTCCTACTTACAAATATGGCAAGTAGCCACATTAGAGGAGGATTTGAGTAGTATTTGATTTACTCAAGTTTTTTGCTCTATAAGCATTTAATAAACATCCTCTTCTTTGTTTTCTTCTACCTTGTCTCCTGTTCCTTTGATATTCTCTCTAACTATGGTCTTCCTAATTCTCAGCTATTTTGAACAATGACAACATTACAACAGAAATGCTTATTATGAGAACATGTAGTGTATATAACAATTGACCCTCAACTTGAATCGTAGTCTGCTCCAGAAAAAAAGTTCTGGGGAAAAAACTGTCTGAGTGGAACTTCCTCCTTACCAATGGAATATGAAGGGAATGAGAACAATTTGACCCTGTATACCTGGCATGGTGGATCCTAGTTGTGATGTTCTTGGCAGGTGGAACTATGGAATGTAGCTGATTTGAAAATAGTGATAGGTTAGTGAGAGGCTATCAGTGTTTTGTCTGTGGGAAAGAAGTTGTAGGGTGGAAGATAATCCATCACCAACAAATGTGCATAGATGCTTTTGAACCCTGTCAAGGCTGGAATGATAATGGGGAGATTAGCCATTTTCATACAGGAAACATTTGATATTCATTAACTGAAAAGTTAGTGTTAATGTCAGTTGAAATTTACAACAGCTTACTCTTTGTTTGTTCAAGAAAAGTCTACTAAATTTTAATGCTTTTTCTGATATTGATGGGAATTTCCTTCCTAACCTTTTGTTTAAGGTAGTGCAGAATGCCAACATGCTGATTATATCATTACTTTTCACTTCTAGCTACATGTGATAATCATTTTAGATGTTGCTGCTGTTGGAAGCCTTCAAGGAATGTAGTTTTTGTTATTTAATACATTTCTTTGTTTCTGATTTTCTTGTTCCAGTCTATAAGATCTGATGAAAGATTTTTTTTTTAAGACCAAGATGATTCATTCGTCTGAAGCCTTTTTTAATCATTGAGCTGAGAAAGCAGTTGTATATAGCTGACATTTTAGACATTCCTAAATGAGTTTGGTGTCCTGCATGAAATCCATATGAAAATGTCGATCTGATGAGGCTATTTAAGAACGGGACTTGTTAATGTTTCGGTTTTATAGAAACTTGCAACCTATTCTGTATTCAATTTCCATATCTTTCATGATGAATTTATTAAGAGCTACAGAGAACAGGAAATTGTGGAGAGCCATGATCACCAACATACCAGAGGGACCTGTCATATAGAAGAAGTCCCTGATACTAAATTTGTTATAACTGATAATACATATTTGACTTGTTTAGAGTTTATTAATTTTACATTCTGAATTTTTCATATGAGTTTTGATCCCTTGTCACCACAATTATAACTCAATGTTTTCAGCTGAACAGCATAAATGAGCAAGCAATGGGGTTTTCACATCTGCCACCGAACCAGTTTGTTTGAATTTATGAACAATTTTTCCAATTGTACTCTCAGTTGGTCAATTATGTTGACCAAAAGAAATCATGAAGTAGACAAAATTAATTTCTGTTTGAATGTTCATTTTCGTAATGGGCTTCAATAATTTTAATATGTTGTTTGATTGTTAATCTTTCCATGGTTGAAATAACTAAAGACTTATATTGTTAGATCTTAAAGAAAAATTAAAAAATCATTAGACGCTTAAACTTAATTCACATTTAAAATCAGTCCAAAGTTATTAGAACTCTTTATATTTACTAATTCTACATTGTGAGTTTTTATGATGGATTTATGCTATGTGCTATCATTGTTTTTATTCCAGTTACAGATCATAGCTTCTGGTTTGAAATGGTTTATCTTGAGTGTGTTTTCGTTGTTCAATAAGATTCTTATCCCAACTATAAATACCTATGCCATCAGCATAGCTTCTTCATCTTCTATACAATTGGTCTTGTGAGGGGAGGCAGGAACACTGTTTTCTATTAGTATTATTCTCTGAAAATTCACTTGTATCTTCTAAAAGGTAATTCCATCATCTGAATTGTATGTGGATTCAGATATGGCATTTGTCACCACTTCAGGTGTGAAAGAGCCTGGTGAATTTTCTGTTTTCTTCCATATCATTTCAATTAAATTTTGTTGTTGCTTCTGGATTTCTAACAGCAATTGTTGTTGTTTCAGTTGTTATTGTTGTATTTTTATCACTTGGGCTAATAAATCTTGCATATTTAAAGAAAATCTATTTTTTTCTTTCTTTTTTTTTTTACATACACCAAAGAGAAAAAAATTAAACAAAAAAATTGTACTTTTTCCTGCTCCATATGAGTTTTGATCTCTCATCACCACTGTTATAACTCACTCCTAGGGTTATAATATTATGTCTGACTTAGGCTACTCACTATGACATTACTATAAACTGACTCCAACAGATTGGTATTTACCCAGTCTCTCCACTGAGATGAGATGTGACATATATTTGGGCCAAAGGTTAAAATTTACCCAGACCCTGCAATCAAAGGATTGGGTACTTTGTCTTGTCTATTCTTCTCAGCCGAAGACAGAGCCTTGATTGAGTTGTACTCTGCCTGAAGACAGAGAATGTGACAATCGGGAACCAGACCATGGACTGCCTGACTGCAACAGACTTCTGACTCACTTTGAGTTCTTTATTTAAGGTGTCCTGCTTATTTCATTTTCTGTTACCAGGGGGTGTCTTATTCTGGTGTATATTCTTGGCAGAGTGTAATCTGAACTGCTACACTGGAAATCACAACTACATCAAGTCATGTGGCAGTTTCAGGAGCAGATGAATTTTTATAGGGCCAGTGGATAAGAGCCCAACATCTGAGGGAGACTGCCTTACAGGACTAAAAGGTTTTAATTTTTAAGATTATTTACTTATAACTAGGAGGAGAAGCAGATTTTTGCCTTTCCCAGAGGCGTTAGTGTGAAGTGGACCCAAACTTTGTTTGCTAGTTCCTTCTCTGTGTTGTTAGACTTTGGTACTAAATAGAAAGTGGGGAACTTTTTGAAAATTTTCCAAACAATGCCCCAAACTCTTTAGGATAACTTCATTTATTAATTTCATGCCTTTTGACACTTTAAATGATTTTCCAACCCCACTTTTATTGAAACCCCTGTTAATTGCATACTGAGAAAAATTATGAACTCTCCATTATTAAGAACCATCTCCTTTGTATTTGATCAATGATCAAACCCATGTTAAATGTAAGATTTTGAATGCTGATTTTCAAACCAGGTTGGCTTTCTTCAATTAGAAAATTGCATTCATATGCATTTCTTGAACATATGCCTTTGTAAAAATCTAAATTAAGGGGATAAATAAATTTAATATCCGACATACACTTTCACTCCCAATAGCTGTCGTTTGCATCTTAGTAATGTTATCACCTTGCTTTGAGTGAATTGATTAAAAAAAAAAAGGTTTGTGGCTTGCAATTAGAAATCAGAGAGCCAAGTTCGAATTTCAGCAGAGTTTGTTACATTCATTTCTTCTCCCCATATCAATGGGTTAAATAGCAGGATGGACTGGCATCTATAGCAAGTGATTGCCAACCATTTTAGAGATGAAAATGCTGCTCATTCTTCCACAGTTGGAGCAAGAATTTAATTCCTCCTATTCACTATTCTTGGTCTAACTAACTCCTACTAATTTATGATGCTGAAACTATTTAAACGCTTAGTACATGCCATCCAATTTTTTAGAGAAGGGTTTCCAAAAATTCAAAATCTGCCAGCAATGAGATTACCATTATCCAGCAGGATAAATCAGGCAAAAAGAGCCAACATATATCACTCCCTGCAAAGAATTAAAGCCTCTAAGATGCAAAGGGTGTGAAAGAATCTGAAAAAAAGGGAACATTATTAAGGATCAATAACAATAGAAGAGTAATCAAGATGAGAGTAGATAACGATTGACATTACATTGGAATTTTTGATGACCAAAGTTGGCTGGAAAGTGTGGATTCAAAAGGGAGTTCCACAAGTGAGAAGTGTGAGAAAATAAACTGTTGACACAGTTAGATCCATCCAATTCAACTGAATAGTGAGATCTTGCTGCCAGTATAGTACTGCACTTAAATTTAGAAAGTTTAGGCACCATGGTTACAAAACATATACTTGATAACCCAACCTTTAGCCAGCAGGATAGATCAGGCAAAAAAGAGCTAACATTTTAAAGAAAAAAAGAGCTAACATTTTTATGCAGTAATCAGTTTTGTTGTTATTATTATTATTATTGAATATATAATAGAACCCTTCAGGAAGAGAAAGTCCCTCTGGTCCAAAGTGAGCTGGTAAATTTGTTTTGAAAAAGGGATACAACCTTCAATTTTGGGGCAATTCTTCAAAATCCAAAAGCTGGTCTCAAACTTTTGACCTAAAGTGTAAGTTTTCAGTATTTAATTTAAACTCATGTTGATTGACTGCTAAGAAAAAAACTAATTATACCAAAGCTGTGTGTTGACTCAACCGGTCCGCTGCTGGCTCAGCCTTCAGGATCTGCCTGTTGCAAGCTAATACAGTTAATAATAATGAAAGCAGTCTTTATTAGGGTTTTTCTCTGAAACCCTGATGGGTTAATTAGATATTTCAGAGGGAGGGGTGACTGTTTTAGAAAGCATTGTTCATCCTGTGCAGCAGTGGGGGATTAGCCAGGCAGGGTTGCTCCAGCCATGGATACTGCATCAGAGAAAGAAATAATTGTCTGATGATCCAGCAATGACAGGTGATGGCTATGGTCCTCTTCAGGTGTCAGGATTTGTGGTGATGTTCATCCGGAGGCTTGACATGTAAAACTACCACTTTGTAAAGTAGAGTGGCACCACTAAGTCTGTTTTCTAAACATTCTGAGTCTTTTAGAAAGATAGGCCAGAAGGTTGAGGTCTGAGTGGAAATCCTGATTAGCTCTTAACTTATTCTGAATTAGAAACACTACAGCCTCAAATAATATGTGAAATAGCAACACTCTAGTATATAAAGAAGTTGTGTAACTACATGTCTGGCATTGGCCCATAATAATTGGAGAATTTGGCCAGGAGCCCAAATCTCTAAGAACTGAGATTATTGGAACAGCAAATTTAAGAAAGCCTTGGAAATGTTTAGGGTCAGCTGGATCTCTCAGTGATTGTTGCTGCTTGAACCTCGGGGACAACCTTGGGTTGGATTTAAGTTCCAACTCAGTGGGTTACTTACTCAATGAATTATGTCATTATAAATTTTGGATTGGAATAAAAGCTTGCAACGTTTTCCAACAGGTAGCATTTGAACATGTTATTTCATTTCACACGTGACTGAAATTTATGACAAAAATATATTCTTAAAAGTGATATATTAATGTATCTCTCCATAAGATTCTTAAATCTTAGATTCCATGGGGTAGGGATTTCAAATTTTTTGTTTTATTTAAAAGTGTACAGATGCATTTTTGTATTTCCAGAACAATAGTCTGTACAATCTGCGAAAATATATGTGCCATTCATCAAGATTATTACATAACTAAGAGTAATGTTCACAAATGACTTGTGATGTTCAGAAAGGGAAATTTTGACCTGGAAACACAAGATTGCGATAGGGAAGCCTCTCAAGTGTATAAACTCGTTACATTCAAGCATTAGATTAACGAGATGAATTCATTTATTATTTCACTTGGGGAAATAAAAATAGGTTAAGGACGTGTATCAATTTCATTTGGATAATTAATAATTTTTCTCAGTGATAGGTCAAGAAATGAACATTATAATGATCCCCTTTCATCTATCTACTTTGAGCTGAATATGATAAAATATTTAAAATAATAATCTAGTGTATCAAAAGCCACTCAGAATATGAAATCAGTGAACCGAGTTCAAATTCCAGTCAAGTTCATTACATTAATTTTCATGCATATATTTTTAGGAAGGATATGAATCCATTCCTTCTCTCTACTGATATCGGCAGAGCTGGTGCAAGGGTTACATACCCCCACCCTGAATACATGATATACCTACCCCAACTCTATTACATCTCAATTTTTATATGGTAGTATTCATATAAAATACAAATTTTATTATCACCTAATTATCTACAATAATGGATCATATGCAACATAGGTGAACAATTCAACTAGAGAAATTGAAAATAAATATAATGTATCCAAATACAATTTAGAGACATATCATAATAGATTATTCCATCTTGAATAAATCAACAATATTTTGTGGAAATTTTTAACAACAACTTAATAAAATGTTGAATAATTCTAACATATTCAGAATTATGGAGGAAAAATAGTGAATTTTACACAGTGTTTTTTTTTAGACTTAGCATGAGCAAAACAAATTCATGGATTTGGATGAGAAAAGATCCCAGAATGATGTCCAAATCAGTAAAAGATTTTCATCCTTCAATAACAGTCATTTGTGCTTAGTTTAACGTATATGAATGTAGATAGATAGCAAGTGTCCCAAAGCACTGCTCCGGGCCCTCAATCAGGCTTGCTAACTTCCCCTGTAGTGAAACACCTTTGATGTCCAGTTTAAAATAATGTCTCAAAAACTAACAGAATCTGTATAAAAGTAGTGTTGAATAATAATAATAATAATAATAATAATTGAAGTTTAAACTTCTATGGCTTTAGAAGTGGAAGGTCACAATGATACTATTAGGTTGGTGCAAAAATAATGACGTTTTTGACGTTAAAAAATACGTCAAAAACGTCATTACTTTTGCACCAGCCTAATAACTGTCATTGACTGGTGCACTTGGTATGGTGACTAAACAGAATAGAGACAGAATAGAAAATATTGGTATTGATTGCCTAGTGGTACTGTTGCAGAAAAGAAGCCTCTTAGGAATTTCAAGCATAATCCAGAAAGGGATAAACACTTAGAGTCAGAGAAATATTGCTTGATAATGAATGCTGCTGGTCTTGGCCCATTATCTAGACATTAATTATCAAATCCCATCTAAGGAAATAATATTGAATTAAAGAAATAATAATATAATGACACCAAATACAGTAATTAGATGCTTACATCAAATAAATTTTAGAAAAAATATCTGTAAAAACAAGAAAGCTTTTGATACACCATAAAAATAATGCTTACGGCCATACCATATTAAAACAGCAGTTCTCATCAAATCATCAAATTTAAATAACATTGAGCCCAGTCAGAACCTCGATAATTGACTGCTTGGGAATACCCGGAGCTATATGCTTGGATGTGAATGTGATGCAATAAAGGCTTGGAATGTAAAATCAGAGAGCCGAGTTTGAATTCCAGTTGAGTTTGTTAGATTCACTTTTACCCAAATGTCCTTGGGGAAGGTATGAATCCATCTCTTCTCTCCTCAGCTATGGGTTAAATAGCAAAATAGACTGTTACATCTGCCCCTACTAACACACATTGGGCCAGAACAGCATGGTTCAATGCCAATATTTAATACCGGTTGTTCTTGTTGTGTTACCAAATTTAAACCAAGGCCCAATCACATCACCTACCTTAATGGTCAAGACTTGTACAAAGATATTGAGATCTGGGGAAGGCTTTCCCAGGCTGAAAATGAAATGAAGTGAAAATAATATTTATTGTAATAATGCCTTAAATATTGCTGCAATATATGGTCTAGTGTCTCTGTTATCTAGATTCTTGATAAAATTCAAAGAAGAATCTGCAATATTATTGGTCCTGACCTGGTAGCTCAGCTTCAGTCACTTTATCATTGCCATAATGTAGCTGCCCTGTGCCTTTTCTATAAATACTTTCATGGTAATTTTTCGGATGATCTCTTCCTAATGGTACAGAAAATTTAAGCATTGTATGAAAATTGGCAGCAAGATCTCATCATTTTACAGTTGTATTGGGAAGATGTAACCATAAGTTTTATAGTAACAGTTTCTTTTCTTGCACTTCTCACTTGTGGAACTCTCTTTCTGCTCCATGCTTTTCACCCATCTTTGAACATCAAAATTTAAATGCAGTGTCAATCATTATCTACCGTCCTCTCAGTTACTGTTCTATTGCTCTTGCTCCTTAATAATGATTCTTTTTTTTCTTCTTCTTCTTCTTCTTCTTCTTTCTCACTCAGCAACCCGCTTGTGTCTTAGTGACTTTACTCCTTTGCTTGGGGTGAAATGATTAAAAAGAAAAAAAGAAATAAGCCTGGATTAGAAAAATACATTAAAAAATTAATTTATATTTCTGGTGCAAAAGATAAAGCTAGCAGATATAGATTCGAAAAGCCTTAACAATATGTGTTCATTCCTTAAATAAGTATTTAAGGCTTGCCTTATAACAGTTCCCCATAGCCTAATTGGTAAAAGTGCACTTTGACTACAGCCGTGTTTTCTCTGATGGAAAAATGGGATCAATTTCTGGTGTTAGGCACATTTTTCTTTAATGGGACTTTTTAATCTAGGCCAGTTGATATTAATTTCACTGTTTAAGGAAATAAAAAAGACATGGATTGTGTACTAAAAAGTACAATTATAGCAATAAGAAACATCCACTATAATAATAATGATAATAATAATAATAATAATAATAATAATCAAACTATATAATAATTACCAATATTTCCTGAACAATCTGTAGTGGGAATGGAGGAAAATCAACTTAATAAATTCATGAGTGATTACTTCCCTAAGTCATTCTACAATTAAAATGTATATCTGCATTTAGAAAAAATTAGTTCCCAAGAAAAATGAACATTTTAATTAATAGTTTTATTCCTATGTTTCTTAGATTGTAGTCTTATTTGTTCCAGCCTTTCATGTGAGGCACTCAGATACCTTTGTCTATTAAGTGATTGTTTTGCCTCAATTTGATCCTGAAACAGATTTTGTTGTCACTATCTTTTTGTTCTGTTGTTACACTTTTTCTTCTGAGCGATATTTCCATTTCAAACAAACACATAAAACATAAAACACATAAATATTTAACACAAAAAACATACAGAAAATTTTTTAACATTAATATTGAGCCAAAAACTGATTTATATTATACCAGAAGTAATCAATGAATGAGATTCAACTGAATGTCTAAAAATGATAACGTGAACAGATTAATTTAATGGCACATTGCCATCTATTTTAGTTGGTAATTATTTATCTCCACTTTATTGAATCTCAATACATTGTTTCAAGACTTTTATTTCATTGCATCACACTATTCAAACTTTCCAAAAAATGTTGTCATTTTTATGGCACAGGTACACTTGTAATAATAGTAATATACTGTAGTCATAGCTCATCTTTAGATGTGTACTAGCAGCAAGGCTTGGCGTTGCCCGTGCTTGATTAAAAAATCGTACGACTCATACAGCAATCGCTATCACTTGACTTAAAATATTTTTGCCCATCCTTGCCTTTAAAGGAGTGCCATTTGCCGTGCTGATGTTGCTACATGCCTTACTTCTTGCCTATCTCACATTGCTAATTTTTTCTAAGCTCTATACTAAACATTAAATCTGTTACGAAAAAAGAACTAAACAAAATGAACACAAAACGATCAGCTTTAAAAAAGGATTCGTAATTGGAAAAACCAAATGAAAAAAGAATGTTAACAACAAATACTTTTCACACCCAAACCAGTTCTGTGGAACCAGAATCAACGTTGAGTTTAAGCAAGCAAATGAGCCAATTGGAGTAAAGTGCCATGCAGATTAAAATTTTTCCCACTTGTGACAAATGCAGCTATCGATTTTTTTGCATGCTATCATGCTAGTTAAAATTCATGTCAGTCAGCTGGTGGCTCTCACGCTGGCCAATAGAATCTTCCTGCCTATTCGTGGCAGCCAGCTATAGGCTCTCACTCTGGCCAGTACAAAATGGTCGCAAGCTACATGAAAACCGCCGTAGAAGCATGAAAAAATCGATTATTTCCACTATTGATGATAGTTGGGAAATGCAATGTTGGTCTTGGCATTCCTGCTAACTTGGAGCATGTGCATGTCAATTTTGGTGCAAATCCGTTGAAAATTGCAACCATGCATTCGTTACACACACACACACACACACATCCTGCCTTTTATAGATAGAGCTATGAAATAAGCTTTGGTAGAAATGCCTGTAAAAAAATTTCACATTCCCTAATATATAATAATAATAATAATAATAATAATAATAAATGTTACAGACATGCTGCTAGATCCTGTGTTCATGGCATATAAAAATCTAAAAGGACACAGTAAATTCCTTGTGTATCCATCTCAGGGACACACCTCAATTCTCGCATGAAAAACAATACATTGCACCCAATCAAATGGTCACTGTTATGAAACAGTATTCTATCATAAAGTGTTGTACAGTTATAATAATAGTGTCATTAATTAGAAATACTAAACCATTCTTTCTAATGTTAATGACAAAGACTGGTTTAATACTTTAGTACTCATTTAGAGGCAAGGTGGTATGATAAATAGCGGCTTGGATTCAGGAATCAGAGATCCGAGTTCAAAGTCCAGTCTCATCAATTACATTTACTTACATGCTAATACCCTTGGGAAAGGTATGAATTCTCCTCTTCTCACCCAGATAAATAGTAGGATAGATCGGGTTCTATAGCCCTGGATGGCAATTGGTCTACCACAGAAAGAAATGGCAATGTACTGTAGGAAAAAATCTGCCTCATCAGTAATGTATTGAAAGATACATGATTGCCTAAGCATGTATCGCACATGCTACATAACTGACTGACTGATTAATATTTAAGCTTACCTTTTAAAAGTTCAACAATAATTCTGCCGCCACTTAATTTAAAGACAATTTCATGTACATAGGATCTGTCAAGGCTGATAAATGAGGATTGCACAGCTCCAATTTTTTTGCTAGTCCAGATATGGGGTAATGGATAGTGGCTCAAATTGAGGAATTGAAGAGCTGAGTTCAAATTCCAGTTAAATCCATTATATTCACTTACATGCTAATACACTTGGGAAAGGTATGAATTCTCTTCTTCTCCCCACCAGCTATGGGTAAATAGCAGGACAGACTGGGTTTTATACCTTGGATGGCAACTGGTCTACCACAGAAAGAAATGGCAATGTACTGTGGGAAAAAAATCTGCCTTGTCAGTCATGTATTGATAGATACATGATCGCCTAAAAGTTCAACAATAATTTTGCCACTACTTAATTTAAAGACAATTTCATGTATATAAGTTCTGTCAGGGCTGGAAAATGAGGATTGGAGAGCTCCAATTTTTTTGGCAACATGATGGAGTAATGGATAGTGGCTTGGATTGAGGAATTGGAGAGCTGAGTTCAAATTCCGGTCAAATCCATTATATTCACTTACATGCTAATACCCTTGGGAAAGGTATGAATCCTCTTCTTCTCCCCCCAGCTATGGGTAAATAGCAGGAGAGAATGGGTTCTATACCTTGGATGACAACTGGTCTACCACAGAAAGAAATGGCAATGTACTGTGGGAAAAATCTGCCTCATCAGTCATGTATCAAAAGATACATGATCACCTAAGCGTGTATCATGCATGGTACATAACTGACTCACTCACGTGCTAATACCCTTGTGCAAGGTATGAATCCTCTTCTTCTCTCCCCATAGCTGGGGGGAGAAGAAGAGGACAGACAGGGTTCTATAGCCTTGGATGGCAACTGGTCTACCGCAGAATGAAATGGCAACGTACTGTGGGAAAAAAATCTGCCTCGTCAGTCATGTATTGAAAGATACATGATCACCTAAGTGTGTATCACACATGGCACATAACTGACTGACTAATTTAGAAATTAGATGCTTAAGAACCACCTTAGTCATCTCTTATAAAGACTGCATCACAAATTACACCATACAAGACAGGATCACTCAAGAAACAGGCCCAGTGAAAGACCTATGGTTATAATAGTCAATAATCTTTCAACTACCATCCTACAACATTTTAAAAAGGAAATCATGCCAAGCAAGGCAGGAGAGCCACTAGCACACAAGGGGTTACAGAGAGTGAAAGTAAGAATAAAGAGGAGTTTTTGGGAAAAGGATAAAGAGAAGAACAGGGATCAAGATCAAGGTATCAGAAAATGTCGATTGACATTCCATTTGAATACTTGAAGATTATAGTTATCAGAGAAGCAAGTGATACAAAGCAAGTTGCACTGAAGTGTGAGATAAGAAGCTGTTGGAGTAGAAGAGATGGCTACATTTAGACGTTTTGACAGTGAAAGGGTGGGACCGAGATGCCAACCTTAAATTCATGCCATGCTTAAATTCATGCAGTTTGGGAACCAGTGAAAATAGCTCTTCAGAGCAGTTGCTATGAAAATACAGAGGGAAGTCACAGCACGTCTGTCAGGAAGTGACTGTAGACGAGATGCCAGATCAGGACCTATCACATTGCATATCCATCTCTGGATTTTGTTGAGGACCTTGAGATGGAGAACAGGGAACCAGACCATATATGGCAACAGTATTCAATGCAAGGACAAATGTTTGATTTGTAGATTTGAATGATGGACTCAGGTGAGAAAAATCTTCTGGCGTGACACAGAGAACCAACTTTCCTTGTGGTAGATGAAGCTTCCACTTGAGATATTGGGAGGGGGTTTGTCAGGAGCTCAGCTACACAGCAATCCTAAAACCATACCCAGTAATATGACAATGATGACGACTCTTACTACTACTACTGCTACTGATGATGATGATGATGATGATGATGATGATGATGATGATGATGATGATGAGAAAACCAGCCTTTCTTGAAAAGGAAGCTTCACTGACAAGTCAGGTAAGGTGTGGTAATCGTGTATGTCAACACAAGCTGACTTGTAGAATGCATGTGGGAAAAGGTTTTGGTTTTTGATATGGATATTTTTTCTTCGTCCACTCTCCTCTCTTGACATTCCTCTATTGGATTAACACCTTTTCAGGTGCTGACAGCATTTCCTAGATAGGAAACATTACGCTAATTATAAAGAGGTTTTAAAAAAGAAGTCAGAGAAATGTTTTTTGCTTTAAAACTGAAAGTTTTATGCCCAAAGCATAAATAACTTACCTGCTTTATAGAATTATTTCACTGAAAGTGAAGGAAACTATTAACTTGATTGAATTTGTAATTGATTAAGTAAAACTGGATTATACACCTGAACAAAAAAGTAAAAGGACTTTATTTCCGAAATAATACTTGGCTTTTAAAGTATTTTTTAGATTTAGTTTTTGTGTTTTGATTTTGTAACTTCTAAAATTTTCTATTATTCCTTTCTCTCGGCATTTTTGGTGACATGTCATTTTTCATTTTATTTATTTTTTTAATACTTTCACTTTCACTTTCACAATTTCCTTAACTCTTACTCTTTGAGTTAGTTTCATTTTATAAAAAAAAACATCTTTCACCTCCTCTTTCTTGCTTTATTACTTCCTTTCTTCCTATTTCTGTCTATTTGTTTCTTCCCCTCACTATCTCCACTTGATTCTTCTGCTTTTTCTCTCCCTCCATTTTCCTCATTCTCAATTCAAAGTTTCTTTATTTCTTTCTTTTCTTTCTCCTCTCTCTCTTCCTTCTTTTTGCATTATTTCTCTCTTGCTCTCCTTTTCATCTTCTTTGTTTTTCTTTTTGTCACTTCAACTTTCTCTCTTTGTGTCTTCATGTTTCTTCCTCATATTGTCTCTTAGTGTGTCTTCTTTCTCACACTCCTTGTTTTATTCTCTCTGTCTATTTCTTCGTCTTTCTATTTCTTTCTTTCTCCTTTTGCTTCTGAAAACCATTTCTCTCTAATTCTTCCTTTTTTTATCCTCTCTCTCCTTGTTCTTTCTCTTCTCTTTCCCTTCTTGTTTCATTTTTATCTCTCTCACCATGTTTCTTTTTTTGCTTGTTTCTTCCTCTTTTCTTTTTCTCTTTCCAGGCTTCTACCTCTCCTCTCTCTACTTTCCCTCTCTTTCCACTTCATGCTCCCAATTTCTCTTTCTTTTCTTTTTTCTTCCTCTTTCTCCCTCTTTCATTCTAGTTGTTGTTCTTTTACTCTTGTTTCTTTATCTTCTTCCTCTCTTTCTCCATGTTTCTTCTTTTTCTTTCTCAGCTTTCTCTTTATCTCTTCGATTTTGTCCTTCTTTCTTCATGTTTCTTCCTCTTTCTCCCTTTCACATTGTTTCTTCTTTCTCTCTCACTCTCTACATCTGTTTATTTCTCTTTCTATTTTTACATTCTTTTCTCTTTTTCTCTTCTTCTCTGCCACAATTTGTTTCTAATTATTTCTTCTATTTCTTTCTCTCTCTCTTTTTATAATTCTACTTCTTTCTCTCCTTTTCTTTTTGTGTTCCCCCCTTTTCCATCTCCTTATTTTTCCACTGTTTTACTTTCTTTCTTTCTTTCTTTCTTTCTTTCTTTCTTTTTTTCTTTCTTTAGTTTTAATTTCTCTTCATCCCAAATTTTCTGCTCATATTTACCTTTCTCTCCTTTCAGAAATGTTTTTCTTTTTTGTTTCCTTTTACACTCTCTTTCAGTCTTACTTTCTTTCTTTCTTTAAACACTTCCGTGTTTTTTTTCTTTCTTGATTTCTTTCCTTCTATTTGCACTTGATTTTTATTAGGTTGGTGCAAAAATAATGACGTAGTAATGTCGTTTTTTGACGTATTTTTTAACATCAAAAAACGACATTATTACGTCATTATTTTTGCACCAACCTAATACCAAGTACTTTCATTCTTTTTTCCTTTCTTTTATTTTTCTTCTCCTACATTGTTCATGATCTCTTTCCTTTTACATTTCCTTTTTTCCTTCTTTATTTCTTTGTTTATTCTTTCCTTCCCATTTTCTTTCTTTCTTTCTTTCTCAAATCCTTACCTTGTTTTTCTTTTTTCTTCCCATCTATCTGCACTTTATTCTTCCCAAATTCTTCCTTCCTTCCCTTTTATTTTTTATTTTTTCTTGATCTCTTTTCTTTTACATTTCTTTTTTTCCCAATTCCTTCCTTTCTTTCTTTTTTCTTTCGTACTTCTTACTTTGCTTCTTGCTTTCTTTCTTCTGTACATCTCAATTTCTTTCTTTCTTTTTTTTTTTTCTTTCTTTCTTTCTTTCTTTCTTTCTTAACAGTGACAATTTTTCTTCACATCTCTTATCTATACTTATGACCTTTTCTTCTTTCTTTCATTGTCTTTTTCTACCACTCTCTCCCTTTCTTGCTTCTCTAAGCCCCTTAAATATTCTCTTTCTCATACCTTCTTTCTTTTTTCTGATTTTTTTTCATTCACCATCAGCTTTCCTCCTTTGCCTCTCTCTTGCTCTCTCTTTATGCTTCTTTTATTTTTTTGTTTGTTATCTTATCTGTTACCCACCCACTCTGTTTAATGCTCTTTCTCCATCACTTGTCCTTTTCCCCCCACTACTAATTCCTGATGCTAACCCCCATTTTTCTCTCTCTTTCTTTCTAAATGATTTTTCACTCTCTAACCAGTAACACTAATTATTTGTAAAAAAAAAAAAAAATACTTTTTTCATTGATGAAGACCAAAATTTCCAATTTATCATCATTACTTCAATTCCATTAATGAGAATAACTCCAATAATCAATCAAATTGATTTATTGATTTCTGTCTTCATTGACATGTTTGTGTGCAAATCTTGGCGAGGTGGTTGTGATGAGTTATGTCACATTCTTTGTGGATCACTTCAACTTAAAAGGTAACTTTAAAAAAATAAACATAAATTTTTCTTGAAAAAAATATAATTAAAATAATCACACAGAGTGATTAGGGAAACATGTTAGAATGCTGAAATATAAGGTTTGTCATAATGAGGAAAGAGGACTTGGAGACTTTAACACTCATGGGACACATTGAAAGATTGAGTAACTAACTGAGTTAGCTTGTGTCAATAGATGGCAAGACAGTCTTGTTTGCCCATCTGTAATATTATCATATGCAGACTGCAAATATCTCATATGTAATGGTTAGCAATGTTTAACCATTGTGCTGGAAAAAAAAAACAATGCATCAAAAAGACTTTTTTTTCCTTTGACACCACTATTATTTTTAACTACCTTCACTCCTTGGTAATGTTTATTGTTTTAAAAATTGATGATTAGAATTGTAATAAAACCTAGACATGTGATGAAAGTGTATTTATACATTTTTTTGTTCTTGAGAATTTACAAGAAAAATATTAATTACTATTTATTTATGAGAATACAGCCTTGATTGTGAGTTGGAGATGTCAAAATCAAACAGATTCAGAAATTTAACTGGATATTGTAATGATGAAAATGTAACAGAGGAAAGATGCCGTTCAGAACCGAGGCAAAGTATAAAGATATCAGAAAATGCCTGTAGAAACAAAGAAAAAAGTGCAGTGCTGTTAATTTTGTATCTAATTTCCAATATGCCAGATGAAACAGAAATTTGAATCTACTGATGAATTTTGTGAATACTGTGGACTGAACATGTGTGCAATGAAAAATGCTTCATCTAATAAAAACGAAGATGAAAGTAGATACTAGTGAAAAATTAATAATAATGGCTGACAATGCTTCATCTAATAAAAAATGGAAGATGAAAGTAAATACTAGTCAAAAATTAATAATAATGGTTGACAATGCTTCATCTAATAATAAATAAAAATGAAAGTAAATACTAGTGAAAATTTAATAATAATGGCTGACAATGCTTCATCTAATAAAAAATGAGGATGAAAGTAAATACTAATGAAAATTTAATAATAATGGCTGACAATGCTTCATCTAATAAAAAATGAAGATGAAAGTAAATACTAGTGAAAAATTAATAATAATGCTTAACAATGAATTGGATGGTTTGAATTCAAGTATTTATAAGATTATTGGTAGGAATCCTAATTTCTTGTAAGGAATGATCGTATTATTTTATATATTCTAACCATGGAATGACCCTTTGGAATGTTCATGCCATGTAGGTGGAGTCTGGTTGGTAAGAATGTTTTGGGAATTGGTATTTGGCAATATTTTACACTATCTTTTATTGCCAGCAGATGTACTGGGGATGATTTTCCTGACAATGTCGTGCTGGCTTGCAGATTCTGGCCATTAAGAAAAGGAAAGGGACGAAAACAGAATTGGGTTAAAGAGGAAGTCTGTTGACAGGTTTGGGGTTATAGGGTCTCTTTAGGGTTCAGCCAGGTCAAGTGATTGTAGGCCATATTGAAGATAGGATGGGAATTCATTATCATATCTGGTAGCAGTTCTTGGATAGTGGTCACTCTTTGATAGTTGCTGAAAATCATGGTGAATACCAACAGATAAATTGGTTCCAGATATTAGTCGTTTTCTTGCTTGATTTTCTTGTGGCATTTTTGATATTTTGTTAGATAGCTAAGATTGCAGTATGTTGATCTCTTTTGAATAATTGATGAGATCATATGTTCAAGTAGAAAAAAATAATAGCATTTTTATACTTTCTTCCTGAATGTAAAATGAATTAAGAAGGTTTTATACACAAACATAATCGGATTAACATGTACAATATTGACACTAGATTATATAGAATCCATCTTTATACATCTTTCTTTCATTCTTTTCCATTCTCTATACTCATTATTCCATTTCCTGCTTTGTCTTGAACTTTGTTTTTCTTTTACATCCTCTTTCTTTCTTATTGTCTTTTTCTACTTTCTTTTCCTCTTTCTTTTTTTCTTTTATTTTTTCTTCTTCCTTTCTTTTTCTGTCACAACCATCTTTCTTTTCTTTTTCTCATTTTTCTCCTGGTTTTTCTTTCATTTTCATTTTTTCATTCTTATTCTCTGTATTCTTTTTAAACATTTATCTTTGTTTTCCCACTCTTTTTTTCCCTTTTTTCCTCCTTCTTTTTTCAGATATTCTTTCTACACCTATTTTCCTTTTTATCCTCCTCTCTCCTTTCTCTTTTTAATTCAATTCTCTTCTTTTCTCTTTTTCTTTTTTCTGTTTTATACCAGTTTTCTTTTTTCTTTCTTTCTCTTTTTCATCCTGTCTCATCTTTTCTTCCTTTTTCCTTTTCTTTTTTATTCCATTTTCCTTTTTCTTTCTATTTTTCTTTTCTCATTTTTCTTTTCTTTTTTCTTCCTTTGTCTTTTCTCTTTTCTTCTTTTCCTTTTTCTTCCATTTTCTTTTTCTTTATCTTTTTCTTCATTTCTCTTCTCCCTTTCTATTTTCTTTTCTCTTTTTCGTTTTCTTTTTTCTTCCATTGATTTCTTTAGTCTTTTTTTCTCCCTTTCCTTTTTTCCATTTTCTTTTTCTTTCTCTTTACTTCATTTCTCTTCTCTTCTTCCTTTTTAGTTTTTCTCTTTTTTTCTTCATTTCTCTTCTATTCTTCCTTTCTCCATTTCTTCCTTTTTCATTTTCCTCCTTTCTCTTTTTTCTCTTTTATCTTTCTTTTTATTTTTTCATTATCCTCATTCATCTTTCTGCTTTCATTTTCTTTTTCTTCTCATTTTCCTCTTTCTGTTTATTTCTTTCTTTTTTTCATTTCCTTTTCTTGTCATCTTTCTTCAAATACATATTAGGTTGGTGCAAAAATAATGACGCAATAATGTCGTTTTTTGACGTTAAAAAATACGTCAAAAAACGACATTATTACGTCATTATTTTTGCACCAACCTAATAGTTTCTTTCCCTTCCTTGCAGCATGTTCCTCTTTGGTTTTTCTTTCTTTCTCTTCCTTCTTTGTTATCATTCTTCTCCTTTCTACTGTTTTTCATCTTCCTCTTATTTAACTCTGTCCTTCATTCTTTTTCCTTTCTCTTCCTTTTCTCTGGTCATTCTTGATCTCCATACTTATCTTCTTCACCTCTGGATCTCTTTGTCCTTCTCTCATGCATCTTTTCCTCTTTTGTCTTTCTTTCTCTTCTATTTGATATCTTTTTTTTTAGCTTTCTACTCCACTTTTCATTTTCCTCTTAATTTTCTTTTCTTCTTTTCGATGTGCAGGTGGTGTAAAGAATAGTGGGTCAGAATGAGAAATTGGAAAGACAAGTTCAAATTTCAGTTCAGTTCATTAGATCTGCTTATGTGCAAATACTCTTGGGAAGGCTACAAATCTACCACTTCCTAATTGGCTATCAGTTAAATAGTAGAATAGACTGGGCTCTTCAGCCTTAGTTGGCAGCTAGTCTAGGAGAAAGATTGAATACAGCAACCATATGTAGCCCTGACAAAGCACATACTATGCAGCAAAGAAAAGGATCATAGTGTTTACAGTGACTCTATGATCCTGAGTATGGAGCACCTCCTTCCTTTCTGCTAGTTTCTTTCTATTCCTTTTTTTCTCTTTCTTTCCTTCTACAAATTTTTTTCTTCCTCTTCCCATATTTCCCTTTTGTTTTTCTTCCTTTTCTCATTTTCCCCTTTTGTCTTTCTTTCTCTTCTCATTTTCCCCTTTTGTCTTTCTTTCTCTTCTCATTTTCCCCTTTTGTCTTTTTTTCTCTTCTCATTTTCCCCTTTTGTCTTTCTTTCTCTTCTCATTTTCCCCTTTTGTCTTTCTTTCTCTTCCCACTTTCCCCCTTTGTCTTTCTTAATCTTCTCATTTTCCCCTTTTGTCTTTCTTCCTCTTCCCACTTTCCCCCCTTTGTCTTTCTTCCTCTTCTCATTTTCCCCCTTTGTCTTTCTTCCTTTTCTCATTTTCCCCTTTTGTCTTTCTTCCTCTTCTCACTTTCCCCTTTTGTCTTTCTTCCTCTTCTCACTTTCCCCCTTTGTCTTTCTTCCTTTTCTCATTTTCCCCTTTTGTCTTTCTTCCTCTTCTCACTTCCTCTTTTGTCTTTCTTTCTCTTCCCACTTTCCCCCTTTGTCTTTCTTAATCTTCTCATTTTCCCCTTTTGTCTTTCTTTCTCTTCTCACTTTCCCCCTTTGTCTTTCTTCCTCTTCTCATTTTCCCCCTTTGTCTTTCTTCCTTTTCTCATTTTCCCCTTTTGTCTTTCTTCCTCTTCTCACTTTCCCCTTTTGTCTTTCTTCCTCTTCTCACTTTCCCCCTTTGTCTTTCTTCCTTTTCTCATTTTCCCCTTTTGTCTTTCTTTCTCTTCTCACTTTCCCCTTTTGTCTTTCTTTCTCTTCTCACTTTCCCCCTTTCTCTTTCTTTTATTTCTTTTCTGTTATTGCCTTCTTCTTTTTGTCTTTCTCTTCTACTTTTCTATTTTGTCAATCCATAACGAAATTATCATCCATAATTTTTGTGAAGAGCCATCATCATTTCAAGAATTGTTCTGACTACTGAACTTGGTGTTGCTTTTATTATTAACCCAACATTTCGGCTGCACCATTCAGCAGCCTTCTTCTGGTGTACAATCTATATGGAAGTTATCTTCTATAATTTCATGAAGAGTTATCATCACTTTAAGAGTTGTTCAGAATACTAAACTTATTCTTGGCATTATTCTTTATTATTACCACTAATGCAATGTCAGAGAAGCATCGTGGAGTAATGGATAGTGGCTTGGATAGAGGAATTGGGGTGCTAAGTTTGAATTCCAGTTGAATCCATTACGTTCACTTACATGTTAATAGCTTTGGGAAAGGTATGAATCCTCAGCTTCTCCCTGCCAGCTATAGGTAAATAACATGACAGACCGGGTTCTATAGCCTTGGATGGCAATTGATCTACTGCAGAAAGAAATGGAAGCCTACTGCAAAAAAAAATCTGTCTCGTCAGTCATGTATTGAGAGATACATGATCACCTAAATATGTATCACGTATGGCATATAACTGACTGAATGCAATGTCAATCATTATCTACCGTCCTCTCATTTACTGTTCTATTGCCCTTGCTCCTTAATAATGATTCTTTTTTTTCTTCTTCTTCTTCTTCTTCTTCTTCTTCTTTCTCACACAGCAACCCGCTTGTGTCTTAGGGACTTTACTCCCTTGCTTGGGGTGAAATGATTAAAAAGAAAAAAAGAAATAAGCCTGGATTAGAAAAAAAGCATTAAAAAATTAATTCATATTTCTGGTGCAAAAGATAAAGCTAGCAGATATAGATTCGAAATGCCTTAACAATATGTGTTCATTCCTTAAATAAGTATTTATGTCTTGCCTAATAACAGTTCCCCATAGCCTAATTGGTAAAAGTGCACTTTGACTGCAGGCAGGTTTTCTCTGATGGAAAAAAATGGAATTCAGGAACAATTTCTAGTGTTAGGCACATTTTTCTTTAATAGGACTTTTTAATCTAGGCCAGTTGATATTAATTTCACTATTTAAGGAAATAAAAAAAAACATGGATTGTGTAGTAAAAATAACAATTATAGTAACAAGAAACATCCTAATATAATAATAATAATCAAACTATAATAATTATCAATGTGCATTTATAACTCTATCTATAAAAGATAGGATGTGTGTGTGTGTGTGTGTGTGTGTAACAAATGCACAGCCGCAATTTTTGATGGATTTGCACCAAAATTTACATGCACATGCTCCAAGTTAGTAGGAAAGCCAAGACCAACCTTGCATTTCCTAACTCCCGTCGATAGTGGAAATAATCGATTTTTTCATGCTTCTACGGCAGTTTTCATGTAGTTTGCAGCCATTTTCTACTGGCCAGACAGAGAGCCAATAGCTGGCTGCCACGAATAGGCAGGAAGATTCTATTGGCCAACATGAGAGCCAACAACTGACTGACACAAATGTTAAGTAGCATGCAAAAAAATTGATAGCTACATTCGTCACAAGTGGGAAAAATTTAAATCTGCATGGCACTTTACTCCAATTGGCTCATTTGCTTGCTTAAACTCAACGTTGATTCTGATTCCGCAGGACTGGGTTTGGTGTGAAAAAGTATTTGTTGTTAACATTCTTTTTTCATTTGGTTTTTCCAGTTACAAATCCTTTTTTAAAGCTGATCATTTTGTGTTCATTTTGTTTAGTTCTTTTTTCGTAACAGATTTAATGTATAGAGCTTAGAAAAAATTTGCAGTGTGAGATAGGCAAGTAAGGCATGTAGCAACATCAGCACGGCAAGGGGCACTCATTTAAAGGCAAGGAAGGGTAAAAATATTTTAACTGAAGTGATAGCGATTGATGTATGAGTCGTATGATTTTTGAATCAAGCACGGGCAATGCCGGGGCATGCTGCTAGTATTTATATATAAGGATGAGCTCAAAATGCAAATTACAAATTGAGTATACCAAAGTAAAAGAAGAACAAAAATTGAAATATTTGAAAAGTGTTCTAACAGAGAAAGGAAAGTGTGACACTGATATATCAAGGCAAATTGGGATAGCCAATGTTGCATACCAAAAGCTAAGCAGAGTATTAAGAGACAGAAAAAATTCTTTAGAAACAGAGAAAAGAGTACTGAAAAGAGTCTGTTATCTGTCCTCCTATATAAACAATCTCCTCAAAGATGTGGAAGAAACTTGAAACAACAGAAATGTGGTTCTACAGAAGGATACTGATGATACTATGGACTGAACATGTGAACAACAATGAGGTTTTAGACAAAATGGAAACAAAAGAAACTTATACTTAATCTCAGGAAGAGGTAGTTGAAATTTCTGGGGCACATAATGAGGAAAGAGGGCTTAGAAAATCTGATACTCACAGGACAGATTGAGGGTGAAAGAGACAGTGGAAAACAGTGTATAACATACTTGCTGAGCTTAAGTAAATGGATGACAGATCAGGGTTTTGGAGAAATAATGATAAAGGCAAAATTTATTCAGGGCTACAAAGGACAGGCAATTGTGGAGTGCTATGATCGTCTACATCCGAAGGGAACATGGCACATAAAAAAGTTCAACAATGCATTCTGTCTCCTTGCAATTGATGTTTAGTCTTTTTTTTCTTACCTTCCTACACAATATTCTGTAGGAGTTATTGTAGTTTTCTTTCTGTGACTGCTATCAACACTATATCATCTGCATAACTTTTGTTGCTAAGATTGTGGCAACTTTTAATGAATCCTGGTTGGATTTCTAATTCTATGAGTCCAGTGAGAAGACACATTCTTTTTTGACACTCCTTTCTATTTTTCTATATTTACTGAACTCATTTTCTATTCCATTGCAAGTGGTTTGCTGCCAGTATAGATTTCGGATTATTCTAATTTTCATACCAAATATATTCAAAGTTACCATGCAGTTCTTTGTGATGTACTTTATCAAACCTGACCATTTCACTTTGTTAAAATAGAGTCATGTTATCAAGAGAGAATTTGAAAAATTCTGGAGAGTCTGTTTAAGATTATAGAAAGTCAAAGAAAATAACGTAATGCTTAATATCTATATGTACATAATTTTTTTAGAAACTATTTTTCACCTGATACAAGACTCAGTTTCAGGTGTAATCAAATTCTGGTTGAACAAAAAATGTTATGAAATGAAAAGAAGGCATAAAGACTAAAAGACATTTAAAAACAGAAATCAAATTATTTATGTATAAAAAAAAAAAATCACGTTAATTCCATTTAAGAAATGCAGTGTATACATTCCAAACTGAACTTTTTAATTTTAATTTTGGATTATTTCCCAGATTTCTATTTGCATATTTAAAAAAATAAACTGATTTTTATTAATAAAATAAATGTCTCATTTTTAAATTTTGAAAGAAGCTATTTTTTAATTAAAATATTTTCCAGTTCTTCTTTGTAATAATCGCCTTCTCAATTAATTTTAATTAAAATGTTGGAAACTTTTGCAAGCATATACCACTAATAATATCTGATTGATAAGCACACTGGCTGGTCTTGAATCCATTAAGCTCTTGGCTTCAAAAGAGTTAGAGTTTATTTCAATCCTTTTCTTTTGGTGTTGAATATATTTTTGCTGGTGAAAGCCAAAAAATTGTCTTGCTTCTTGAATGGAAAGAATAGAAAGGAGACAGAGTAATAGCCAGGAGATTTAAGGTCTTGGTTCATGATTTTGGTATCAAAGCAACTATATTACAGACACAGCATAAACAGGATAAGCATCCAGCACTCTTGAGAATTTACAAGAGTAGCTAGCTAATCCCTGTTGCCAATGGTACTGCACATTGGAATCATCTCTCCAGACCAATATTATCAAGAACTCACCTACTTGAGAAATCAACCATGTTGAAATGGTCAGGATACTATCAATGCTTGAGTCAACCCACGGTGTGATTTTCAGGAACTTCCCAATGTTGTCGCATGCTGGGATCATCTCTCCAAACCAATTTTATCAAGAAGTCACCTTCTTGAGAAATCAACCATGTTGAATTTTGAACCCGGGTCTCATGGCCAGAATGCTAATATTCTATCCACTCAGGCATACAGATATATAGCAATAATGAAACAATATAAAAATACAGGGTGCAATGGATAAATATTATTGTCCAAATTAAGCAAAAATGAAAATAACACTGACATCTCATTTAAGCAGATATATTTACCAAAATTATACAAATATATTTTGAAATACTAAAGAGTAAAATTATTCCATAAAATCATCATTGGCTTCAGCCACTGCCTCTAGATGACTTTGGAATAGCCTGCATCTCTTCCGGATGACTTACTTGTTTAAGTTGGTGAATGCTGCCATAATAATTGCCTCCAGTTCTGGGTTCTCCTGCTTTTGTATCATGCTGCAGAGTCCTGTTGTCAGAGTCTTCCTGCAGTCACCTTCTTGATCCAGAGCAGCACTGCCTATTTAAGACACTTGACATAGTCTTCCGTGTTGAGTCAGAGGTTGTGTGGGAAGATGAATAGAGGCATAACATCGCCATCACTAGTGAAACAAACACCTTTGTAATCACCATTAGACTCATCCAACTCTTTCTGAATCCTCTGCACTTTCCTTAGATTGACTCCCAAACACTCTGAAATGTTTGTATTGGAGCTTTGGGAATGTGAATGCCAAGTACTACAACATGCCATTTCAAAATTTTTGGCAGAGTGAATTGTGTCGTCGTGCTCTTTTTCTCAGATATGGTGCCCCCAATCGACCCTAGCCGATAAAATCAAAAATAACTCACATGCGCGAAATTAAAAATATAAAATGGCGACAATTTACCCATCGCACTCTGTATTTATACATTCATATATACGTGTGTGTGTGTGTGTGTGTGTGTGTGTGAAGAAAGAAAGAAAGAGAAAAAGAAAGTGGGGAGCATAAAAATCAATAGGATGACTGTCAGTTTCATGTTTCTTGCATTGTTTGGGGATGGTTATGGTGAAATGGGGTGAGGGTGAAATTTATCCCTGTAAAAATATTCCTTTTGCCTACAAAGAAAAAGGAAAGGAAAAGCAGAAAGCTGCTAAAGTGTAAATACAACTCTTTTTTTTAGTTTAGTTTCTTTTTGTGAAGACAATTTTCCCATGACAAGAAATAGACTAGACAAGAGAAGATTTCATATCACTTCAATTCAGACTCTGTACATCTGTCTTGTACTAAGACTCCATGTGGACTAACTACTTTCTATATTGTCCTTAATTTATAATAGGCACATGGACATAGTAGTAGACAAAAAATGTGAGTGAATATTTAATAAAAAATGCTTGACTCTTTTCTAAAGATTATAAAATTTCACAGAACTAATATTTGGAAAAAAAAAATGAGATGTTGAAGGTTGAAGGAGGTGAATATTTGGCCTTGTAAAAATATTCAACTCATCCACAAAGGAAAAAGGAAGGAAAAGAAGAAAGCAAATAAAATTTAAATCCAAATGTTTATATTCCGGAAACTGTTGGTTTATTTATAAAATTTTATTTTTATTTAATCCAGTTTCTTCTTGAGACTGTTTTTATATAACAGGAAATAACTAGACACAGGAAGATTTTTGTAATGACTCCTCTTACTACTTTGACTCGGGCTGTTATTCCAACTGCTACATGGAGTGGCTAATTGATGTGTCTTCCTTTTATTTATACCTGGTTTGTAAATGTAGTAGTAGACACAAGAATGCACCTTAATATTTAACAGAAAAATACTTGGCTACTTTTTAAAATGTACTACTTAACCCTAGAACACCAACCATGGGGATATAGTACCCAGCACAAATTTTCCTATTTTTAATTACAATTTTCAGTACCTGATTTTCTTACCTAAATAATATGTTTTTTTAGTTCCTATTAATGTTAAAGTATTAGGTTGGTGCAAAATAATGTCGTTTTCTCACATATGTTACTATGTAAAAAAAACGACATTGTTTTTGCACCAACCTAATAAAAAGTTTGAAGTAAAATATAAAAAACATGTAAAATATTTCAAATAAAGATTTATTTTTAATATTTTTTTGATATTTATTTTTAATATTTTTTTGATATTTTCAAAATCGGGTATGATATACCCATAGTTAGTCGTGCTGTAACTTTAATTGATGTTTAGTGTTCTAAGGTTAAAGAGTATAAAATTTCTAATAACTTGATAAATATACACGCTTACTTGCTGAAACTTTGCAGATTAATAATTTGATATGTGTTTTAAATGCTGTGTAATTTTCAACTTTCTTTACCATAAATTATGAAGTAATTAAATTTTATTTTAAGTTGGTAAACACCCAGCAGGTATATTGTATCTTACTAAAAATTTGCAATGAAATAGGGATTTTTTTTGCTTGTAACTGATTGATTAGTAAAATAATTTCAAATTATGTGTCTTGAATAATTTGAATATAATTTGACCATTTTGACAATTTTTAATTTGTATGAATTTTTAAAGTTTTTCTTCACAAACACTACATGTTCATTTCTATGAAGATCTTCTTTATATCTACAAATGTTTCATCTCTGATATTGAATGCTCTTCCCCTCAGCCTCAGTCACTTTCTCACTGCTGTAAGGTTAACCTCTCTGTGTCTTTTCTACAAATACTTTCATGGTAATTGGCTGGAGGAGCTCTTCATTATGGTACCTAGACTTCTTGAATTTAAGCGCAGTACAAGAATGGTGTCGAGATAAATTTACAGTTGAGCTGGCTAGATGTGGCCATAAATTCTATGCAAACAGTTTCTTTTCTCACACTTCTCGCTTGTGGAACTTGCTTCCAGCTCCATGCTTTCCAGCCAACTTTAATCTTCAAAAATTTACCCATCACACCCTGTAAAATAAGAACAGTCTACAGAGAGTGAATAAAATGTTCCGTTTTAAATTTTCTGAAGATTAGCAGATCTGCAGAAATATGAAGAAGACCAGAGGATGTAATGTGTGAAATGTTGTGACAATAATAACAAAGATGAGGATATTAGTCCAACAGGAATAAAGGTTTATCTCTTATTTTCTGTTTAGGATTGAGTCTCCAGTTTCTTCTCTTAAAATCTTCTTATTCACTTTCATCTCCCAATAACCCTTTGCATCTTAATGGCATTATTGAGATGATGAAAAAAAAATATTTATATATATATATATATATATATATATACAAATTATGTAAATAATGATAATTTTTCATCCTAGAAATTTAGAAAAAATTTTTTTATATTTATGTTTTAAGAGTGATGATGGTTGTTTTTTTGTAGTTTAAATATTTTAAAAAGTCCTCTCATGCTGAAAATATTTTAAAAAGTCGTCTCATGCTGAAAATAGTGAGCAACATTTTACATTGTGGAAAAGAGAAAGAATAAGAAAATTTTGATTGTTCATTTTCAAAGTAGACAGTTGTAAGCTTGGTGCAACACAGTCTTCCTACCCCTAGCACCCTCCAAATTGGCCTTGTGTCAGTCTAAGCTAAATCATTATGTGGCAACTGGTTAAGGGCAACCTGCTTTTTTGAACAAAGGTTAAAAGATTTTCTTCCAAAGCATCTTCAAATTTGATGATTCTATTTTTATCTTCATTTTGCAGAGATGGAATTGGCATTCCACTAAGTTTTGTTTAGAAATTGCTTTTTGAAATTGTCCTTTGATACTTGTTCACCAGTTGACCCTTCATTGCTGATATTAAAGGTAGTACTTTTGGCTGCAGGATAAGTTTGGATGTCTATTGTGATAATGGCTTCTTGCAGAAAAATAAACCCACTGATTTGTTATGAGAAAAGAGTGAGGAAAAAAAAAAAGAAAAATGTTTTTAATTTCGTTTTTCTTTCATTTTATTTGTTTTGCATTCTTTTTTAATTTCTTTTTATTCTTTTTCTCATTCATTTTTTTTGCTTTTTTATTTGCTTTTTTCTCTTTTTTTATTTTCTTTCTGTTTCATTTCCTTCCATTTTTTTGCTTTTCAATCTTTTTTTTAAATTTCTTTTCTTTTTTTACTTATTCTTTTTCTACATTATTTGTTTTTTTTTCTCTTCCTTTTTCATTTCCTCTCTCTTTCAGTTTCATTTCTCTTGTTTTAATTGTTTTCAGTGCATTATGTATGAATTTTATTTCTAACTCATTTACCCATATCATCCAAAATGATGTTATCTTTTTTTAAGTTTTAGCATTATTAGGTTTTCACATTTGAGTCTTTAAATATATTTTACACAATTATTGTACTTATGTCATAATTCATTGGGAGGATCAGTGTATTACTTAACAATAACTGAAAACTGATCATCCACCTTATTCCCATAGAGCCTTACATTGATACTAGATCAAAAAGTGAAATGAAATGTTAATTCTTCAGTCTTCTTAATTCCTGTTCATTTATTGTTCTTTCTCCTTAATAATATTTCCTTTTTCACAATACATCAATTATAAAAAAAAACAATTATAAATCTTGGAGGTTATTTACATTAAATTTGTTTCAACATAGGTACCCATGAAAAGATTCAAAATATTTTTGCCACATAATGTTAAATTTTATTTCACAGTCATTGGGCAGTATTCATTTCAGTTTTAAATTTAATTAGTAGTAATACTAATTAATACTAATCAAATGCTACACTGGCTATTTTTCAACTTTCAATCCTACTCGTTTCTACAGAGGATACTGAGAATTTCATGGACAGAGCAAGTAACCAACAAGTCTTAAAGAAAATGGTAGCAGAAAGAACACTTAAATTCAGAATCAGAAAAAGACAGCTTAAATTCCTTGGACATGAGGGATTAGGAAACTAAATCCTCACAATTAACCCTTTCCTTCTAAAGTCTTTTTCATTGTCTTTCACTCCCAGTAACCCCTTGCATATTAGTGGTATTATCGCCTTGCTTGGGGTGAATTGATTAAAAAAAAAAAAATCCATCTCTTCTTCATAGCAGTAGGGTAGACTGGCATTTCTAGTCTTGATTGGCAACCATTTGGGCATATGAACAACAACAGTTCCTCATAAAAAAACTACTGGCTCTAGAAACGACAGAAGTAACACTGAGTATCTTGAAACTGTGATCTCATATTCCACATGGGGACTATACAGAGGGAACATACAGAAGATATATATTACTTCAAATCCTATTATATTTGAAGTAATAAAAATGTTGGATTAAAAATAAATCCATTAATTCTTAAGAATATAACATATTTAATTCATCTAAAGCAAACAGTGTGTATGGTAAAAACGTTCCCAAATCAACATGCAAAAAACCAACATAATGTCTACTAGACAAACACACACACACTTACAAATATACATTATCATCTGAATCCCACATACACATACTAGAATTATTATACACTTACACACATAAAGCAATATTTGTGGTTTTTCAGTTAGGCTTGGAATCTGTTAATTTCTTGAAACTTTAAATAGATGCATTGTTTTTCTTTGAATTTGTAATGTCACAAATTATACTAAGCTTTATTTTAACAAGTCAAATGCATGTGAAACATGATTGACCAATGAAAATCAAACAAGACAAAAGTAAAAATACCAGAAATACTTCCTTCTTTTTCTCCATATCTCATTCTCTGATGAAGCCTTAATAAAAGGGAAACATGTTAGTGATAAACGTTTTCTATTTGTTCTTTATCTTATTGTTCTGTTGAATACCGATCCATATTTGATCCCAACTCATATATATATATATATATATATATATATATATATATATATATATATATATATATATATAAAATCTTTCTCTGAATCTCTATTTCTTTCTCTCTATCATCTATCTATCTATATATCTCTTTCTATCTATTTTTATATCTATCTTTCTATCTCGCTCCCTCCATCTGTCACTATATATATATATATATATATATATATATATATATATTTCTATCTCTCTCTATCTATTTTTCAGTCTCTTTGTTTTTTCTCTTTTATGCTCTCTCAGTATCCTTCAATATGTCACTATTTTATCTTGCTATCTCAATATTTCTATCTCACTCAATATATATATATATATATATATATATATATATATATATATATATATATATATATGTATAGTTTTGTTGTATTCTATATATATAGGATAAAATGACCAATATCGGGGATAGAACATATGTGAATATAAAGTTGGACACAATTCAACACCCGGAGGTGACAGTCTGTTTTATATTAACACGCAACCATCAGGCCATATATGTTGTGTTTTTGTTTGACTTTTTATATGTACAGGTCACAATGCTTCGCTGACCTCTATACATAAATAGTTAAGCAAAAACACAACTCAACTTGATGATTGCATGTCAGCATGAGAGAGATTGTCACCTGTGCTTGTTGACTCCAGAGTCTACTTTAATTGATATATATATATATATAATTATTTATTTAAAAAAATTTATAACATAAATATGTTATGAAATCACTACAAAAATAGCCATTTTATTTCAACACCTCTGGTGTCTTATCAAGTGATGATGTTGAATGTAAAATAAATGGTTTTAAAAGTTTCAAATTAATTAACGCAAGGGGAAAACATTGTTACAAAAGCTAGATTGATCAATCAAAATACAAGTATAGGAAAATTCAAAAAGCTTGACAATGAAGTCATGTTATAATATCTATTCAGATCTTTAAATTAAAAAAGAATTTATTCTAACCAATAATTATTAAATTATATGATAAAATTTGATATTAAAATTAAAAACTGCCAATTTTAAAATCCAAAGTTAATCACTATTAAGTTTAAAATTATAAAATTACTGAGGAGAAAAGAAATACATATGTTATTCAATTTATTTCTTCATTGAAATTACGTTAGAATAGATGGTACGTCATCCGATCCTCTGACAATATATGCATACATTTTAATCCCAAGTTTGTGAATGGGGTCCTAACCTCACACGTAAAACAACACAAACACAATCAGATTATAATACATAAGCACTCAGACATATTTAGATATATATAGACACACAAAAAAACTACTTTGTATTGAGCACTCTTTTAGGAATAGTAATTCTTGGTTATTGGAATTCATACCGTATACACCAATTATATACTTGTATATATATATATATATATATATATATATATATATATATATATATATATATATATTATTACTTAAACATTATTTTTAGTGCATACCCATATTTGAGATGGTCATGCATGCATATATATATATATATATATATATATATATATATATATATATATGTATATTTATTAAAGACATTTTTATGTTTAACGTTCTTTTTATAGATATACAAGTATTTAAGTAAATGCTCTGTTTATAATAAACAGTATTAAATAACATTTACCAGCCTGAATGTCCGAGAAATTAAATGTTATTTAATACTGTTTATTATAAACAGAGCATTTACTTAAATACTTGTATCTATAAAAAGAACGTTAAACATAAAAATGTCTTTAATAAATAAATTGTCGGACTTTGTCCATTTCTTAATATATATGTATATACATATATATTCTTGCATAGACTGTTGTATTCACTTTTGCATAAATGCCATTGGGAAAAACATGAATCCATCTTTTTCACTGCTAGCTTTGGATTAAATAGAACAGTGGACTGAATTGCAGCAATTGCTGATCATTAAATAGCATCTTCAGTGACATATAGCAAGAATGGAAGTATCAAGATCTCCACACCAAGTCTTATTCAGTGAGCTCACTTCAGGAAAAAGCTTAAATCATTTGAAACACAAGCACAAGACCATACCATTGGAAGCAAGGACTCTGAAGCCACTAGTAGAGAAAAGGTAGAAGTCAAACAACAAGAGACAAATGCTTGACAAAATCAACCTTGCCCTCCACCAACATTACCATGCAGTAAGTACCTTCCATGCATTAGTCATCAATGGCATCATTATAAAAGAAGAGATCACCAAAGAAGAGATCACCAAAGAAGAAATTAAAGCCTTGAATTCAAGATAACATTGTGAATGATATACATATTAATTAATTAATTATCTATCTATCGATGTAGATAAATAGATAGATACAAAAACAGTTAGATCAATGAATAAACTGATCTGATATATTAGGTTGGTGCAAAAATAATGTCGGTTTTTGACGTATTTTTTAACGTCAAAAACGACATTATTTTTGCACCAACCTAATAGCTATATATATAAATACATAGATAGATAAACTGAACATATATATATATATATATATATATATATATATATATTTTTATTTTTTTTTTTTTTAAGCATTTCACCCCAAGCAAGGCGGGAAGCCACTAGGACGCAAGGGGTTACAGAAAACATAGAGCAAGATCAGATAGGAGTGATAGAAGAAAGGATGAGGAGAAGGATAGTGGATAGATCAAGGCAACTGGAGATGTCAATTGACATTATACTTGAATAGCTGGAAATTATAGCTCACAGGGAAACAGGAAAAGGGAAGGGAGTTCCACAGGCGAGAGGTGCGAGACATGAAGCTATTGGAGTAGAAGAGACGGCTACTTTTAGGAGTTTTGACAGTGAAGGGGTGAGAGCGGGATGCCAGCCTCGTAGGGCGCTTGAACTCATGACGACTGGGAACCAGCGAATGCAGCTCCTCGGAGCAATTTCCATGAAAGTATTTGTAGAACAGATAGGGGGAGGTGACGGCGCATCTGTGAGAAAGTGACTGTAGACGAGATGCCAGAGCAGGGCCAACTACATTGCATATCCGCCTCTGGAGCCTATCAAGAACCCTGAGGCAAACAGAAGGGGCACCAGACCATATATGGCAGCAATACTCCATGCAAGGGTGAATTGTTGATTTGTAGATCTGGAGGATCGAATCTGGGGAGAAAAATTTCTTGGTGCGGCACAGGGAGCCAACTATATAAAATTATATTTGCTCTACTCTGCATTGAGCACTCTTTTAAAAATAGTATTTGTTGGTTATCAGAATTTATTCTGTATACACCAATCCTATACTTGTATATATATATATATATATATATATATATATATATATATAGATAGATAGATAGATAGATAGATAAACTGCATAGATAGATAGATAGATAGATAGATAGATAATCATCTCAATCCTAATTCTCCTCAACCTTTCTTTTCCTTTTCCTCTTTTTCCTTTTCTTTTTCTTTTTTGTTCAGTTTTCTTTTCCTTGGTTTCTCTTTTTTCCTTTCTCTGCTTTTATTGTTTTTTCTTCTTTCTTACTTTTATCTCTCTCTTTATTTGCTCCTAATTCTTTTTGGTTTTGCTTTTGTTCTTTTTTTCTTCTTCCATTTTCTTCCTCCATTCTTTCTTTTTCCTTTTCTTTTTCTTTTTTTATCCTATTTTCATCTTTTCCCTCCTTTTAATCACCATTTATCGCTTGCTGTAATGTGCGTGTCTACCACAAATGAGCTGCCATTTGGGATTCCATTCAGAAAGCTGTGAGATTCTCTTCTGACATGGAACTTTTTGGCAACCATTTCAAATCAAAAAACAAAAACAACTTTGATGTCAATCTTGACCGCAGATGCAAACTGCATTTCAAAAGAGTCCAAGAAAAATTAAATAGGTTTTAACTGCAATCAACATTTTTCTCTGTCGTTGCTCTTGACTCCATTATTTCGTCACAAGAATCAGACTTGGTTTTTATCTGTTTTCTGTAGAAAACCAAATAACGAAGAAAACATGATAAACTAAGTCTATCTTTAATTTGTTGACTCCATACAAAGACTGAATGCAGTCACATCATCTTATATATATATATATATATATATATATATATATATATATATATATATATATATGTATGTATGTATGTATATATAAAATGGTTTTTCCAAATTACGAATAATCCTTATCAGATTTGTAATTTGGAAAAGTTACAATTAATTGACACAGAATGTCTGTTGATTTAATAATATTTGCATTAAAAACATTTGCTGCCTAAATATACAGAATATATATATATATATATATATATATATATATATATATATTCTGTCTATAGTACCACAAAACTACAGAGTTGGGGACAATTACAGTTATATAATTCTTTTGTGTATATATATATATATATATATATATATATATGAAAAAAATTATAGTTTTAAGGTATGCTATATTTATGGGTAAAAGTAATCAATATCAAAGATAGAGCATATATAAATCTCTCTAGCTTCTGAAAAATAATTAATTCAGTCAAGCAATGTGGAGAGAAAAGTGTGAATTTCTAAACATCACTATTACTGCTGCTAATGCAAGATTTTCCAAGCTGGATTGAGGTCTCTATCTCACTGTCATGTTTATGAAAAAATAAATACGCAAAAATTTGTCTTCCTCTCTGCTGGGCATCAATAGCCTCGGGGTTAGAACCTCTGACTGATGCCAAATCAGTTGGGTTTTTGTCCAAGCTTGAAGTGATTGGATATCTAGCAACATTGATGAGCCGTGATACAGCAAATCAGTCTGTCTGTGGATGACGATATATAAGGAATATAAAATATTTCACATTGAATGCTAATGGGTGAGCTTTCAATCAGTACCTGACAATATTTATGATATTGGTGTGGAAAAAATATATATTTGTTATTAATATAAACAAAAGATCAGAGATTATGGTGAAATGGAGACAGGAATAGAATTTCCACTCACACAGTAGGAATTGGGAATTGGAAATTAAAGGAAAAGAACCCATAACTACAAAGCATCAAAATTAATTATGAAAGAAAAAGCATATATACAATTTTTTGTGGTAATTTAAAGTGGGATGGTAATACAATGTGGGATGCAATAAAAGTTGGTGCACTTTATCATACTAGACAATTTTTCTCTCCAGAATCTATCTTATATATTTATAAATCTATCATTTGTCCATGCTTCAAATATTGCTGCCCCAAATGGTCTGACATCACACATTCAGTAGCTTTCCTATCACCGTAATGTAGCTTCCCTGTGTCTTTTTTATAAATATTGTCATAGATACTGACATAATGAATATGCATATACCTGGATGCCCCCCATAGTAATATGATTGGCTGGTTTCAGCCATAAATACAGACTGATGTGGAGGTACAGGAGGATGCCTATATGATGCCTATTGACTACACATATTGCCTACGCCTATTGCCTACAACTTCAACGAGGACCAGTCCATTGCGGTTATCTGCTAGATTGTCCTACTCGGTTACAGTAGTCCAAATCAACTTTGCTACTTCGAACAAATATATCCCTTTCTGGGACATATCAGATACAATAATATATATTATTATATATAGTAATACAAAATGGGATGCAATAAAAGTTGGTTTACTTTATCATGCTAGACAATTTTTCTATCCAGAATCTATCTTATATATTTATAAATCTATCATTTATCCATGTTTCAAATATTGCTGCTCCAAATGGTCTGGCATCATGCCTTTAGTTGCTTTCTTATCACCATAATGTAGTTTCCCTGTGTCTTTTCTATAAATATTTTCATAGCAATTGTTCTGATAAACTTTCTTCTATGGTACCTAGACTTTATGAATTCAAGCTAATCAGTACTACATTGGCAGCAAGATCTCATCATTTTACTGTCAAAATGATGAGACATCTCATCATATGCTTATAGTTTCTTCTATCACCTTTCACGTTTTTGGAACAGATTTCCAGCATCTTTCTTCCCTGCCAACTTTACCAATCATTATCTTCTGTCTTCTTAATTCTTTTATTGTTCTCTCTCCTTAATAATGTTTTCTTTTTCTCATACAAAGAAGAATCTGCAATGTTATTCGTCCTGACCTGGCATCCCAGCTTCAGTCACTTTCCCCCAGCCGTAATGTAGCCTCCCTCTGCCTTTTCTATAAATACTTTCAGGGTAATTGTTCTGATGAACTTTCCTCTATGGT
>OZ010591.1:24814463-24849463 GCA_963932145.1 Acanthosepion lycidas
TCTGGGAATATTTTTCCTTGAAGAAATCTATAGCTGGTCATATTTTTTTTTCAAACAATGTATAGCTTTTTGTATGCTGGTATTTTTTTAAAAGTATTGCTGATAATAATTTTTCCTTCAAAAATTATAGCTGGTAATAATTTTTTTATTACAAAGTATTTCTGGTATTAAAACCTATTTTTACACAAATTTGGGTGTCAACTATTTGCCCATAACTAGGACCCTAACAGGTGCTACCACCCTGGTTCAGGGTGGACCTGGGAACACCAACAGTGGTTGCACACTCCTCAAAACCTCCTGATCAGAGGCCTTGCTGCTGGATGTAGTTTATCGTCTTAACCAGGATGTGGATGTAGTTTATCTATTTGCCCATAGCTGGGACCCTAACCTGATGTGATGTGGATTCTCCCTGTCTTTTCTATAAATATTTTCATGGCAATTGCTCTGGCATACTTTTTCCCTGATGCCCTGACTACATGAATTGAAGCATGCTACTTGATTGGCAATTAGGTTCCACTCTTTTACTGTTGAAATAGCTAAATACAACAACCACTTTTACTCCAACAGTTTCTTTTCATGCACTTCTGTTATATTCATATTCCATGCTAATAGGAATATATACTTGACAAACATGGTAGATAAAATAAGTAAAGTTTTATTGTAAAACCAGTAGAATAAGAAATAAATGTTAACAGTTATGCACACGATTGTTACAAGTCAATCCAGTAGTGGGTGCTGCTATTGGAGGGTCAGTAGTTCTTGCATAAGTCTGAGTCATACTCAACAGATCACAGCCAGACTCCTGTAGTCTGTTGCCTTATGGATACTTATAGGCAGTTACTACCTATAGTGTAGTCACTCAGTGGGGTAACAGGTTATTCCATTACATCAACTTCCCACCTGTGGAACTTCCTTCCATTTCCTTGTTTCCCTGATAACTACAATCTTCAAAAATTTAAATGCAACATCAATCACATTATAAACACTGTCAAGACCAAATACACAGGAAAACTAATAGAAGAGCTTTTGTTTCAAAATCCTCTGTGCCCTAGAAATTTCAATTCTTTCTGTCTTTTTTGTTTCTGTTTTCTTTAGAATTTCATCATTTCTCATTTGTTTGGTCCATAGTATTCTCAGTATCTTTCTGTAGAATGACATTTCACTTGCTTCACATCAATCCTTCATCTTTGAGGAGATTGTCCAGCATTCACAGCCATATAAGAGGATTGATATTACATAACACTTCAGTAATCTTTTCTTTGTTTCTAATAAAAAGTTTCTATTTCTTAATACTTTGCTTGACTTTTCGAAGGCATCTTTTGTTATCCCAATGTGCCTTCAAATTTCAGCCTTCCCCTGTAGTACTTGAATGATTCTATGTAACATTTCAAATTGATATTTACAAGAGAGTCTCTTTACTGGTTGTTTCAATCATCAAGCTATACCAGCTAGCATAAAGCCAGTTTAGAATGTAGTTTTATTGATGTAAGTGTGGTTGTTCATTTTGATGGTGAAAGAGTGACAGGCATAGAGAAAGGGGAGATAAGTGAGATATTTCTTAAAGTAATGGTAGAAGCTAAATAGGTGATGATAGTAACAGTTATGTTGCTGAAACCCAGGGGTCTTAGAGTTTTGAAATTGTACTAATAGAGCTTTGTGTGTGGTGCTGGTATTGGAGGTAGATTGGTTGGTAGCCATGTTGGAATTGTGTGATTAATGGAAGGAGAGTAGGTAGGATATTTTGGAGATTAATAAATTGGTTTCAATTGAGAGAACCCTCTTTGATTGACGGCAGCCATTTTTTTTTTTTAAGAAAAAAAGAAATCAAAGGCTTTTGTCATCTGATCTTGGCAGCAATTCACAGAGGCCATTGCAAATTTCAAAGATCACTCCCAAGTCAGGAACTTACTTTCTGTGCATATAAATCTTAACAAATCAAGCAAATTGACTTTAATTAACCTTTCATATTACTTGATTAAAAAAAGATTATATGAATAAATAAAATGAAGGAATCAGAAAAGAATATAAAAACAAAGTCAATAACAAAAAAAATGATCAATTTGTAATTTAAATTTTAAAGATTTTCCCACCTTTATCACTTTTATGATTAGATTTTTTATATTATTTTTATTTTTATGCTATGAGAATGTTCGGAAAATAATTACATATTTCACTGCTATGAATTATGAGGCAACCAACCATGGCAGAACCAGGTTGTGTGATTAGAAATTTTTTTTTTCATTTTAAACATTTCACCCCATGTAAGGCAGTAAAGGCACTAAGACACATGGAGTTACTGAGTGTGAAAGAATAAGAAAAAAGAGAAACATTATTAAGGAGTGAGAAAAATAAAAGAGGAATCATGAAGAAAGTAGATAATGATTGGCACTGCATTTAAATTTTTGAAGCTCAAAGTTGACTTGAAAGCATCAAGCCAGAAGAGAGTTCCACAATTCAACTGTAAAATGATGAGACCTTCTTGCCAATCTAGTACTGCGGTTAAATTCATAAAATCTAGTTATCAAAGCAGAAAGTTCAACTGATCAATTATTTTGAAAGTATTTATAGAAAAGGCACAGGGAAGCTACATTTGAGTGGTGGGAAAGTAACTGAAACTGAGATGCTAGGTCAGAACCAATAATATTGCATATTTTTCTTTGGATTTTATCAAGAATCTCTAAATATATAGCAGGTGCAATGGACCATATAAGGCAGCAATATTCAAAGCATCATCAAATGATAGACTTATAAATATGTAACATATTTAAGATGTGTAAGAAAGTAATAATTATTTTGAAAAATTCAAAAATGTGACACAAGGCCAAAAGGGGAATGGCAGAAGGCTGGTCTTCAATCCGTCTCATTCTAAACTTAGCTAGCCACGATTACTGACCGAAACATACCACAGTATTCCTTACACTAAAACATCACATTCTTACTTAACATTCTAACTACAGTCACTATAATACCTCATAGTCTCTATGTAATCCTAACAAGTTCCTATAAATACAATTTGTTTGTGGTGGGTAGGGAATAAAAATTACAACTACAGGAAAATTCATCAGAACAATGAAAGTATTTATAGAAAAAACACAAGGAAACTACATTACAGTGGTGGAAAAATAACTGAATCTGAGATGCCAGGTCAGGACCAATTACATTGCAGATTCTTCTTTGTATTTTATCAAGAATCTCTAAATACATAGCAGAGGCACCAAACCAAATGTGGCAGCAATATGGGGAACCGTCATTACATCCGACATACTTAACCGGTTTGGACACGTAGGACTTCCAGTTGAACAAAGCCAGAATTAATGTCTTTGAATTCATATTCTCTGTCAATTCGTGAAATGTCCATATCTACTCTGTTTTGTGCCCTAATGTAAACAAAGACATTTTTATTTTATTCAGGCCAGTAAATGTAATTAAATATAAATACTGTTTAATTAAAGAAGAACAAAACAAATATGTAAAATAATGTTTAAACTAAACAGATTAAAAGTATGTTGAATTTAATCCATTTCATAAAATATATGTGAAGAAATATAGTTTTAAGTTGAAGAAATATAGTTTTAAGTTGTGCTATATTTATGGGATAAAGTGCTCAATATCATTGATAGAGCATATGTAAATATAAATATATTAGGTCGGTGCAAAAATAATGACGTAATAATGTCGTTTTTTGACGTATTTGTTAACGTCAAAAAACGACATCATTATGTCATTATTTTTGCACCAACCTAATAAAAGTGAACATTGAAGTCAACACTTAGGCTGTCAGCTTTGAGTTCACTTTTATATATATATATATATATATATATATATATATATATATATATATTATGAAATGGACTAAATCTGACAATTATTTTAATATATTTTCTGTTTATAGGTTATTTTTATAGATACAAATAGTTAAGCAAAATGCTTTGCTCATAATAAACAGTATAAACTACATTTACTGGTCTGAATGTCTGAGAAATATTGCAGAAAAAATGTATCCTCTGACAGGAATCAAACTTGCATTAGGTGTGTACAGAACCATCATTTGGCCTAATGTACTATACCATAGGTCTGTGGAAATGGTCTTGATGAGTCTTTCTTCCCTTAGGAAATTACAATATATTTACATCAATATCTGTTCATTAACACTGTCATCCTCATCTTTATTGCCATATTAATGATGTTTCATCCACTTTATACTATGGCCTTCTTCAGGATCTGTCTATATGTCTGAGATTATGTACTGTAACCATTTATACCATTTACATTGTTTAGACTGTTGTCCTCATATTTATTGCCATATTCTCAATTTTTTGGCTCTTGTACACTCCAACCTTCTGCAAATGACAACTGTTGAAATTTCAAACAGAAACCTTTATTTAGTTCACAGAGGTAGATTGTTCTAGTTCCACGTGCCATACCTTTTCTGGATGTCTCAGTATTAGTTAATTCCCTTTAGTAACTCAACTATTCAAGACTTTGCTCCCTTTGCTTTAGTCAGAGATTGAACTCACAACTGTTTGGGTCAAGTCACTTTTGGATTACTCACAACTCAGTAGTAATGACCAACCAGATGGGCCTCATTAAACATTAACCTATTTAATTAGTTTGGTTGATTTTATGAGATACCAACCCTTCTTGGGTTATTGTTGCAGCATACATATGGACGATAATGGCTATTCCCCCATTCCCATAAATATAATAAATACTGTATGTTGGTCTGCAATTGGAGATTCATTGTAGAATTTACTTGACTCACTTCTAGCAGTTGACTACTATTTCTACGCATCACTGGCAAATTTTATATGTGTTATTCATATCCTAAGTATTATTATTATTATTATTATTATTATTATTATTATTATTATATTATTACCAATCTTCATGTGTTTATTCTATTCAGTAACCTTCCCTAAGTTACAACACTTATGTAATGACAAATTTTGTTTGGGGCACTCAGTGAGGATCAAACTCACTACTTAGTCATAACAGTCACCAGGCTTAGTCTTGTTAACCATTACCCCATCCTGAGTCACTTTTATTGTCAAAGAATAAGAAAAAAACTGGCATATAAAAGTGTTCATGATTTTCATTTTTGGACATTGAACCTTTGATCTTTGGATTTTTTTCCAATGTTCTAACTACATAGCTACTTTATTTGTGAATATCAATTGATAATATGTCTAATGTATTGCTGAAGAGATAGACTGTGTATAAAATCTATGTTTTGTGTTGCATGGGTTAGTTCAGGATATGACCAAAACAGTTTGGTTTCCTCTTAACAGTAGAAATTTCTGTGGACTTAATGTGGCAGACATTGTTGAGCAATGATTTGACTTTGAGCTGTCATTCACCTTGAATGGCATTTGATTTACAATATCTGATTGGAAGAAACTTGTGAGTAGGTAGGGCTTGTGAGTGTGCTGGAAACAGAAATGGTGTAAAGACAGGATAGAGGACATTTTAAAGAGAAAGCAAATGGAGAGAGAAGAGAAGATCCTGAAGACAAAGGTGTAAGAAGAAATTTGAGCAGGAAAAGGTATCAAGAGAAAAATATATATTACTTTTTTAATCACTTCACCCAAGCAAGGCAATAAAGCTACTAAGACACAAGGGTATACTGAGTGTTATAGAATATGAGAAAAAAAATTAAGAAGAGAGAACAATAAAAGAACAAGAATTAAGAAGACAGAAAATAATGATTGGTATTATTGTATCCTTAAAGAGTTACAAACAAAGGTGGTACTCAAGTGAAGGAACAGCAACATGCATGTAGATGAAAGAAGAGAGGATTATTGTAAAAAAGAATACACTACTGAAAGACAGGGAATTGGGTGGTAGGCTAGTATTTCCCAAAGCAATCCCAAGGTATATCCTGCATTCACCATATATAACTACTGATATAGTCAGTCCACATAGGCAATAGGGAGAGTGGGACATTCCTTTACAACAGATGTTAAAATTGACTGGAAGAGAGTTGCACAAGTGAGATGGTCAATAGAAGAAACTGTTAACATAGAACTGCAATTGTAAAATGACGAAATCTTACCGCTAATCTAGTACTGCGCTCATAAAATCTCAAAGAAAGTTCACTAGAACAATTGCCATGAAAATATTTATGAAAAAGGCATAGAGAAGCTACATTACAGAAGTAGGAAAATGATTGCAGTCAAGATGGCAGAAAATAACAGAAAAGACAATAATAAAGAAATTTTAAAATTACACAAATAATAATGAAGAATAATCTAGCCTCCCATGTAAGTGTGTGTCCCTTGCTCTATATTTCTCCTGTTATAATAATATTAATAATAATTAATACTACTATTATTATTATTATTATTATTGTGATTTAGGAAGAGTTACTGAATGAGGAATAACCAAAATGGAGGTTGGAAATGAAATGGTAATCTTTATAACATCAACAAAATACAATACTCGCCAGTGGTGTGAAGTAGGTAAACCACAGCTAGTGGTGGACTACTTAGACAGCATATTACCCGCACCTACTACAGTGTCAGACATATTTATGAGGATTGTGCCACACCCATTAGTGCTCATAGGTACAGTATATACCAACTATTATTTGAAGAAACAACTTTCAATTAATAAATATTAAACTTTCTCTTTCTCTCTCTCTTTATATATATATATGTATGTATGTGTGTCAAGATGATGAGCGAAAGTGTTGTGAAGTGTTGATCCTCAGAATAAGAATTCTGGTTGTGATCATTACATTCCCTTTCTCACAAATACCATGAATCCATATCTCCCAGCCAGCACCATTTATTGGTTAAATATCAAATCCAATGATTTCTAGCCATGGTTAGCAACCAGTCTAGGAGAAGGATTAAAACTGTGAACTCTAAATAAAATTTTGCCAGAACTATTTCATACATTTTTTGAAAATACCCATCTATGTATGATATATTGTAAAGTTTACCACTATTTACTATATACCACTTTGTTCTCTCACTTGTTTTTGTAACTATAGACTATGTTCTAAATTCTGTTAGCATACTTGAATTCAAAACCAGTTTGTATGTAGCCTTGATAAGTCATATGCTATACAGCTATTGAAAAGATTATTGAGTTTGTAATTAATTGTGGTGCGAGTTGTGGACTCCAGGATCTTGACTAGTAATCATTTCACCACTGAAGTTAAGCACTGTCAAGCATGGTCAATACTTAGATGGGGACTGCTTGAGAATACTAGATACTGTAAGCAAAACCCTACAATCTGAAATGTGTTTTGACTTTGCATAATCCAGAAAAGGTTGATAAGCCATAAAAAACAAATCAGTCAACATGGTGCTAATACCCTTGGGAAAGGCATGAATCCACTTATCCTTCTAGCTATGAGTAAATACTCTTAAAGGTTGAAGCCCTTTGATCCTTTGAACTTAGTTGACACTTATTCTTCTTGTTTATGTGCGGTGTCCCCTCAGGTAGGCGATCATGGCTCTCCACAATTTCCTGTCCTTTGTAGTTTTTAATAAATTTTGTCTTTTTGCTATTTCTCTTAAACCCTGTTCTGCCATCCATTTACTCAAGCTCACTAAGTAGGTTATGCATTGTTTTCCTCTGTTTCTTTTGCCTTCAAACTGTCCAGTGAGTATCAGATTTTCCAAGCCCTCTTTCCTTATTATGTAACTGAGAAATTTTAACTATCTCTTCTTGATGTTAAGTATAAGTTTTATTTTGTTCCTATTTTCTCTAAAACTTTGTCGTTGCTCATATGTTCTGTTCATGGTATCCTCAGCATCCTTCTGTAAAACCAGATCTCTATTGCTTTTTCATCTTTGAGTAGATTGCCCAGCATTTGCTTCCGTATAGGAGGGCAGATATCATGTAACAGTTCAGTACTGTTTTTTTTTGTTTCTAACAAAGTTTTTCGGATTTCAGTATTGCACTTTCTATCCTCTATTAACATTCGTCCCAGATATTTAAATTATTATAATTGCTTAATTTTGGTATCTCTGATTTGTAATTTGCATTTTGGGCTCATCATTTTTGCTAATTACCATGTATTCTGTCTTCTTGCAATTTATGTTTAAATCCTTTCTTCTTGCTTTCCATACTGGGGTCCTCAAAGAGGGATGTAACACTACATGTTGTTGACCTTGTGCCAGACTAAATTTGATATAAGTTTTTTCTGCATTAATTTATGCAGAAGATACTACACCAAAAATTATTTTAGAAATTAACAAAAACGTCTAACATCATATTGGCAGTGTCTCCTTTCTTCTTGCTTTCCTTACCTTCTGTAAGAGAATTTCAAGTTTGCTTTCTGTATCTGCAATCAACACTGTGTCTCTTGCATATCTTATGTTACTAATTACTGACCACTGACAGTGCTTTCCTTCTCAGTAACAATGCATCACCATAATAAATATTGCTGCACTAATTATAATACAATATCTCAGTTTGTTCAAGAATACTTTCATGTGTCCTGGGTATGACAATAAACTACATCCCTGTCCTGGGTATGATGATAAACTACATCCCTGTCCTGGGTATGATGATAAACTACATCCGCATCCTGGGTATGATGATAAACTACATCCCTGTCCTGGGTATGATGATAAACTACATCCGCATCCTGTATATGATGATAAACTACATCCCTGTCCTGGGTATGATGATAAACTACATCCGCATCCTGGGTATGATGATAAACTACATCCGCATCCTGGGTATGATGATAAACTACATCCCTGTCCTGGGTATGATGATAAACTACATCCACATCCTGGGTATGATGATAAACTACATCCCTGTCCTGGGTATGATGATAAACTACATCCCTGTCCTGGGTATGATGATAAACTACATCCGCTTCCTGGGTATGATGATAAACTATATCTGCATCCTGGGTATTATGATAAACTATATCTGCGTTCTGGATATGATGATAAACTACATCTGCATCCTGGGTATGATGATAAACTATATCTGCATCCTGGGTATGACGATAAGCTATATCTGCATTCTGGATATGATGATAAACTACATCTGCATCCTGGGTATGATGATAAACTACATCTGCATCCTGGGTATGACAATAAACTACATCCATATCCTGGATAAGATGATTAACTACATCCACATCCTGGGTAAGATAATAAACTACATCTGCATCCTGTGTATGATGATAAGCTACATCTGCATCCTGGTTATGACGATAAACTACATCTGCGTCCTGGGTAAGACGATAAACTACATCCATGTCCTGGGTAAGATGATAAACTACATCGCTGTCCTGGGTATGATAACAAACTACACTCATGTCCTGGGTAAGACAATAAACTATGTCCAACAGCAAGAACTCTGATAATACATTTTCAAAAATATAATGTTGCCAGCTGTATGTTTTTGAAAAACTAATATTACCATCTATACGTTGTTTTTTTTTTGAAAGAATATTGTTGCTGGCTATACGTTTTTGAAAAAATTTTATTACCAGTTATACATTTTTGAGGAAAAATATTAACAGAAATAGATTTTTGACAAAACAAAAACATTAGCAGGAAAAAAAAATGTCGGAATTAAATGACCCATTGAGGTTTATATGCTGTAAACCAAAACAAACCAAACCAATACTTTATTGGTGGATACAAAAGAAAATCAGATATTCTCTTTAATTTTACATATTTTTATATAATGAATAACATTGAAGGAAGAGAGAAATTATACTTGGGTAGACACAGCTGAACTGCTAAAATTGTGTGAGCAGTAGATGAACCACATGATTAGATAACTAAGTTTCCCCAGAAGGGATGACTGGGCAAGTCTTCTAACCACAATATTCTAGAATTAAACGACTTAAAGAGGAAGAGAGAGCTTACAGCCTTCCTTTTATATTCCTGAACAGTGCCATCTTATAGACATCTTGGCAGCCTAGTTAGGAGTATTCCCCACAATACAAATGACTAATATGAAATATCTGAACAAAGTATGTAAGATGGAATTCATGAAAACCAGTTAGATATTTAAATTTTTCAGTTTATTTTCTTTTTAACATTTCACTCTATACTAGCATTTTCAGAAAAACTGAAAAACATCTACAGAAACAAATTGTTACCATGGCAACTCTGCTACTTAAAAATACTGAGGAGATTAGGAAGAATGTTAACAGTTAATTTAAAAATAAATATCTGTGAACAAATCAATTAGAGTTATGCATAGGAAATATGTTAAAATTTGAAAAAAAACAAACAAATGAAATTAAAAAATGATAGAAAGTTATGGTAAGAAAAATATCAAAGAAAATAATTATATAAAAGGTAATTTATGATATGTATTATTGTTTAGATGTTAAGGAAAATATACAAATTGCTGAAAAATTTTATTAAGATGTTTAACCTGCATTCATTTTAATATTATTTACTTTAAGTATTATCTTTAATTATTATCTTTAAAATTATCTTTTAAAATCAAATTATCTTTAACCTGCATCTATTTTAATATTATTTACTTTAAGTATTATCTCAGCTAGAAAACTTGAGATGTTATAAAAGCCTACTCTTTGATTAATTGAATTGAATTATGATATCATGGCTGATTCAATAATTCTTCTAAATGATTTATGACAAATAAATAAATTTTAACAGTTTTGGCTTTTTTTAAATTGAAAGGATGGTTTGTATTTTGTATAAGGGATAACAAAGAATTTAAACAAATAAATAGGTAAAAATGTAAAAACCTAACTGGTTCTAATGAATTCCATCTTACATATATTAAATTAAAATAAATATAATATATTCACATTAATATGGACTTTTGTTCTTATTGTTCAACACTGTTGTTCTTTATTTTGCAATCTAACAATGGCTTCTCCATTTTTCATGTTTAAATTGCATAGACTCCTTGAGAAAGTGTCTGTTCAGAAATCTGAAACAGTGCATGTGCAGTTTATTGAAGATATGTTAGTGTGAGATGATTAATAGTTAACTATCTTATTTCAGTAACATCTTTACCTCAAAAAGAGGACTCCACTTCACATTTCTGTAGCTGGTAAAGAAAAAGAGATTTTCTTCACACCTTGACAACCAGTGAAGAAAGAGAAGAAGTTAAAATCAAAGTCTTGTTCATTTCCATTGATATTATCTATTTGTAATGTTACTTTTATTTTTGCAAGCAGAACTTAATGGTACTAATCATCAATACATGTTCGGCATAAAACAAACATTATTTATAGGCTCCAATCATTTGTAAACATCTATGCCGATGACACAATAATATACAGGTGCATTTCTAAAACTCTTGTTGATCGGAGATTGGCAGCTGACCTCTCTTCAAATCTAACACTAACATCCTAGTGGGGAAAAACTAGCTAGTTACATTCAATGCCTCTAAAACCAAACTGTTTTTATTTTGTCATTCAGACTCTGAACTCTGACCAGTTATGATAAATGGTTGTCCCCTTGGGGAGGCATTGTGCCATGAGAGAATATTGGGCTTCAAACTCACACCTGACCTCAAATGAAACTTTTATATATGATACATTGCTAAAGATGTAGGTAAAATGATCAGCTCCTTGTACCACTCCAGTAAGTACCTGATTCCACATACTATTTTTTTCAGTAACAATGCATCACTATAATAAATATTGCTGCAATAATTACAATACAATATCTCAGTTTCGTGGAGAATACTTTACAAGAGCCAGAACAGGCTGAAAATGAAGTACTCTTACCATATATGGGAAGGAGCTGCCTAGACTTCACTTTCCAGTCTTGTTAAAGTTCAAAGGAGTCTCCGATTCCTTATTGGAGAAGAATTTTTTCAATCCTCCAACTTCTCTCTCACAGGCAAGTTTCTCACTGCTCTGTCACTACTATCATGGAAAGTGCTCGGACAAACTACATTCCTTGGTTCCACCAGGTTAGACCTTCACAGCTCGGACCTGACATGCCACTTACATTACAGCAAACCATTTACATTCCCTCCATATTCTCTTGGTAAGAAGTAACCTTCTCCCATGCAGCTTCTTTGCATGAACCATTGTCCTGTGAAACAGACTCCCAGGAGGATGTTTTCTCATCACTACAACCTTAGCATGTTCAAGTCTAGAGTTAAGCATTATTTTCCCCTCCTATCCATATAAAATAACCCTCATCATAAGAATCTAGCTCATATCACTCCTGAACCTTACTGTAAAAATAAAATAAATGCAATAGAACTAATATGCATACATAATTGTATATAGACGAGGGTAAATAAAAAAATTACTCACACTTTCACCATAACGTGTTTAGGTTTGAAACACTGCCTTCTGCTCATGTGCGCATTTAGTTGGTACTATAGCAGTCATGTGTTCAAAGTTTGAACTTGATCACACCAGTTTTCATGCTGCTGTTACAGTGTAAACATGGCCGCTCTGCTGGCAGTGTGCACCAACAAGGAACGAAGAGCAGTGATACCTTTGAAGACAGCAACAGGTCACAAGGTTCAACTTGAACTAAATTCCCTCAGACATTCACTCATCTTCCTCACCAATTTACAGGACACTTACTCTTTCCTCCTCACTTTCTTGCTTGCCTTTTCTTTCTCCCACATACACATGATGAAATCACATTTATTTCTTATTTCTTTTTGTCCTAGAAAACAACTACAAGGAAAGAATTGTATCTTGACAAATATAAGAACAGTCATCCTATTGATTTCTGTGCCACCTCTCTTTCTTTCTTTCTCTCTCTCTCACTTTCTCTCTACACACACACACACACATATATGTATATAAGCATATATAAATACAGGATGCGATGGGTAAATTGTTGCCATTTTATATTTTTAATTTCGTGCATGCATGTTGTTTGTTTTCGATTTTATCAACTATACAGCATAGTAAAGACAGTTGGGCTCTTTGAGAAAAATAGCAGCAAGACACAATTCACTCTACCAGAAATTTGGAAATGGCATGCTCTACTGCTTGGCATTTGCACCAGGAGCTCAAACATGAACATTTCAGAGTGTTTGGGTGTCAATCTGCAGACAGTACAGAGGATTCGGAAAGAGTTGGATGAGTCTAATGGTGATTACAAAGGTACAACAGCTTGGAAAACTCACTCTGATAAGAAAAGAACTGCTGAATATGTTGGTGAGGGCCTCAGATTCAACATGGATGCCTACATCAAGTGCCTTAAGGAGGTAGTGCTGCCCTGAGTCAAGAGAGTGGCTGCTAGAAGACCTTTGTCTGGCAACAGGACTCTGCATCATGCCACACAAGCAATCATGGCTGTCAGATAATTTCTGTGATGACATCACCCATTATATCTAGCCACCTGACTCCCCAAACTGCACCCCCTTGATTATAATGTGTGGGGCACAGTTGAGTGAGAGATCAACAAAACCCACTGTAACACCAAAGATAAACTGAAGGTAAGAATTATGGCCACATTCATCAACTTAAACAGAAAGATCATCCAGAAGTATTGCAGGAGATTCCAAAGTCGTCTGGAGGCTGTGGTTAGCGATTTTATTGAATAAATTTACTCTTTTGTATTTCAAGATATTTTTATATAATTTTGGTAAATATATCTGTTTAAATGAGATGTCAGTGTTATTTTCATTTTTGCATAATTTAAATGACAAATTATTCATTGCACCTTGCATAAGTATTGTCACTGATGACAACACTGAGTGACAATAGTCTGTATCATGGTTTGGTTTGGTTTGGTCTATTTTACAGCCTATCAACCTCAATGGGTTATTTAGTGCTGACAAAATTTTTAATTGCTGGTAATATTTTTTTTCAAAAATGTATTACTGGAAATAACATATTGCTGGTAATAACTATTTTTACATAGTATTTTGGTATTAAAACCTATTTTTACACTTTCATAGAGTTTTGATCCCAGTTTGCATGTTAACTCTTTGCCCATAGTGGGGACCCTAACAGGTGCCACCACCCAGGTTCAGGTTGGACCTGGGAACACCAGCAATTAAGAGGTGGTTCCATGCTCCTCAAAACCTTCTGATCAGCATAAAACAGATTGTTGCCACTCCATATTGACATTTATTCACAGTTCTTATATTTATATATATATATATATATATATATATATATATATATATGTTTAGATGGCCTGAAGATTAAATTAATTTTGATTGTTGGCACTTGGTGTTGACATCAGCATCCACACTTCTTATATTTAACACACACTCTATTCCTGATATTCAGCAACTTTATTCAATAAATATAGAATACCTGAAAACAATATTTTGTATATGTATTTTGTAAGGAAGGGAATTTTTTTTTATTTATTAATCTGACAGATTTTATTACTTAAACGTTATTTTTTAGTGGATACTCCCATTTTAGTAACAGTGCCATTTATTTATTTTCCTCTACTGGTCTGAATATTTGAGAAGTTTTATTATAGAAAAATATATGTTTTCGGCAAGATTTGAACTTGCATGTCCTTAGGGGAAAATTGTTAAATCTGATATGTTTTAATGACTCAGCTACAGAGTGTGTCAATGATCAGGCAAAGTTGTAACTACCATGAGAACAGATAATACACTTTGTTTCTTGCCCTAATGGCCAGGGAGGAAATCAAAGGGTAGTATCTGTTCTCATTTTCTAATGGCCAGGGAGGGAAGAAAAGGATAGTTTAAGTGGCACTGATTTCTCAGTCAATGAATTCAATGTTTCCAATATAAAGAATTAGCTAGTATGGCCATTACTATTAGACAGGAAGTGAATAGATACTACACTTTGATCCCAGTCCAATCAACAGGGTGTGAATAAAGGTGTAACCTGATTAGCACTAGTTACTCAGTCAATGAATGCTGAATATTTCCACATAAGGAAATGGCTAATATTGCTAGTACCATTAGAAAATGAGGGAAAAAGATACTACACTTTGATTCAAGTCTAGTAGTCAGTGAGTGAAGAAAAATGTAACATTAGTAACACTGGTTGTTTGGTCAACGAATGCTAAATGTTTACACATAAGGAACCAGCTAATATTACTATTACCATTCTCGTACTTCAGTTCGTCCCACCCCCCATGTTTCTGTCATGATAAGTTTAGAGATTTTAGATGTGACAGCAGACAACTGACCTGTTGATCTTTGATTAAAATGTTCCATTTCATAATACTGTCTGTCTTGTATCCTACTTGATCTTGGCCAGTAAGTTAAATGGGAGGGGCTTAATTCTGGCAGGGTCATTAATGTATGAGAATGTTCTCAATTTAGAGACAGAATGACAAATCAGTTTTCATGTACTTAGTAATTTATTGAGTATTCCATGGACAGTTCTTATCTTTCAAGAAAAATGTCTCTCATGCCTGGGAAAAGAATGTTAACCTAGTGAACCTGCATTGTGCATGATGGGGTGGGTGAGGGATTCAAATCACCAAAAATGAATTACTCATCTTAACATGTCAAGAGAATGAGGCTATTTACAAGAGCAAATTTGTACTGTCCATTTTTTGGTTTTCATTACTGATTTGTTCAGCAACGCAGGCTCATTGCTCAAACATCCAAAGAGTGAAAGAATAATGCTTCCAGAATATCGTAAATAAAAAACAACCAAGATGAAGATAACAGCTTCTTTTTTTGTTTTGTTTTTGTAATTATTTCTCCCCAAGCAAGGAAAAGCAGGAAGCTGGAAAGGAGTTCCATAAGTGAGGAGTGGAAGAAAATAAATTGTGAACATAGAATTTACAGTTTTGTCTAGCCAGCTCAACTGTAAATTGGTGAGACCTCATTGACACTCTAGTACTGCATTTAAATTCAAAGAGTCTAGTCACCATAGCGAAGAGTTCACCTAAACAATTCCCATGAAAATATTTATAGAAAAGTCAAAAGGAAGCAACATTACAGCATTGGGAAAATGACTGAATCTGAGAGGAAAGATTGGGCCCAATAATATTGTTTCCTTTGGATTTTATGAAGGAGCTCTAAATAGATAGCAGGAGTACTGGACCATATGTGGTAGCAATATTCAAGCATGGATGAATTGTTGACTTATAGATATGTAAAATTGACTCTGCAATGTCACTCATTACCTACTGTCCTCTTGATTACTCTTCTATTGTTCCCACTCCTTAGTAATGTTTCTGTTTCCTAATGTTTTCACCCATGTGTCTTAGTGGCTTTACTGCCTTGCTTGGGATAAATTCAATTAAAAAAAAATTATTCATGGGAGTTTCTTTCAAAACCTTATAAGGTAGTCGATGGTATTATATATATATATGTAAGGGAGGGAATGAAATGCAACAAATGACAGCTACAATTCTACATTGAGAAAATGGGGAAGATCCAAAGACACTTAACACCTTCATTTTTTTTTTATCATTGTTACTTTCAAATATCCCACATCTTATCAGCAGTAGTTTTGTTAATAAAAGAGATATCCAGTCTGATCCTGAGTATAAATATATCATGGAACTCAGAAATTAGTTCACTTTCTATACACTGTTAACCTTCATAAATTCCTTTCTCTTTTAATTATCAGCTCTGAACTTAGTATCTCTACTGATGATGCAACCATTTACTCTTGTCTCGATAGTAAGTCTGATCAGTTCGATAAGATCAAATTGGCAGCAGATCTCATAAATTAACTACAGTCTCTTGTTAACTGGGGCAAAAATGGCTTGTTAATTTTAATGCCTCCACAACAAAACTTCTCTCTATTAATCATCTGGGAAACTCCATTCTGCCTTCCATCAGTATGGCTGATGCTAACCTCCTGGAGAGTGACTTCTTGTGCATTATTGAAGCCAAAATTATGATTAGACTGATTATGATAAATGAATAATTTGTTGAGTGTATTGTGTTGTTATAACTGATCAAGACAATAAGCATGAAATAACTATTGATCAGTAAGAAAATATATGAAGAAATATTGGTATTGTGAAGGTAAGCAGATGATAAATGTCACTATAGGATTACAGTTTTCCCATCCGAAGGAGGCAAGCCAAGTTAACTTTCAGCAATATGTTTTTGACAACCATGGCAGTGAATGTTAGACAATTTCCTCAAAGAAGAAGAAACCCGAGGTGACAGAGATATGGTTCTACAGAAGGATGCTAAGGATATCATGGACTGAGTGTGTGAGCAATGATGAAGTCTTAGAGAGGTTGCAGACAAGGAGGAGGCTTATACTTAACATCAGGAAGAGGCAGCTGAAGTTTCTGGGATACATAATGAGGAAGGAGGGCCTGGAGAATCTGATACTCACAGGTCGAATAGAGGGAAAGAGAGACAAGGGAAAGCAGCATGTGACATATCTGGCGGACTGAAACAAATGGATGGCAGAACATGGTCTGGGGGAGGAAGCAGAGGCCAGGAACTTATTGAGAGCTGCAAGGGAGAGAGGGAGGTGGAGAGCCATGATCGCCTATGTCCTGAAAGGACATGGCACATAAAAAGAAAGAATACTGATGTCAGCTACTAAACCCATTTCATTTGCATGGGTGAGGAGTGGAGGATGTGTTAGTACAACTCTATAGTTGATAGATACAAATTTGTACACTTGACTATGGAGATGCCTGGCTTGGTAGATCATGGAGCAATGAAACTGTTTTATTCCAAGATTATCTTCAGAAGTGCAAGTAGTACAAAAAAAAATTCCATAATAGATATTTTTTTCACATTCTAATGAACACTCAGCACATTGTCTACCTGTCTATATTTCTGAGATGAGGTATTATGTACACTATTTACATTATTTAGACTATTGTCTTCATCTTTGTCGCTATATTTATTACAATGTTTCAACCGTTGTACACCCCGGCCTTCTTCAGGTGGTTGGAATGTCAAACTGAACCCTTTATTTTGCTCACTGGGGTAGACTGTTCTAGTTCCACATGCCATGTTTAATGGATGCCACTGGATAAAGGCGTTGGTGAGATCCAGTGACAGGACCCAAAGAGTGTGAGTTCAATACCTGGTTAAGGGAGTGGAGAATTTGGAGAGGGGAATTAAAAGGAGATAACTGATAACTGACATCCATTAAACATGGCACGTGGATCTAGAACAGTTTACCCCAGTGATTGAAATAAAGGGTTCAGTTCGACATTCTAACCACCTGAAGAAGGCCGGAGCGTACAATGGCCAAAACATTGTAATAAATATGGTGACAAAGATGAGGACAATAGTTTGAATAATGTAAATAGGGTACATTGTCAACCGTTTGTGTTTAAAAGCATCATGAAAAATTAAAGTAATGGATAGCAAAGCACAGCTTTATATAAATACTTGTACTCCTGAACAATATATAGTTTTGTACTACTTGCAATCCAGAAGATGAACTTGGAAGAAGATCAAAAGTACTTGGGAAATGAAAATAAAGGAAATTTAAAGTTATAGCACATTTCTCTCATCTTTTAACATCAATACACGGAAGGTTATTTGTGGTTATAAATGGATTTTGTTAAAAATTAGCAGGCATAATATCTGTAATTTATTCAATCATATATATATATATATATATATATATATATATATATATATATATATATATATATTTATTATAAAATATTATACATTGATACACAAAAATTTCTATGTTCCGGAACTTAAAAATTGTTCCATCATCAGGCAGTGTCAGGTAACTCAGTAGCTTATTTGAGAGTTACAAAGGAATAGAGAGCCAAGATTTCAAAATTTTGTGTGTATGTCTTGGTTAACCAATCAAAAGATGGATGAAAGCTAAAATAGAAAAGTGAAAAATTAGGTTAGAAGTTAGGGGTAGTTGGTGTTATAGACAAGCATATGGTTGCAAGAAAGAAATACGACAACAGCAGAAATAGATTTACATGATTTATTTCAATAGGAACGTGTGCTTTTGGGACAGCTGCCTTGTGGTATAGTTCATAAGCCGGCTTCCGATCTGGGTTGATCTCTCATAGTGGTTCTCACTGGTTGGCATGGTGCTCCTCCTGCTGACTGCTGCTGACTAACCATGACAGATCTCTTCCCTGGCCTCCTGTTGACTGCTGTTGTACTTCCTCGTGTGACCCTTTTATGGCATTTTTTATGGCTTAACAGGCTCGAAAAACGATGCGAGTATAATTAGGAGGGAAGCATTTTTATTGGTCGAAAAATAGAAACACTTTAAAATATTATTTTATTTTTCGACCGGAACTCATGCATCGGTCCTATGCGTAAACGACGATAATGGTCATTTTGTGACAGGGCCATGTCCCATTCGCATCCAGCTCTTGCTCTTAAGTATGTTAGTTTATTTGCCTGCAAATCAGCCGAGATATGTCTTATTTTATTTTATAACATTGGGTTATTGATTCTTGTGTAGATAAATTGACACTTATAATGCAACTCAGTACAGACAACATCCAGTTACGAATATAAATCTAAGATACAGTGAAGTAGACATATATATATATATATATATATATATTATCCATGAAATAAAATGGTTTTAACTTTTTGTATATATAATTGTTGTTTATTTTTCACCCTAAGCGATGCAATAATGTGAAAAGAAGAAAGAGATTAGTGGGAGGGAAAGAGATTGAGAAGATTTTAATCAGGAACAATAAAATAGAATGATTCAGGAAGACAAAAGATGGCAAATGACATTGCATTTAAATTTTTAAAGATTGTCGCTGACAGGGAAGCAAGAAACTGGAACAGAGTTCCACAGGTGAGAAGTGTGGCTAAAGAAACTTTTATAATCGAAATTATAGTTACATCAAACTATTTCAACAGTAAAATAGTGACACCTACTTGTCAATGTAGAAGTACATTTTAAAGCATGAGGTCAAGGTGTAAAGGACAAGAGCTCTTCAGAATAATTGCCATGAAAATATTTATAGAAAAGACACAGGAAAGCCACACCCCAACGGTGGGAAAGAGATTGTGATGCCAGGTCAGGACTGATAACATTGCAGACCATTCTCTGGACTTTGTCAAGAATCTCAAAATATATAGCTAGAACACTAGACCAGATATGGCAGTAAAATTCAATGCACTGATGAATGATAGATTTATAAGTGCAAGATAGATTCTAGTGAAAAAAACTGCCACAACAAAAATGTTTAGCTACAGCTTGTCTTTCTGGTTGAGGCTTAGAACTTTTATACAAGACCAGCAATTAAAAAGTGGTTCCACACTCCTCAAAACATCCTGATCAGAGGCCTTGCTGCCAGATGTAGTTTATCGTCGTACCCAGGATGTTAGTTTTTCTAGTTTTATAAGAAGTGATAGTGTGTTGCCCCAACAAAAATGTTCTGTTATGGCTTTTTTTTCTGGGTGAGGCTTAGAACTTTTTTAATGACCCTTGTAAGAAGTTAGAGAAAGTGATCAAAACATATATGCTTCCTGATCAAAAGACGATTTTATCAGATTTCTCATGAAGGTATTTTCAGCATTAAAATCTAAATCTCTGTATATTCTTGCTTTTGATAATTCCAGGATTTATGATATTTTCTTGCCAGGTTTGATTATCATCATCATTCAATTATGATATTTCTCCAAATTTAAGAACTAAAACAAAAGAAATCAAATCTGTCCTTTTACTTGTTTCAGCCGTTATGATTTCATCTCTTTTGCTTTATTTGTGTCACTTTTAATTTGTTTTATAATTGCATAAATCATATTTACATCCCAAGAAAGTCAAAATGTGTAGTCTGACAAAATCAATTAATTTGAAACATTTTAAAAACTACAATTTTTTTAAAAATTTATATATGTTTTATTTTCATTTCCGATTGAAGAAAGAGATTTTGGTAATCAGCCTACTTAAACATGGCTGCATTATAAGTGCCATTTCAAATTCTTCTAATGATGGATGGGACCCGAGGATCAGGAAGCATATATATTTTGATCACCTCCTCCTATACAACAGCTTTTCTCAATGGAATTCAAAAATTAACCTGAAGAGAAATAATGTTTGTAAGGACAAAGGAAGAATAGAGTTATCATTACTTCGTTTAATATGATTATTATTATTATTATTATTACTTTTGATTTCATTATTCTTCAGTCTGTTATTACATTTCTCTCGTTTAAGGGACAGAAACCAAAACCCACACCTTTGGCAATTATCTAAATTTTTGTGAGATGAATAAATTTTAACCATTTTTCTTAAAAAACAGAATCTTCAGTTATTCTATTACTCTTGATTACATGCAATACTTTATTCAAACTTTTCATTTTCAAAACAAACAAGAAGACTCTGAATGAATTTCAAACTTATATCCTCTACCGTAGGAGTTTATTATGTCATGCAGCAAATCCTATACTATTTTTTTCTTCTTAAGCATTTTACCCCAAACAAGATGGGAATGCCACTAGCATGCAAGGAGTTGCAGAGAGTGAGAGCAAGAGTAAAGAGACGTGATTGAGGAAATGATAACAAGAAGGACAGGGAACTAGATCAAAGCATCGGATGTCATTTGACATTACATTTGAATATTTGAAGACTGTAACTGTCAGGGAAGCAAGTAAGAGTAGGAGTGTTTCACAGACGGTAAGTGCAAGATATAAAGCTATTGGTGCAGAAGAGATAGCTACATTTAACCATTTTGACAGTGAAAAGGTGGGATTGAGGTGCCAATCTAGTAACATGCTTAAATTCATGCAGTTTCAGAACCAACGAAAATACCTTGTTGGAGCAGTTACCATGAAAGTACTTGTAGAAAAGACAGAGGGAAGCAACGGTCTGTCTGTGAAAATGCGACTGTAGGCAAGATGCCAGACCAGGACCAACCTCATTGCATATCTATCTTTGGATTTTGTTGAGGACCTTGAGACAAACAGCAGGGGCTTCAGACCATATATGGCAGTAGTATTCAATGCAAGGATGAATGGTTGATTTTTAGATTTGAAGAATGGACTCAGGTGAGAAAAAGCCACTGGTGTGACACAGAGAACCAAGTTACCTTGCAGTAGATGAAGCTATTGATTCAATGTAGATATTCCACCTCAGGTCAGAGGAAAGCATAAGAGCAAGCAGACACAGAGAGAGACACTCTCATGGAGATGGGCATCAGACATTTTAATGGGAGGCATTTTCTCACTGATGTCTTCGCTCTATCTTTTTTTCAAATATTTTCATGGCAACTGCTCTAATGAGTTTTCTCACTGGTGCCCTGACTGCATGAATTAAAGCATGCTACTAGAATGGTACTAACCCACCCTTTTATTGTTGAAATGGCTAAATACAACCACTACTTCTACTTTAACAGTTTTTTTGTCACACTTCCGGCCTGTGGAACTCATTTCTATTCACTTGCATCCCTGATATCTACAATCTTCAAAAATTTAAATGAAATGCCAATCACTATTTTCTATCATCTTGAATCCTGTTTATCCTTTGTCCTTTCCTCAGTCTTTCCTTATACTCAGTGTTTTCTTTCACTTTCTCCTCCTATACCCACGTGCTTGGGATAAAATGATTAAAAAAAATAAACTGGATAGAAAAGAGGAAAAAGATTCACTGAATTTGTCTGGAAAAGAAATGAAAGAAAAGAAGAAAAACTTTATTGTGCACTGATCTATTCAGATGAGCATCCTCATCAGGCTTATTACAGTCATGATATTTTAGCAGTTGTATCCTCTGGCCTTCTTTAAATGTCTGTTATAATTGCTAACCCTTTATTCAATCAACAGGGCTAGATTTTCCTCATTCCACTGTTCATATTAAGGGAGATAATTAATATCAGTTAATTCTTACAAGTGAATTCATCCTTGTGATGCCACTTGTCTTTTCCACTAAACCAAAGTATATGACCATTAATTTTTTGTACAACAACCCAAGAATTTAACTCATTGAAAAAATAGAAACATTTAAGAAATTCTCTTTTTTGTTTCTATCTGAATTTCTTGTCTAAAATATAATTAAAAAATATTATATCTCTAATTCTGGTGAAAAGCTCTGTTTAGAAAACCATAAAATCTACTTTGCAGCATTGTTTCCAATTAATGTCTACAAACCAAAGTCAGACATTTTTTAACCTTTATTCTTTAATGGTTTTGTTTTTCCATTTCTTCTTTGTCGTTAGAATTTATTATCTGGTTTTATTTAAACTCAGAGTTTTGTTTTTTTTTTTCCTAAAAAGAATTATCAAGAGATTTAATTTAATCAGAATTTCATGACAGCTTCTTCCCAATCTAGATTGCATAATCAAAATAAATATTCACTATTTTCAGCCCTATTCTGTGCAAGGGTATATGTTGCTCCGACTTATTCAAGAGTAGATCAATAAATTCATAGCTTGACACAGATATGATGTGATTTTTTTCTCAATCCAGTCTGATATATCTACAAATGCTTGATGTAGAGTGCTCTTCTGCACATCCAGAACTAGAAACATTAAGAAATTATTTCCCTTGTCTGAAAATTTCCTCAGTCTCATAATTCTCAAAGTCTTCTTTCTTCTTTTATGGCACAGTGGATAAAGGTGTTAGTTAGATCCAGTGACAGAGTGTGAGTTCAATACCTTGTTAAGATAGTGGAATTAATGGGAATTAACAAGTGATAACTGATGACTGACATTCATTAGACATGGCACATGGAACTAGAACAGTCTACCCCAGCAAGCAAAATAAAGGGTTCAGTTCAACATTCCAACCACCTGAAGAAGTCCGGAGCATACAACAGCCAAAACGTTGTGATAAATATGGCAACAAAGATGATAGTCCAAACAATGTACAGAGTGAATGACATTCCTTTGTATATATTTTTTTAATGTTTCTTATTTAGCTGACATGTGGGAGCAAGGTAAAGATTTTTGAAATTAAAGAAATTCAGTTAATCCTGTAGCCTTCTTTAGTGCTTTCATTGAATAGTTTTTTTTTTCTAACTATATATGTGTGTGTGTGTTTGTGTGTGAGTGAATTAAAGATCAAATATGGAGTGGAATCTGATGGGATAATGAGATAAAGAACAGATAATAAATGTTTATCAATCTAACATGTTTGACTTTTATTAAAGCTTCATCAGAGATTGAGAGAAAACAGACAAAAAGACAGAAACTTTTTCAATTTTGTTTGGGTCAGTTCTCATTGGTCAGTCATGTATCATGTGAATTAAGACCATAGATAATCATATATATACATAACTTTGTAAAAATTCTAATATGCCTAAGCAGCCATTGGATGCTAATGTTTTCACTTTTATGTGGTCAGCTCGCACAGTGGAATAGCACGCCATTAATCTGAGACTGTTTTTAAATAGATACTTCTTGTATTAAATAGACATAAGTTAGATTCTTTAAGAATGGATTCAAAGAAAGATGGCAATGTAATGTAATGTTTTAGGTGTGTGTTTATCATTGGTTATGTTATCATTAAACTTTCAAAGCATTTTCTCCTAAAAGAATCAGGTTCTTTTTTAATTAAGGTGACCATAATAAAAATCAAAGTTATAGCCAGCATTATTCCTGTGTAATCCATAAATCTTTCTTGTGCTCATAGATGCAGGTTTTTAGATCATATGATGTCTCAGCCACTTAAACATTATGCAATGTAAGAAATTTATTTGATAAATACCAGTATTTGAATTGGTGTTGGGTTTATTGTTTTCCTAGACAGGAGGATCTCTTTGGAAACAAAGAAAAGAATACTGAGCTGTCATGTGACATCTGTCCTCCTTTACAGCAGCGAATGTTGGACAGTCTCCTCAAAGATGAAGAAGAGACTCGAGGCATCGGAGATATAGTTCTATAGAAGAATACTAAGTATATCATGGACCGAGCGTGTGAGCAATGATGAGGTCTTGGAGAAGATGCAAATAAGGAGGAGGCTTATAGTTATCATCAGGAAGAGACAGCTGAAATTTCTGGAACATGTAATGAGAAAGGAGGTCCTGGAGAATCTGATACTCACAGGGCAAATAGAGGGAAAAAGAGACAAGCGAAAGCAACACGTGACATAAGTGGTGGGCTTAAGCAAGAGCATGACAGACAATGGTCTGGGGGGGGTGGCAGAGGGATGAAACTTATTAAAAGCTACAAGGGATGGGGGAAGTGGAGAGCCATGATCACTTACGTCCTGAAGGGACAAAGCATATAAAAAGAAAGAAAGATATGTAAACCCTTTGTTAATAGTAACAAAATATCATTTTCATTGAGCCAACACTATCAGCAGTATTATAAGATTTTACTGGACATAAAATGGGGGATTTGTTTTGCATTGTTGAAAGGACATGGCATATAAAAAGAAAAAGAATTTGCTTGTGAGTTTAGTAGAATGTGTTTTGGAGGGTAGGATTATGAATTTTGCATAATTTTTGTTAGAACAGACATCACTAATATAGTTGTGTCTGTTTTTTTTATTTGGCTTTGTAGATTTTGCAAGCACATTGAGGATGACATTTAAAATTGTGAAGATGGCAATGTAAAACTACTTCACTAGCTATCCCAAGAAGGTGAGACTTTTCACAAATAATAAAGAAAAGGAATCTGTTGGCAGTTGTAATCACCTATGTCCAAGTGTTGTCTTCTGGAAAAATTACAAAAAATGTAGCTGCCTGTTTTACAACAATAATTATTTTTTTTTTTAAATGAGACTCTCGTACTAAAAAATTGATTCTCATAAATTTTTTCTAAAAATTATTTTAAACCACAAAATACTTTTATTAAAACAACAAATATTTCAATATTTGGTCTGATATAATGTTTTTTTCTATAAAGAATATTTGTATAAGTGGTCAGATGTAGTAAAGATTGCTGTTCAGTTGATGGAGGACATGATTAAACACAACTCCAGTAAATCTATGCCAACATCTTTATTGAGGTACTTGAAATGCTTGCCAAGTACTGGAACTAGGAGAGACTCTACGTGTTCCAATAATATATACTGAAAGAATTCATTAAAAAACTTGTTTCTTTTTAAATTGACCAAGATGATCTGTTTATTTAATTATTTTATTAAATTTTTCCTTGTTAAATAAAACTTGTTGATATGCTCATTTCTCTCTTTTTAGCTACTGGAAACTTCAAAAGAACTGTCTTCATTTGTCGATCCCCTTTTATTGAGAAGTTCATGCCAAGGACACAACTGATCATTTGACTCATTTCTCTATTTCATGCATATATAAATTACCGCATATATTCATGTAGAAGACGGCTTCAAATATAGTGCGACCCATGTAGTTTTTTGGGAAAAACCTTATTTTTTTATATTGCTTGAGTATAATGTGCCCCCAGAATCTGAGCAATTCTAGTAGGCCTACAGTAGTCAAATATTGCAATACTGAGTATAATCCTGGACATATTTTATAGCAAGTAAATGGATTTCATTCTTTTTAGTACAAATCTGTCCCAAAATGGTTAGAAAAAACTTATCATAAAATGTCTGATACAAAGATTTCGATACCATACTTTTGTTTTAATTCGTGACTGACTACGGTAGCTACATCGCCCTGGGCCTGCCTCCAACATAGTCTAAGTTTCTTCCCATTTATTGCTACCTGAAGTTAAGGTTAGCCAAAGGTACTGTGCAAATGTAAGCCGACCAGGTAGGTTACAGTCACTGAAAATCCATGAATTTCAACCACCCCAGAAAAAAATTACCTGTGTATAGTACAACCAGTCAACAAATGCATGATTGTTAAACTCTTTAAAAGAAATTACTGTAATTCCCCATGTATAATACACGTTTTTTCTAAAAAAAATAATAAGCAAAATTAGGGGTGTGTATTATGCACAGCTAGGAAAAAAATCTTTAAAAAATTGCCATTTCATAGGTCGATTTCAGTTGTGAAATGACTACTCACCACAAACATATGACAATTTGACACTAACATTCAGCAGCTGTGGCCCCATAACTATGTCACATACAATCATATGTACCTAACAATACTTACAATGTAAAATAAAATATTAGGTTGGTGCAAAAATAATGTCGTTTTCTCACGCAGTAACATCGTTTTCTCACATAGTAACATTCTAATTTAGTTTTATGATAATTCTTATTTATTTTACATAAGTAAGTAAGTATTCTTATTAGGTTGGTGCAAAAATAATGTCGTTTTCCCACATAGTAACATATGTGAGAAAATTATTTTTGCACCAACCTAATAAGAATACTTACTTACTTATGTAAAATAAATAAGAATTATCATAAAACTAAATTAGAATAATTCTATGTTTAAAATATGTCTTAATAAAAGTAGGAAACGGTGGCCGTAATGAAATTGAAGAATTACAGTATACAGGGTTTAATTACCAAGCAGGAGGTGCGTATTATGCATGAGTAAAACATTTTCCCACACTTTCAGCACAATTTTAGGGGTGCATATTATGGACAAAGGCGTATTATACATTGGGAAATACTGTACTTGTTTAGCATACAAAAACTGACCATAAATACTCAAACTTGAGTATATAAATACTCAAACTTGAGTATATACCATACACCAATTTTCTTTGCTGCTTTTGCTTCTCACTTGTTTTGTTTAAAACCATAGATATATAAAAATATCATTACTTTTATATAGTTAATCCATGTGTGTGTCTACCAAATTTTGGGTGGAGGGGAAACACCGGCCTCCAATCTAACTGGTTTTCAACCTTAGGTTCCCTTCAAATCAAAGCCAACCTGAATCCTCCAATATTATTGCAGCAATGTTATTGAATGCAAAACATTGTGCAATCATATCAGTTGATTTGAATTGCCTAACAACAATTTTATTTGTTGAATCATTAAAATTGCATACAACATTGTGTTCTCTGTTGAATTTATTTACAAATAAAATATTTTTTCCTTTTTTAAAGAAAGGCTGACATGTTTCAGAATAAAGATGGAATTTAAAATAGTAAAAAAAATATAAAATTAAAAGCAATGCAAAAAAAAGGCTTCGAATGTGAAATCAGTAGAAAGTAAATAAATTAAAAAATATGTCAAAAATTTCTAACATAAAAATAGGAAGAAAAACAAAATGGGAATCTGCCCTCCAAAAATAAATAAAGGTCTGCTACGATCAATGTGGAATAGACTGGTTCTGATACCTTAATGGCTATGATCAAGATTGGTCCCCTGAGCACTGAACAGTGACTCCTTCATTGAATGAAAAGGCCAGGCAAATCAAGAGATGCTAACTCCCTCCCCTATCAACCTAAAAAGCAGGAAGGAATATAAAAGACAGGATTGCAATATATGCCAAGAGGGAAGAGAAGAAAGCAGAGAAAGGGAAATGGTGGGAAGACAGAGAGAGGGTGGTGATAGGGGAAGGGGAGAGAGAGATGGGGAGAGAGAGAAATAAGAGGGTAGAAAAGAGAGTTGGAGGGGAGGAGAGAGGTTTTTTTTTTCTTCTTTTTAACACCCATCACTGCCTTTACCAAGGACTGTAACATTATCTATGGAATAGGGCAGGGACAATGGGCTGGGGGTTATAAATAAGCAAAAAAAAAAAAAAATTGAATGTAATAAAAGGAAGAAAACAAAAGAAAAATTCATTTTTTTATCACACTGAAATCCCTCAATTGAATCATATACATATATACACCCACGCACATGACTGCAGGGGCATGTCTATTTTAACACATGTGTGCATGCATATGTATTTATATGTATGTATGTATGTATGTATGTGTGTAGTTTTTAGAAAAGCCTTGAAACTATATTTACCTATGGCAACATGGTAATAATAAAAATGTAATATTTTCCTGGAACAGGCACAATATCATTCATCTGTCTAATCACATAAAAATTTATATCCAATATATATATATATATATATATATATATATATATATTGCATGGATGGATACACATCTATGAAATATATACATACTTTATAGGTGTACAAGAAGTTGTCTGTGTGTGTATTTACATACATGTATATACAAACAGATATAACCACACACACACACATATGGACAGCAATTTTTACTTTTATTTATCTAACTGTTATATTCCATGCTAATAGGAATATATACTTGAAAAATAAGGTGGATAAAATAAGTAAAGATTTATTGTAAAAACCAATACAATAAGAATAAAGGTAACAGTTATGTACAAGATCATTGCAAGTCAATCCAGTAGTGAGTGCTACTATTGGAAGGTCGGCAGTTCTCGCGTAAGTCTGAGTCGTACTCAACAGATCCCAGCTAGTAATATTTACCAACCTCCCCACGAGGCAGAATGTGGCACAAAGCTGAGTTTAATGTGGGGCAACCTGAGCTTGTAGGCTCAGCCAAAAATTCCCTGTAAACACCGCATAAACAGGTTCGGGTCTGTCCACCTCCTCGGATAAGACTGCCCTTTGGCATAGAGTCTTCTGGGTTCCTCTCTGCCTGAAGGCAGAGAGTTTGACAGCAGCTGAGTAACAGATCCCAGATAGTATATTTAGCTACCCACCCACGAGGGTTGTATGTGGCACAAGGCTGGTTTAATGTGGGTTCTCCAAGCCCGTAGACTCGGCCAAAAATATTCCATTTGAACCCGTATAAACAGGTTCAAGGGCAGTCTACCTCCCCGAACGAGACTCTGCCCTTCGGCGAAGCCTAGTCCAGGTTCCTCTCTGCCCAAAGGCAAAGAGTTCGACTGTCTAGCTGGAACAGATCCAAGCTAGTCTCTGTAGTTTGTTAACTTACAGATACTTATAGGTAGTTACTACCTATAGTGTAGTCACTCATGGGGATGACAGGTTATTGCATTACATCATTAATTAAAATCAACAAATTTTCTTAATAAACAATATTTTCTTTATTTTCTCCATTTTGGACTTTCAAGTGAAATTTTGCATATCAAGTACTTATTCAATCTGAAAGTACTTCAGAAAGAAAGTGGGTAACAAGAAAACAGTGTACAACGTACTCAGCAAGTTTGAGTAAATGAAAGTTTAGGAGAGATAACAAAAAGACAAAAGTTATTAAGTGCTACAAAGGACAGGAAATTGTGGAGAGCCATGATTGTCAAAGTTCTGAAGGGACATGAAACATAGAAAAAGAAGATGCTTTACATGTGTACTTATAGCTTACCATGTTCTTTTTTTATTACTTCTGAGTTATTTCTAGTCCTCTTTCCATTGAATCTGTGTCTATACTACCCAGCCTAGGGATTGAACTCATAATTAGTATGCCACCAAATTCATGGCAACAATGCTTTATTCGTTTGAGCTTTTCTTTGCTTCTAATATTTATTTTTTGAGGCACCAATATTCAAAAAACTTAAAACGATTACTTGATTACTTATTCTAGGGTATCATCTCACTCATAATTATTGCCACATGACATGAATAATAGTGCATTATTTAAACAAATTCGCTATAAATAATCAACAGTGTCTTTTTATGGCCATGTATCATTTATAAGTAACACATTTTTATATAAGTAGCGAAGTAATCTTTATAAGTGATGCAGATAATCAAAATAAGTGTTAAGTAATTTGTTGCAATTTTTTCTATCCCATCCCCAGTTTCTAAAAGAACCCTTCATTATTTTTGTACCTTCAGATTCTTGTGCTATATTTTCAATTTCAGTGTCCTCTTTCTCACACTCTCTTTCAATCGGTGCGTATGTGTGGAGGATTATTAGAAGACTTTAGATCAATATTAATTTAAGACAATATGATAATAATAATAAAATATCTAATATTTTCATGTACAGGTACAAACATATATATATATATATATATATATATATATATATATATATATAAGTTTCCTTATAAATGTGTATTTAAATGAGACCGAATTGATCTCTCTAACCATAGCACAATTATGGAGACCTACCCAAATCTATACGCAACATACTCATTGATAATACAAATATAATATTTGCATCCACATGTAAAAATAAAGAAAATAATGGAAATATTATTAATAAAAAAGAAAGAAGCCAATACTCAATAATATCAACTACGAACATATGGTGACCATGTTTAGAAAATAAAACATTCCTCTAACTCTAGATACAGACATAAAACAATCCATACATTCAGTTAAAAGAAAAAATAAAATCATCCTTGATAATGACTAAAAGTACAGCTGAAAGCACACAGAAATACAAAATATTTGAACAATTTTTATATAATTTATGTTCAGAAAAGAAGAAATTTATATGAACACAAGAAAAATTAAATAAAAACTTCACGGCAGTACCTTGCCAATTGATTTTTAATTAAACCTGTATAAAAGAAGGATAGCTGCCCCAGAACCTGTATACTATTAAGCCATTTTCAGCACAATTCTTAAAAGATCAATTTCCTTCTGGTTTGCTTTTTCATTAATGCCTGCATTTACTCTTTTGATGCCTCAAATCCAATCATAAAAACCCTGCTGTGTTTAAGACAACTGACAAGGAAGGGGTCAAGCATCCAAAGAAAAGACCATGTAAATGCTTCTACCTTATTTTATTTGATGCTTATATATGTTGATTGGATCACTGATATCATCTCATGACTCTCCCCGACCCCCGCAAGACAATTTTTTTTCAGGGGCGGGACACACCCACTTACTCTGAAGCAAGACTTTCTGTTCAGTTCAAACAGTTTTCTCTCTTCCTACAAGGAGTAATTGTCCCAACAGTCTTTGTAAAGGTAGTGTCAGTGAGCGAGAAATTGGAGAGTTGAATTTGAATCCAAACCAGCCTAGAGAGGGGTTGTCGTAGTGCAGTGCTTCTAAAGCTAATTCCCCACCCCCACCGATGCACCCTTTTCACCAGAATATCTTTACCCCACCTTTCCAAGATTGTCGGACTTAAATCTTCATTCTTTTCACTATTAGTAGATATACATTTACATGGACTATTTTTGAAGTGGCAAGTCAAGCAGAAGAGCTAGCAGAAAGAAAACCCAGCATGACCTCTCAGTTGTGCAGACCAATACTGTTATGGAGTGGTTTCACAGTCGAGGCTTGTATTTGTACTAAGTCGGTCCTAAAATAGGTTCGACGTACAAAACGTTAGGAACTTGATATGATAGGTAATAACGCAGAGAAATCTAGTTGTGGTCGCTGATATTTTAGTATCTGACTAACGGTCATCCGGCATCAACTGACTGACCCACTGAGCGACTCCCTTGTTACTCTTACTACTCCTACTTATTACAGGTAGGAGGGGTCTATTAACTATAGAATAGGTGTGTTCCACTATAAGGAATGCACACTGCAGGTTATGCTGCTTTGGTGAGTTTGAAAGTTAACATTTTGAGTCTACCAATCTGTGACCCCAATTCCCCACTCTGAAACCCTGAAATTCCACCCTAGAGGGAAATTCTCCACTGATTGAAAAACTCTGGCATAGTGTGTACAAAAATACCTAGGTCAGAGGAACACCTGATTTTATTAACTAAAATATAAGGCTCTGTCATTCTGAGAAATTGGAGAGCCAAGTTCAAATTCCAGTTGGGTTCATAGCATTTACTTACATGCAAATACCTTTGGGAAAGGTATAAATCCATCTCTCCTTTTCCCAGATATGGGTAAATACGAGGATAGACTTGGACCTATAGCCTTGGTTGGAATCCAGTGTAGGAGAAGGAAAACTTTCTAAAGAGGGTTGCAATCTGTCAGGCTATCTTGCCCAAGACACATCACTGCTGCTACGGCTGTAATACATGTGCTGCCCCTACAACTCTAATGGGTTATGGGACTCATAATTGTGAATCTTTGTAAAATAATGAGAATCCATCATTTAAAATCTTAGTGCTTTGATAGAATTTAATAATCGAAAATGAATGATATCTGTGCCTATTTAATAAGAGTGGCATTTAGTCTTTATTTAGTATCAGAATAAATTTGGAAATGTAAACAAAGCCAAGCAAAGTATTAAGAAACAAGAAAATTTCATTAGAAAGAAAGGAAAGAGTACTGAATTGCTATGAACTATAGAGCAATGATTGCTGGATAATATCCTCACAGATGAAGAGACTTGAAGCAATAGAAATCTGATTCTAGAGAATCTGAGCATACCATGGACCAAACATGTGAGCAGTTGCAATATTTTAAAGAAAAAAGAAAGAGAAAAGACCCTTATACATCAGAAAGAGGTGAAATTTTTAGAGCACATAATGAAGAAAGGGGGCTTGGAAAATTTGATACTCAAAGAACATATTGAAAGCAAGAGGGATAGAGAAAAACGATGCTTAACCTACCTCACGAGCATGAGTACACAGATGGCAGAACAGGATTTAGGAGAGTTATAAAAGAACAAAATTTATTAAGAGTTGCAAAAGACTGGAAATTGTGGAGAGCCATAAATGCTGGCATCCTAGCACATAGAAGAATGACCATTTATAACCAAAATACTAATCAATTTTAACACATTCTTCTCTTCCCTTCAAGATGTCGGCAATTATGGCTTTCCACAACTTTCCTTGTCTTCTTGTGTTATGGTGAACTACCAGTGTATTTTAAGTGTTGTTATGAAATAGATCACCATGATGCTTATAATGTCTTTTTTGAGATTTCTAGATGTTTCACCAATGTATATCATTTGGCATTTTGTACAAATAATATATATATTCCTAGTACTATGTTTTTGTTCCTATTCCATTCAGTGTTCCCTCTATCTTGTATTGTTTTAAATGTAATAGTAAGTCTGATCAGTTCAATAAGATCATACTGGCAGCTGATTTAAAAAATAACTTAAATTCTGTTGTTAAATTGGGCAAGGGATAGCTTGTTAATTTTAATCCCTCCAAAACAAAACTCCTTTCCATGATAACCCTTTCTACCTTCCATCAGCATGGCTGATACTAACCTCCAGGAGAGTTACTCATGGCTCCTTCTCTGGCTATTATTCTCTGCTGATATGAAGTAGAGAGATTATATTGAATCAATTATAAGATCTGCTACTGAGAAGTCTTGAAAACTCTTTTGGGGCAAGAAAACAATTTCTCAGGATGAGAGTATCTTTGCTGACTTCTATCAGCATGGCTAATGCTAACCTCCAGGAGAGTGACTCATTGCACTTGGGCTAACATTTTCTGCTGACATGAAGTGGAAATATTATATTGAATCAATTGCTAGGTCTGCTCCTAGGAAAGTTGGTTCCCTGTGCTTCATGCTAGACAATTTTTCTTGCCAGAATCTATCTTACATTTTTATAAGTCTACCATTCATATGCTTTGAATATTGCTACCACATATGGTTTAGTGTTCCTGCTATATATTTATAGATCCTCGATAAAATCCAAAGAAGATTCTGCAATGTTATTGGTCCAGACCTGGCATCTTGGCTTCAGTCACCTTCCCTGTGCCTTTACTGTAAATACTTTCAGGTAATTTGTTCTGATGAACATTCTTCTGTGGTATTAGGTTGGTGCAAAAATAATGACGTAATAATGTCGTTTTTTGACGTTACGTCAAAAAACGACATTATTACGTCATTATTTTTGCACCAATCTAATACCTAGATTTTATGAATTTAAGCACAGTATTGGATTGGTAGCAAGATCTCATTTTACAGTTGAAATGGTGAGAACCAGAAGTTCTATGCTAACAGTTTCTTTTCTTGAACTTATCATTTGTGGAACTCTCTTTCATCTTCTTGCTTTCCTGTCAAGTTTGATCTTCAAAAATTTAAATGCAATGTCAATCATTATCATCTGTCTCCTTATTTCCTGTTTTTTTATTGTCTTCTCACCTTAATAATGTTTTTTCTTGTATCATTTCCTGCTAAGTAACCCTTCGTGGTTTTATTGCCTTGCTTGGCGTGAAATGATTACAAAAATGTGACATTGATAAATTTTAGATCAAAGTTGGGTAAGGTTTCAATGATAGCTGTTGTATTTGTCTCTCATTCTAACCTGAATATGCCTACCATGAAGAGGTGAAACATGTAGTCTGAATAGTGTTTCCATTATTCCGTCTCATTATTTCTGCACTTTTCTATATACAGGGTGTATCAAAAATACTTTTATAAATTTTGTAGGTGGATTCCTCACACCAAAACAAGGACAAGAGTTCATATAAACATACGTTTGTAAATCCTTCCTTTTTGATTTATTAAGTTTAAAGAAACTTGCAATGTTTTGCCATATAGACTAGGTTACATTTGTCATTCATGTACATTTGTGGTTAATCTGTCTTCAATGTTTAATGTGTGTAGTAGTAAGTTAACTGAAAAGTAT